>CAHIKZ030003326.1:847500-925000 GCA_903632075.3 Acanthosepion pharaonis
GTTTTTTTTTAATAATTTCACCCCAAATAAGGCAATAATGCCCTTAAGATGCAAGAGGTTACTGGGAGTGGAAGAGAATAAGGTTTTAGTGAGGAGGAAAGACAAAAGAATAGAAATCGGCAAGACAAGTGTCGATCAGCGTTGCATTCAAATATTTGAAGATTGCATGTGGCAGGGAAGCAACAAGCAGGAAGTGTTGGTATTACTGGATATAGCAAAATCTCACGAGCTAATTTCGTGTTGTGAGTAACTGGGCCGACCATTAAAATTTTTGTCTCTAGGAATCTGATATTTTTTTTTATTTAGGTGCCTGTCTTTAGAGGAAGTGAACGTCCTCTGGTCACTGCAGCGGATAAAATTACTGAATTATTCAATAATGATGGATTTAATGACCACGAAGACCTACCTTCTTTTACCGACGATCTAGTTCGAAGCGAAAATGGTATCTTGGCGATGATCCGATTGGTCAAAGAAAACCCAGGTTAGTGGAAATTCTATTAGAATTATTTTGATACAAATTCGACAACTTTCAATTCAAAAATTAATTTGAATATTTTTCTCTCTAACGACATTAACGGGAAATCTACGAGGCTTCAGTCTTTGTTTTACTCATGACGGTGGGAAGAAGACGAAATGGATTTCGGCTTCTCCTTAACCCCGCGTTAGTCATGTGGGGTATTTTGTTATGCTCAAATCTTTGGGCAAGTTGTTTTTTTTGCTCTCTCCCACTACTCTTCTGACTCAGTAAGGGTGTGTAACACTAGGTACTTTTTCTACAGGGTGTCCTGTCACCCCGCCTGACCAACGAAGGTAATTTTTTCTAGCCCACACACACACACACACACACACACACACACACACACACACCCACCCACACACGGTGCGATGGGTAAATTGTCGCCATTTAATATTTTTGATTTCGCGCAGGTATATTATTTTGTCGACTGCAAAGTATAGTAGGGTCAGTTGGTCAACGTCTGTGAGAAAAAAAGCATGATGCAATTCACTTCAACAGAAATTTCGAAACTGCATGCTGTACTTCTTGGCATTCTCACCGGAAGCTCCAATACGAACACTTCAGAGTGTTTGGGTATCAATCTGAGGACAGTGCAGAGGATTCGGAAAGTGTTGTATGAGTTTAACTGTAGTTACAGAGGTACGGCAACTCGGAAAACTCGCTCTGATAAGAAAAGAACCGCTGAATTTGTTGGTGAGGGCATCAGACTCAACACAGAAGCCTACATCTAATGCCTTGAAGAGGTAGTGCTGCCCTGGGTCAAGAGGATTGCTGCTGGAAAACCCTATATCTGGCAACAGGACTCTGTGCCATGATACACAAGCAGGATAACCCGGTCATGCCAGTTAGACAATTTCTGCGACCACACCCTCCTTACGTCTGTCCACCTAACTCCTCAAACTGTAACCCCCTTGATTATTGTGTGTGAAGCGCGGTTGAGCGAGAGATCAACAAAACTTCTTGTAACACCAAAGATGAATTGAAGGCAAGGATTATGGCAGCATCCACCAAAGTAAACACGGAGACCGCCCAGAAGAGTTGCAGGAGATTCTGGAGGTCGTGGTTGAAGCCAAGACGATTATATTGAATAAATTTATTCTTTAGTATTACAAGATATTTTTGTAATTTTGGTAAATATATCTCTTAATGAGATTATAGTGTTTTCATTTTTGCGTAATTTAGACAATTTATCTATCGCACCCTGTATATATTTGGGGGAAATTTATGTCAAAGTGGAAAGTTTTTTACACATGCGCACGACCGAAGGCTGCTGGGAGTTCTAGATTAAAAAAAAATCCAATGTCGTATTCAGTTTAATTCTGGCAATACCTGCGACGGTCTGTCATAAAAACTCTGCGCCCTGGTGAGGGTATAATGCCTTGGGTACAGATCTAAGGCCTGCGACCAAAGGGTTATGCCTTGGGCGCAAACCCATGGTCTCTCGAGACCGGCTGCCGTATATTAATATTATCAATAAATGCGAAACTTGTAACTACGACATCAATGAACAAATATCCTCATGTAATTTCTTTCTTGCTTCTCGAAATATTCTAGATCAGTGGTTTTCAACCTTTTTGCTGGAGCGGAACCACAAGGAAACATTCCAGTGACTCGAGGAATTCCTGCAATAAATTGTCTTATGCAAAAAAAAAAAGAAAAAGAAAAGCTTTCAATTATTAAAATAAAATATTAATACTCATCTTTTAGATTTATTTACAAAAAAAATACCAAGACAAAGTGTAAAAATATTGTATACGTCCATATGCAATTTTAATCTTGCTTCTACGGTTATTATACATGTATTAAAAAAACTTCAGTTTAAATGGATTACATTTATTTTCATTAAACATTCAATGAGAAACTTGAGCCTGATGTTTCTTGCACAAATCTTTAATATTGGGTCGTGTTTTTGACACACACACGAAGTTCATCTTCCACACACATCTGCACAGGAGAATTAAAAATTACTGTCAATCCTAGTACTTGTGTAACTTCTTGCGGAAACCCTGGGCTTTACTGGCGGAACGCTAGGGTTCCGCGGAACCCTGGTTGAAAATCACTGTTCTAGACTAATGCTTTATTTGACTATAAAAGTAACTATAGTTTGAAATGCTAAAGTATATAATTGCACTATGTTCGTTGTTTTTCTCTGTTTTACTCTTGATTTGAAAGACCTATTTTCCTGAAAAATTCTTTTGATAGAAAATCTTACAGCAACATCAGGTTGAAACACCAGTTCTCGCGAGATAACCGAAGTTAAGCAATATCGAACCTCGTCAGTACCTATATGGGTAACCGCTTGTTAATACTAGGTGCTGTAAGCTTCAATGTTCGGGGATGTAATGGATAACTACCTTAAATTGGAGAGCAATGTTCCAATTTCAGTCGGGTTCGTTATATTCACTAACGCGAAAGGCATGAATCCACCTTCTCCCTCAACTATGGATTAATTAGTAAGACTTTTATCAGTAAATCATTACCTAAAATTCTTACAATCTAAAATACTTCCTGGCTTTAAATAACCCGCAAAAGCTTGATAAACCGTAAAAAACACTTATAAATTTCAACGGACAGTATCGCTGGTTGCTTGGTCAATGAATGTCGAATGTTAGTACAGTAACTGCTAATGCTAAAATTACCACTTTGAATATGAGAATGTATCACGACGCTCCACAGGAATGTTCCTTGCTACTCATTAAAAATGGTGTTCAAAAGCGTCTACACGGCCTTGAGGGTGATGAATTATTTCCCACGATACAACCCCTTTCCCCACAGACGAAGCATTGTAAGCCTCTCGCTACTCTATTGTTCTTCTCATAGTACGTGTTCTGACGAACTATATTCCTGGGTTCCACGAATCTTGATATTTACAGGTGACCCCCACCCCTGCAATTCCACCTTCACGTGGATGAATCTTCCTTTGTATTCCTTTAGTAAGTAGTTTCACTCGGACAGCTTCATCAAAGATGTGTTGTTTTGTGGAACAGGCACCGGCAGGATTTTTTTTCTCAATCGTTACAATTTAAACCTCTTAAAGTTTACGCTTAACCTGTCCTTTTTGCATAACTTCATGAACTGAAACCGCTTTCCTTCTCTTACGCTCATACAGCATAACCACACAACCATTTTTACCTTGAGTGTCTCTTGGGCCTTGTATTGGGTCAAATGTTATGGCTAGACCAAAGAACGAATATTCCTGACCCTGATGATCCCTTTCTTGACTTTCCGTAGTAATGTCCTACGTATATGCATAATGATCCTCGTATATCGGCTCCAATTCCTGAATAAGCCGATATTTGTGTGCTGTGCTCTGAGTCCTGTGTTCGTCGTCGGTTATCCGCTCGTGTCCGAGAATCGGGATAGTCATCTTCTCTCTTTATTCCCTTTCTCCCCTCTGGTGACGGAGATGGGGTGTGAAGGCCCACTTTACTCCTGAAGAATCGTGAGCAAGAATCCCAGAGGAGTTCGGTTGATAGATGCGACTGGACGAGTCGGACCCTCCTGACAGCACGTCGCAGATCCTCTTCATGTTGATGGTTGGACAATAAAGTCTCCCCACATCGCTCAAATGGTCCTATGCCAGGAAGGCCGATTTGCAGCAACGGTTTCCTAGGTCTTAGGGCCAATGTTAGCCTGTGTCAGGGATATTTTCAGCTGACACTTGAAGCGTCGTTTTCTGTTTCTGTGTAGCCTCTTGCCGCTAGCGAGTTCTAACAAGATACGTGGGAGTCGACTGGGGTGCATTCTGGACACATGACCTGCCCAGCGGAGGCGATTTTGAAGAATGAGTCTGAATGCTGGGGAGAAATATTCGATAGATACAAGTTGATAGAAAACATTTCTGTTATTGTGAAAATATCGTGGATATGCATGTTTTAAGAGCTTAGTCTAAATTTAGAAATACGCTTACCCTCAAGGAGTTTTTGTAAGGTCAATGCCAGCACATCGAAATCATAGCGGTTGGGTGTCACGATTTCAACCGGTAAGTAGACTAACGTATTACTTCTGAGTGCTCTTATGTAATAGCTTGCGTAAAGGCAAACATTTTCGTCAACTGGATGCTTGATATTTCAAGTACTACCCGATTGTGAAAGGAAAACTGGTAGCTTTTCTTTGAAAGCTTGTTGGAATAGTATATCTCCCAAAAGCAGACACAAGTATGGGTTTGGGGTTTTTGTTTTACGATATATCAACTTCAATGGGTTATTTAATACCGACACGCTTCTTAGAATAGATTCGTATGAAAAAATATTTGTAGATCAGGTTTCATTGACGTATTTTTGTAAAGAGGATTTATTGACATTCTTATTTGGTTTATATTTTTTGGTATAGGTTCACTATTTTTAAGATAGTCTGGTTCATTGAGAATTTTACTGGGGTTATATTTTTAGAATATTCTACGTTTTGTACATTGCCATTTACTAAAAGTGCAAAACCTCTAACTTTTGTGTATTTAGGAAGCAAATGTTCAGTCAAATATTATTGAAGTCAACAGAAATTTAGTGTCAATTAATTTTAATGATCGATTTTTCCAAATTTTGAATTCTCCTTCTCAGGCAAGGAGGAAATGACGTCATAAATTGTTGAAGTTCATTTCCGAAGAAAATTACAAAATGTATGGTCCAAGCTTGCGACTTAAGTCATCTGGGTAGGTAGACAATTGGCGAGTTTCACAAAACTAATGAGTGTTGTAACGTAGGCAATGTGTGACGCGTGTTATCTATCTATCTATCATTTCAAAGTTCATCCTATATAAAAAAAAAAAAAAAAATTTATACGAACTGATGTTTAGGTTTGTTTTACAGCATATCAAACTCAATTGGTTATTTAATGCAGACAAGATTTTAAAAATAGTTTCGTATGAATAGAATGTATATTCTTTGTAAGAAATAAGTTTGTAGGTGATCAGCTTTCATTGATGTATTTTTTTGTAGAATCTGGTTTCATTGATGTATTTTCAGATATACAGGGAAGTTGCAGGGAAGTTGGTTTATTTTTTGGTATAAGCCCACTGTTTTAAGAAATATGTCATCCATTTTTGCTTTTTCGAAGAGCTTATATGTTATAGAATTTTTGTCTTGTGGGAGCAAAGTCTGAACACTCTGTTAATGTTTAATAGTGTATGATGTTTCACATGCTTGGCATTGTTGGCTGATCTTGCGTGTTTAGAAAATACGAGTGGGTTATTGTGTGTCAAATGCGTAAGTAGGCCAGTACTACAACTTCCTTTCGGGATAAATATAAAGAAACAGGAATTTTTCGTTAAATAGTACTGAATTATTATGTAGTGTCAATCCTCCTATATGGTAGTGAATGCTGTCAAATTTCTTCACCTATGAAGAGGCAACAGATATGGTTCTACAGAAGGATACTGAGAATACCATAGAATGGACACGTAAGGAAGTTTTAAAGATAATTGAAACAAAAAGGACACATTTGAAATTTATAGGACATGTAATGAAGGACTCAAAGAATTTGACACGGACATGTCATTTAAGGCAAGAGAGGCAGAAGTGACGAGTAGCCTTACCTAACGTGTGTGCAAATGGTTTCGAGAACATGGATAGTGAAAAGATAGTTCTTACTAACACCTACAAAGAATAGGAAGTTGTGGGAAACCATAATCGCCAATATCCTGAAGGGATACTGCACATAGACGATCAACAGTATCCGTATATGATAGATCTGACTTGGATGGAATTTTGAAGAGATAGTTCAACACTTGTATTGCAATGTACAAGCACCGTGTTCTGAGATTTCCTAATCTATCGAATCTTAAGCTAACGAACATAAAATAATTCTAGCCTCGCTGAAACACCACCAGACAAATTTTTTAAAGCTATTATTGGCTTGGTTTATTTTTTTTATTTTTTTATTTTTTTATTTTTTTTTTTTTTTTTAAAAGGCATATCAACCTCAGTGGGTCATTTAGTACCAACAAGATTTTTAGGATAGGTTCGCGTGAATAGAAAATGTATAGAAATCAATTTGGTTTCGCTTATTTTGTTTTATGGCATATCAACCTCAATGGTTTATTTAATGCCGCCAAGATTTTTAGGATAGGTTCGTATGAACAGTGATTTTCCAAGCGTAACTTGGATGTGGCACAAAGCCGAAAGTATGGGGCACCCAGTGAGGATCGAACTCGCTACTCATTCATAATTGTTCTAGCGAGACAAGTTTGCTAACCATTATACCAACTCGAGGTGCCCTAGGTTCGTATGAATAGAATATATATTTGTAAGAAATCAGTTTGTAGACCGGTTTCATTGACGTATTTTTGTTAAGGTTTTTGTCGAGTCAATTGTATTACTGATAATATTTTTTCCAAAAATGTATTGCTGGTATTTTTATATATTTTTTTTTTTTTACTTTCATAGTATTTTACCCCCAGTTTAGAGGTTAAGTACTTGTCCGTAATTGGGACCCTAACACGTGATATCACGCCGGGTTAGGGTGGACCTGGGAACAGCAATTAAGAGGTGGTTCCACGCTTCTCCCCCAATCAGAGGATTTTCTGCCTGATGTAGTTGCTTTTGTTGGAGAAAAAAATTCACAAAAACAGCCTGCCATTGGTGATTTCATCCAACACAAATCGCAAACTGTTTTTCTTTTCGTTTGACAGTTTTTTATTATCTATTAGTCTGAAAATTGAGCCTTTTTAATCCGTTTGCAAATGAGACGAAAATCTTCAGAAATATATTCAGAGATTCTTCTGTACTGGGTGCAGCACAAATATTTACCCATTATTTAAACATAACGTTCACTATTGAAACGTTCCTATTCATAAAAATAGATAAACATTTGGCATAAGACTTTATTGTTTACAGTTTAATTTGATATGGCGGCTGAAACAAAACGAGATCAAATTTCCGCATTGAAAATGGCTCATATGAAGAATTGTGAAGTGATAAAACATTTGGATATTTGTAGAAAAACTGTTTTTAATGTGCGGAAAGAGTTTCAAGAGGATCAAACAACGGCTACCAAATACAATTCCAAGAAGAAACCATTCCGTTCGTATTAGTCATTGAAGTCGTCAAGAAGAGGTTGACGAGAAATCCATGGAAAATCACGGGAAAGATGTTTGATGTTTCCGATCGGTCGCGAAGGAGGATTGTGAAAGCAGATTTAGCTAAAATCATACAAGATCCAACGATGACAGCTGCTGTCAAGAGCTTTGAAGATCCAACGATGACAGCTGCTGTCAAGAGCTTTGAAGATCCAACGATGACAGCTGCTGTCAAGAGCTTTGAAGATCCAACGATGACAGCTGCTGTCAAGAGCTTTGAAGATCCAACGATGACAGCTGCTGTCAAGAGCTTTGAAGATCCAACGATGACAGCTGCTGTCAAGAGCTTTGAAGATCCAACGATGACAGCTGCTGTCAAGACATCCTTTGAAGATCCAACGATGACAGCTGCTGTCAAGAGCTTTGAAGATCCAACGATGACAGCTGCTGTCAAGAGCTTTGAAGATCCTACGATGACAGCTGCTGTCAAGAGCTTTGAAGATCCAACGATGACAGCTGCTGTCAAGAGCTTTGAAGCAAAAACGGTTTGGCAGAGGGAAGAAAATATTGGAGATACAACATACCGTAGAGAGTACTCTTTAGGTTGGAGAAGATAATTTTCACTCTGGGGGCCGTGGTAAACTGCTACAAGGATAGGGGTTACGTCACTTCACAAGGAAACAATCCCGAAAGTGTCAGGAGTCATTTTAATTGACAGAAACCAACTGATATCATAGTTTGGGTTGCAGTTGCTTCTGATATTTCCAAATCTCACCTGATGTTCATTAAAAGAGTGAAAGCACGTGTTGGATTGAAATGTTTTCCTGGTTGTAAGTTGAATTTATAAGTCGCTAGGTCTACACTAACACGCGAACGATTTGATGAAGAACTGGTACAAGATATTTTCGTAGATTTTCTATGAAGCCCGGATATTAGTCTTGTAGTCATTACTATGGACGATATAGGAGAGGGAGGACAAAACAAAATTGAATAAGTTGCCGTATTTGGGCGGGAGATCATACTCTCACACTATCTATATCTATATACATATCTATATACATATCTATCTATCTACATATCTATCTATCTACATATCTATCTATCTATCTACATATCTATCTATCTATCTACATATCTATCTATCTATCTACATATCTATCTATCTATCTACATATCTATCTATCTACATATCTATCTATCTACATATCTATCTATCTATCTACATATCTATCTATCTATCTACATATCTATCTATCTATCTACATATCTATCACATACATATCTATCTATCTACATATCCATCATATCACTATCTACATATCTATCTATCTATCTACATCCACACTATCTATCTATCTACATATCTATCTATCTATCTACATATCTATCTATCTATCATATCTATCTACATATCTATCTACATATCTATCTACATATCTATCTACATATCTATCTACATATCTATCTACATATCTATCTACATATCTATCTACATATCTATCTACATATCTATCTATCATGGCGGATCCTTGCCGTGAAGGTTAAACCTGTCGGAACCAAGTAAAGTATTTTGTCCAGGCACTTTCCATTGAGGTAGCGATCGAGTAGCGGGAGGCTTGCCACATTCCACGCGTGAGTGTTTAAGGAACGGTTAGTTAGGATGATAATTTCGTCATTAAAATTGTGTTTTTTTCCCCCCAAAACGGAAATAAATTCTAACTTAATATTAGGGCTTCAACTTTTTACCGCGACCTCAGTATGATGATAAATTACATCCGCGTCTACGTCTAACAGCAAGGCCTTTGGTCAGGAGGTTCTGAGGAGCGTGGAACCACCTCTTAATTACTGGTGTTCCTAGGTCCAACCTGAGCCGGAGTGGTAGCACCTGTTAGGGTCCAAGCTATGGGCAAATAGTTAACACCCAAACTTGTGTAAAAATAGGTTTTAATACCAGAAATACTTTGTAATAAAAAAAATATTACCGGCAATAATTTTTAAAGGAAAAATTATTATCAGCAATACTTTAAAAAGAAAAAAAAGTACCAGCAATACAAGCAGCTATACATTTTTTGAAAAAAAAAATACTACCAGCTATAGATTTCTTCAAGGAAAAATATTCCCAGAAATAGATTTTTGAAGAAAAACATATTACGAGCAATAAAAATTTTGTCGGCATTAAATAATCCATTGAGGTTGATATGCCGTAAACCAAACAACTTTTTACCGAATTTTTTTTTTTAATTCATTTTGTTAGTTGATTATGATTTGTGTTATTTTTGGTAACTTTGATTAAATTTCCTTGATTTCCAATCAACAATGAAATTTCTTAAACTCTTTCGTAGGTCAGATTACATTACTTAGTCTCGGTCCACTTACAGACCTCGCGATGGCACATCGATTCGATTCCCAATTTAGCAAGAATCTTAAGTCTTGCTACATCATGGGAGGTAACTACAAGGGTAAGTTAATTGATTTAATTTAATTTTTATTTATTTATATTTTTCAGCAAGGACTTAAAATTAAGTGCAGAAATTTCCCTAGAAACTGTTTTAGCAGATGATGGAAAAATATTAAGTGTTGAACGATTATGTAATATGAATCCTCTTGCATGTCAGTGAACGCTGGAAATTTTCCTCAGATGAAGATGTCTTAAAGCAACGGAGATGTTCTACAGAGGGATGCTGAGAATAACATGGATGGTGCGTGTGAGCAACGAGCATATTTTAAGAAAAATAGAAACAAGGGCACTTAGAATCAGAAAGACAGCTGAAATTTCTGGGATAAATAATGAAGAAAGACAGCTTCGAGAATTTGACACTCACAGGACATACAGAAGCCAAGACTAGACAGAAGAAAACCAGAATCTGCCTAATGAAATTGTTTAAATTAATAACAAAACAGGATTTAGAGGTGTGGTTAGATAAACTTTACTGACAGTAATGGAAAATGGAGAACATGATCACCCATGTCCTGAAGTAGTATGGATTCTTGTGAACTACCAAAAAAATATACAAATCTCAACGAAACTTCAATTTCGTTGAGATTTGTATATTTTTTTGGTAGTTCACAAGAATCTGTTCTTGCACAGTTGGAGTAATGATTAAAGTAGGCATTTGTAATTAAAAATCTCCACCGGAAGAAATTTAAAAAAATTAGAATACTCGAAGCGTTACCAATTATTCAGAAATTGATCCCAAACCCCAATAACAGTAAATATTGACTTTATTGTTCACTTCTACGATGTCTTTATTTTTCCACTAATGAAAGTAACACACCAAAAAATAATTGCTTTTTCTTTCAAACAAAAATGAACATTCCGGTTTTAATTAATCTTTAAAATTGAATGTCGAAGCTTAAGAAGTGGTTTGCTCTTTTATTTATCATACATCCATGTAAAAAAAAAAAAAAAAAAGACTAAGCTACAGAACTTAAGCAGCTACTAAATCGAATTGTCATTTCAGACAGGCTTGTAAGAATTTTGCCTGAAGATCTTTTGAGTACTTTGTCAATCAGCAAGACAAGACTCGTCTGTCATTGCGTTATTCAACCTCTTATTAATGAAATACAAAATAAATAAATTTTCGATTATTTCTGGAGAAATCTACAATTTTATTTCCATTTTCTTTTCTAGGTCGTGGAAACTTTACAAAAAGTGCAGAGTTGAATTTCTTCTTCGATCCGGAAGCAGCACATATTGTAGTAACCGAGTTTGCGTGCCCGATAACTCTGTTTACATGGGAGTTATGTTGCGAATCTGCATTGCCTTGGGTAACTGTCGATTGCAGCCACTTTCAATTTCAGATAAACAATTAAATTAGAATTTGCTAACGATTTTAAGCGTTTACTTTAATTCACTAGATTAGCAACTTTTTTTTTATCTTTTAAAGACGTTTCATTTTTTTAACTAACTTTTTTTCTTTATGTGCCGTGTCCTTTCAGGACGTAGGCGATCATGGTCCTCCACTTCCCCTTATCCTTTGTGGCTCTCAACCGGTTTTGTGTTTCTGCCAATTTCCTCATACCACGCTCCGCCATCCACTTGCCCAAGCCCGCCACGTATGTCATGCGCTGCTTTCCTTCCTCTCTCTTTTTCTCTCTATTCGTCCCGTGAGTATCAGATTCTCCAAGCCCTCCTTTCTCATCACATGTCCCAGGAATTTCATCTGCCTCTTATGTTAAGCATAAGCTTCCTCCTTGTTTGCATCCTCTCTAAGAACTCATCGTCGTTCACATCCTCTGTCCATGATATTCTCAGCATCCTCTTCGCCGCCTCGAGTCTTTTTTTTCATCCTTGAGTATACCGTCCAACATTCGCTGTCGTATAGGAAGACAGATGTCACGTAGCAGTTCAGTACTCTTTTCTTTGTCACCATAGAAATTCTCCTGTTTCGTAGTACTCTGCCCAGTTTCTGGAATGCATCCTTGGCCATCCCATTCCGTCTTCGGACCTCAGTGTCGTACCTACCGTCCTCCGTCAACACACTTCCCAGAAACTTCCGCACATGTTTGATTTTTAGTGTCACCGACCTGCATTTTGGGCCCATTCTTTTACTGATGACCATACATTCTGTAGTTGATGGTTTTTTCTTTTCTCCTTCGCTACCTTCTGTAGGAGGTTTTGTAGTTTCTTTTCCGTGTCTGCTATCAATACCGTGTCATCTGCGTATCTTATGGTCGCCAATGCTGAATCCTGGCAGGATCTCTAGTTCTCCCAGAATTAGCTCGCTGTATAGGTTGAATAAGTCCGGTGAGAAGACACATCTTGCCTTACGCCACTTTCTATTTTTGTATATTCGCTGAGCTTATTCTCTATGCAAATGCATGCCGTCTGCTGCCAGTATAGATTCTTGATTATTCCGATACCTTTCCCGAATATATCAAGGTGGCTGAGCAGTTCTAGCAGGTATTTGTAGCGCACTTTGTCGAATGCATTTGCGTAGTCTATAAAACATAGATACACGTCCTTCTGCATCTCTATTGCTCTTTCCGATAACATTCTAAGTATGAATATCGCGTTCCTTGTTCCGGTGTCTTTGACGAACCCGAACTGTTCTTGTCCTATCTCTGGTCTGCTTCTGCTGTGTGCTCTATGTGACGTCGTCCCCCCTGGTCGCAGCGTCGACTGTGTCGTTCGATCCCGTTCGCGACGCCAGCTGTTTCCCTCGCTGCTCAAAGTGTGACGTTCTAACCCTTTGGCTAGATGAATACCAGCCTCGTTGTTCCCAACCCGCTTCCAACGCCTGGTTACCAGGGTAACTACACTGATCTCCGGTCTGTCTACCCACGTTGTGATTAGATCTTAGACAGGCGGGATCAAACAGGGATTGGGCCGTATGCAAGCTGAGTCCAACGGGGGTGATAACACACAAGATAAATAAAACTCACAAGGTCAAAAAATATTGAAGAAAAAGGTAACAACTTTTTATATCTAATTGTTCGTTACACAAGATTATTCCTACCTCCCGACCCGTTCTGTGGACCGTGGCACCACGCTTCTACCATACAACTTTAAGGCCTCGAGTTGCTTGCTCTCTAGAAATTTGCATTTCGGGGTGTGGTTTGGTTTCAACCCTGGGCGCTGATCTCTACCTGTCGTTCACGGCTGATTTCTCACGCCGTCCGTGGCTGTAACTAACTCTCTCTTCAGTCTGAATTATTGTTCACTCATCTCTGCCGTCAGTGCGCGAATTAACTTATTCACTTCGGCTTGGGTTGGACGAATTTCTTCACTTCGACTTGGGTTGGACGAATTTCTCTTCTTAGGCCAAACGAACCGGCCTTTCTTGCCGCAAAGGGGACTAATGAACAGGGCCCGCCGTCCGCGCTGCAACTGATCTGTCGGTTGGGGTCCCGCTGTTATTGACGCCGTAAAAAACCGGGGTGGGTCTGTCGGCGCCAGGGTTTTCTTGATAATTCTAAAGACGTATTATTTCTGATTAGGGATTTTCCATTTTCGGTAACTTACTTTCCTCCTACTTCCTTACTGTGCCTCTGGGGGGGTGGCGTATACCCGCTTCCCTGGTCCTTCGTATGTCAGGTGACCGCTCTCGACCAATGGGGTCCTGGTCGGGCATCTTTCCTCCTCCCTCTCACATCATGTGACCGCTCTCGGCCAATGGGGTCCTGGTCGGGTGTCTCTCCTCCTCCCTCATGTATCATGTGACCGCCTTCGGCCAATGAAACTCTGGTCGGTATCTTTCCTCCTTCCTTCGTGACGTCTTTAATCGGGCGTGGACAATCCGTGGCTTTGTTCTGGGTGGTGGGGAAACACCTTGCTCAAAAAAACAAAAACTTAAACTGTCCCTTTCGTATGTGACCGAAATGACGCCCTCGGCTTCCTTCACACGCGGTATCTGTCAAACAGCCTACCGCTAATTGGATACGATCTAAGAAAAGAATTTCTTAGACCTGTCGGCGTTTCTCTGAACGCAACAAAATATTTCATTCTCCTCCGGCCGATAATAAAAATCTGTATTATCTCAAAAAGCGACATCACCCTGGGTGGCGTTAACGTGAACTAATAAAAATATTTCACTTTTTCCCTTCGCTCGGAGCTTTGACAACAAAATCTTAATTATCTCAAAAAGCATTTCTACCTCACCTTGTGTGGCTATATTTTCAATTCTGGAATTGTCTGGGTTCTTGTATTAATGGATTGTCTGTATATCCTTAGATAAACTTCCCACCTGTTACCTATCATATTTTTTCCATTGTCTCTAAACTTTTATTTCTTCAACCAAATTGATAACAAACTCCCATCCTCCGCGGACACGGAAGTAGGTCGGTGCTTGACCTGATATTTTTGACATCTGATATGTGCCAGTCGAGCTATTTATTTTTCTCCTTTCTTTCCTTCCTTTTCTTTTCTTTCTTTCTCCCAGATCGCCTGAATGTAAAGAAAGAATTATTCCTAACCCCGGAATATTTTTCAGCTCTAAATAATTATCAAATGGTTAACAAACCGAAAAAAACAAATCATATATTTATGAATATCTCTTTTCAGTTTTCTAATTATGCATGGTGCCACATCTATTCATCAGAATACGGATGATGAGTTTTGTGATGTGGCTCATTAGGCTGATTGTTCGGTGGAGCTTGCATTCGTTTGTGCCTGGTTTCTTAGGTAGTGCTATGAAAATAAATCTAAGATCTTCCGGTACGTCCCCAGTTGTAGATTTCATTTATTTCTGTGATCTTTTATATGCCAAATTCATCTAACGATGTCAGCATTTCCGTTACGATTCCGTCTGAGCCTGCCGCCTTGTTTCTATTCAATTTTGCCAGTGCAGCTTCTACTTCGGTTTTTAGAATTTCAGGTAATTTTGTGTATTGTTGGTTGTTCTCTTTCGTCGTGGAAGAATTCTCCAAAATACTCATCCCAGCTTTGAAGAAATTTTCCTTCTGTAATATGAGTATTCCGTCCTTTGAGTTTAAGCAGCCTGTTGACGAGAATGTCAGTGGAAAAAGTCATGTGATGCGTTTCGGATTCAATCGGTTTAAATTTGTTGGTGCGACTACACATGCGCACAAACGTGGGATACTGGGAATTTAAAATTTTTAAAAATTTATTCTTTTTCATCTAGCCGATTTCATTTAGATTTTTTTCCCCCTTAGTTTCCATCACTTTTCTTAGATATCCCACTCAGTGATAATAGAAGAACTGCCAGGAATGGTGAAATGTTAAAAAAAAACAAAAACAAATTCTCAGCACCCATTGTTCGTGCGCATGTGCAGATGCACCAACACAACAAATTTAGACCGATGAAGTCCTAAACGACGAAATGCATCACACACACATATATATATATATATATATATATATATATATATATGTGTGTGTGTGTGAAAAATATATAGGAAAGAACTCGTTAGGTAAATAATCCAAAGTTCTTTAGTATTTTTATTATATTTAAAAAATAGAGCTCGATACAAAAGTAGAGCATAAATATAATTATTTATTTAAAAAATTATTTAAATATAATTATAATTATTTATTTTAAAAATTATTTATTTAGCGTGTTGGAATCATATTTTTTAATAAATAATTGTATAACTATTGTATAACGTGTCCAGTTATGATAAAAGTATGTCGAGAAACGTTTTAGTGACCTCTTGCAATCGTTGACCGCAAAACGATTGCTGTAAAGCAGAAAACAATTGATGCTGAAAGCAATTTATCTGGGGAATTTTATAGGCGAAGATTACAGCAATTATTCTCCGACTAGCAAAAAGAAAAAAAATTCACTGCCACTAATTCTCGCAGAAATTGTCTTTTACACCTGTTTCTAACAAGCGTGGGTTCATACGCTTTTACGCCCACAGCACCTTGAAACACCGGTTCCCGTACGATAACCAAAACTAATCGACGTCGAGTTTGGTGAGTAACTAGATGGGTGATTGCAAAGGGTTGATAAGCCGTAGAAAACATATTCAATGATCTTCCTCATCAGTTCCCAAGTAGTCATTTATGCTGATGACACTATCATTTACTCCTGTCTCAATAGCAAATCCGTCAGAGATGACAGTTAACCTGGCCATTGTTCTTGAAAAGGATCTCCAATTTGTGGTGAAATCTGGCCGGAAACGGTTCGTAAATTTGAATTCAACCAAAACTGTTCTTAGAGAGATTTTCCTGCTCGCCATCAGCATGGCTAATGCTAGACTTATGGGGAGCAACACACTGCGTCTTCTTGCCCTCACGTTTTCAACTGACTTGAAGTGGAATGACTACATTGAATCAATAGCTGCATCTACTGCAAGGAATTTAGCTTACTGTGTCGTGCCAGAAATTTTTTTTCTCGTTAGTCCATCTTGCGCATTTACAAATCTACCATTCGTCTGCGCATCTGTTGCCATATCTGGTCTGGTGCTCCTGCTACTCATCTCGAGGTTCTTGACAAAATTCAAAAAAAGTATCATCAATGTAATCGATCTTAACTTGGCATCTCGAATTTAGCCATTTTCTCACCGACGTGATGTGGTTTCCCTCTGTCTTTTCTACAAATAATTTCATGGAAACTGCTTTGAAGAGCCTTTTTTCCTTTGGTGCCCGGACTACGTGAGTTTAAGTGTGCTACTAGATTGGCATCTATATCCCAACTTTTTACTGTTGAACGAGTTAAATGTAACCGCCACTTCTACTTCAACAGGTTCTTTTCTCGCACTTTACACCTGTGGAACTCCCATTTCCTTGCTTTCCTGATAACTATAATCTTAAAAAGTTAAATGTAACGTCAATCGCCATCTATCTACTTGGACCCCGTTTAAATTTTATTCTTTCCTCGCCCCACCATTATACCCAGTCTTTTCTCTTAGCTTCACTTTCTGTAACCCTCCCCCGCGTACTAGTGGCATTCCCGCCTTGCTTTGGTGAAATGATTAAAAAGAAATTGTACAATAGTGTACTGAACAGTAAAGGGAATAAACAAATCTAAAAATCAAGCCTGTATATTACCTGGAATTAAATATTTTATATACAAGTAAATATGTAAGAACATATTTTGGACATCAACCACATAAGTAAACATTTGAACCGGTGTTTTACAGACGACGTATTATACGAGGGTCAGTCAATAAATAAGGTGAATTTTTCGGCATAAGGACTTCTAATACAGATAGAAGCTTACTTTTTTTTTTTTTTTTTTTTTTTTTCAACATAGTCTCTCAGCACTGTCATACACTTTTGCCATCTGTGCACAAGCTTCCGTATTCCCTCAGCGTAAAAATCTTTGGACTGATGTCTCAGCCAGTCGCTCACAACACTTTTGACTTCATCGTCACTTTTAAACTTCGTGCCTCTCGTGAACGCTTTCAAGGGACCAAACAGGTGAAAGTCTGAAGGGGCAAGGTCTGGGCTGTAAGGGGGCATGAGGGAGCAGTTCCCAGCCCAGCTCATTGATGGTCTGCTGTGTGAGGCCTTGCGTTGTCATGATGCAAGATGACTCCTTCTGACTGATGACCCCCTGCGTTTGTTCTTTGTCTTTCTTGACCTGCCTCAGCAGTTCACAGTAGTTCTTCTGTCAGACTGAATGAGGTCATTGACTGATTCGATCACCTCAGGAGACCTCACTTCTGTAGGCCTCCCAGGCCTGTCTTCATACTCAACACTGCTTCGTCCTTCTTTAAACAATTTAGCCCACTTGTAGACATTTTTTTTGGCTGAAACATGTGGTACCATACACAGTTGACATTCTCCTATGAATTTCAACTGGTTTGCACCCTTCAGCAACCAAAAACTTGATAACTGACCGCTGTTCAATCCTGGAGCATGCTTCTTGGTTGGCTATCTTTGTTAATCGCCAAAACTCTGTTTTTTTTAATCTGCAAAAGAAATTAAATCCATGTGAAAAAGTAAAACAAAAAAAATAATAAAAAAAAGTAAGCTTCTATCTGTATTAGAAGTCCATATATCGAAAAATTGACCTTATTTATTGAATGACCCTCGTATTTAATACTAAACTGTGATCTTCTCGTTTCTTAGTTTTCGAAATCTGTTCAATCATCTCAGTTATGCGTATTTAAATTTTTTTTTTCCCCTTTCAGGAATTTCGCGACAAGCTTTATAAAACCTCAAACTTAAAGACAAGAGTGATGAAGAAATTGGAGTCAAATCTAATCTCACAATGGAAAGCATGCGGACCTTACGTGGTATGCGATGAACTTGCAATGGCCGGTATTCTGGACGAAAATTGTATATTTAAATGGGAACAAGTTTCAGTTGAAGTTGAGTTGTCTGGCAAATTGACTCGGGGTCAACTGGTGGTTGATTGGTACAATAGAATGAACAAACCTAAGAACGTGAGATTAGTTACAGAGATGAATATGAAAATGGTGAAAGAAGTTTTTCGACAAACGTTTACGGAAGCACCTGAATCTGTTTAGTTTTTTTTTTTACACAGAAGAATCAAATGACTTCTCAGTTTCCTCGCAAAATTAATTTATTTGTAACTTTAACCAAGCTCAATAGAAAGTTAAATCCTGCTATCGGCATTGTGAGAAAAAGACTGTTAGTTTGATTTTAATGCCAAATATTTAAATTCATTATATTCTAATTTTTTTTTTTTTTTTTTTTTTTTTTGGTTGAAACTATTTATTTGTTTTTAAACATTTTTCCATTAAAACTAAAGTCCATATATAATAAGTTTTATTTAACTGAAATATTAACGAACTCCTAACAAACTGTAAAGAAATGTGATTTCCATTATATATACCATTTTAGATTTTTCTATATTCATCGCCACTACACATCTGGGAGACTTCTCTTCTATTTTTGAGAACTCTTTTGGGGGAATATTTTCTACACCGTTGGTACACACAGGAGGCCGTTTTCTCTCATTCAAAAGAAGTGTTTATCTCTGTGAATAGGATCCAAGTTTGTTTCTGAATTCTTGCTATTTTAATTCTCTTCCGTTAACGAATGGTCTTCTTTCCTAAGAAACAGAATCTGCGTGGCTTCTTCAAATTTACAAATTTCTTTAGCCGCAGAGGGCTGCTTTTCTTGAGAGCTCAACAGGGATCGAATACTAAGATGAAGCAATTTACAGCAATTCCGCTATAATATACTCTGAAACCATTTTTTTTTTTTATCTCTTTATAGAAAGTACTGTCTTTAATTATTCATTAGTCATACACGGTCTTTCCATTGAACTAAGAGTTAGAATTTTTCTTAAGAAATTAAATGAAACAGTTGCTATGAATTTGAAGAATAAAGATCTTTACTGACTAATTAAACGTTGGAGGTTTTTTATTTTATTTTTCTTCAAACTTCGCTTAAATTGTCATACAAAAATTTTACTCGGCAAACATCAGAATGGTGTGAATAAAGCTAACCCAAATTTGGCCAACATCTAAACATATACGCACACACACACACTAAAAATTATATTTTCTCATTCATTGTCTTTTTTTTTAACCTTTCTCCCTGCAAAATCTTAGCTCGTACGATAAATCTTTCTTCAGCAAGGTCACGCACCATGGAAAATAATACTGCATCAGTTAACTGTGTTTGACCTATTGCTGCCCTAAAATAGTTCTTAACGTTTCGAGAACGACCATTCGCGGCTCGCAACACTAGTAAGAAATACACGCTATAATAATAATACTAATAAATTTGGTAGTCACTTAGATTATAGTGTTACTTAACCATTATATAAATTTAGGTAAAAATGACGGTGAAAAAAAAACGCACCATATTATTATTATTATTTTTTTTTTTTTAATGCTACTTGATAATATTAATTCCCCTAAAAATGCTCCCTCCAAATTTGCTGACCGCCAATGTATCGAATTTAAAATATTCGATCTATGTTGGTTTTAGGATGAGGAAACAGATGTCCAATTTTCCAAAACCGGACGCGTAGCTAAGAGAGCCATTCTTTTGCAGGGACTGGTTTAACGACCTCTTTACGATTTTGTACATGTAAAAGATATCGAAACATTTAAGTGGAGCGGGGAAGGGCGTACCTTATCTTGTGTACGCAGAACAAAAAGACCTACGTAATGAATATTTGTGACTTAATCATGTTTCTCTCCCGAAATAGCGGAAATAATTTGTAGGAAGTTATACTGTTGTATCTCAAAAGCCGAGAATATAATTTAGTTTCTATGTTCATCATAGAACTTTTCACAAGGAAACTTCGAAGTCGATAAGTGTTATGCGATACATCCGGTGAATGAGTTGATGCGATACATCCGGTGAATGACTTGTAATGTTTAAGAAACTTAAACGGAACTTTCGATGAGGCATCGAAAGCGCTTGGGTAGAATGCTACCATGATAGTTATTGCATTCGGAAATGCACACTGTTATGCCATAGTACCTATTCTATTGTAATGGACTCTCCCATCGATAAGTAGGAGTAGCAGTGGCAAGTCTGGCAGAATGGTGTTGAGCGGTCTCTGACTGCGCACGCCTTCTGTCGAACCGGACGAGGCTTTGCCGAAGGGCAAGGTTTCGTCCGGGGAGGTAGATAGGGCCTGAACCCGAAAGGCGGGTTCAAAGGCTATATTTTGGCCGGGCCTACGGGCTCGGGGATAACCACATTAAAACCGGCCTTGTGCCATATTCGGTCCTCGTGGGTGGAACGATAAATACTGAATGATGTTGAGCGCGTCAGTCGAGATTCGGACATTTGAAGTACCAACCATCACAACTAGATTGATGCGCCATTGACTCTTATTTTCCAAGTTCCTAACGTTTTGTACGTCGGACCTAATTTAGGACGACTTATTAGAAATACAAGCCTCCACTGTGAAAATACTCCACAACACACACAAACTTTGCAAAAAGTTGTTTAGGATGCACCTCAACAACTTTTTGCATAGTTTGTGTGCATTTCCGGTCAGTCCAAGTCAAAGTTGACAACTAAAAACTTGTGGGTTCTGGATAATCGCAAAAAAGATTCTCAAAGGCAAATAATTATTTATGACTCATAGGTTATTTTATCCTCAAGCCTAAGATCTTTGCAATAAACCTCTTAAAATTCACATTAGACAATCAGGGAATCACCTTCTCAATCTGATGGAGCGCAGGCTTTGTGATCTCGGCTCTGGAGGTTTCCAGATTCGCCGGACGCTTGGCGCTGCGAAGACTACTGGTCCGGATAAAATCTCTTATTTTCTTAAGAACTTTAGCCCAGAGCTATCTATAATCCTAGCAGACTTACGGCCATATCACGTTGAAACATCGGTTCCTGTACGATCACCGAAGTTAAGTAACATCGACACTGGTCAGTACCTAGATGGGTGACCGTTTGCAAATATGTGGTGTAATGGATAATGGCTCGGAATTGTTAATCGGAGAGCCGAGTTCCAGTCACCGTTGTGTTAGTTATATTCACTTACGCGCAAATACTCTTGGGAAAGATATGAATCCATTAGTATTCTCCCCTAGCTATGAGTTAATTAGTAAGATTTATATCGTTAAACCATTATTGTCTCTAAAATAATCTTACAATTTTAAATAAATGGCTTTTAAATAACCTGTAAAGTGTTGATAAACCGTAGAAAAAAGAGTCCATCAAGCTTAGCAAAGGAGAAATGTTTCCAAAGTATGTGGAAATTGTAAACTGTTTCCTCTGTTTTCAAGAATGCTGGTGAGTGGTCATTCCTGTCGTAATATCGCCTCACCTCGCCCTCATCAGCCTCCTTAGTATCGCCAGCAAAGTCTTTGAGTCTATTATCAACAAGGAGGTTATTGGTTACCTCGCTAAAACAACCACCTTAAACAGTATGGATTTATCTCATGTCGGTCCACTGCTGATGTCTTAGCTGTCATAACACAGAGAAGCAGTGAATCAGTCGATAATACCTTTATCATTAAAGCGATTGCCTTAGATATCTCCAGAGATTTTTCATAAGGTGTAGCAAAGGTTGATACACAAAATCGCAAAATGTGGCATCTGTAGAAGTCTACACAACTATCAAGCCCTTTCTCTCTATTAGATCCATGATCAGTTTGAAGGGCCAGTTTTAATATATAATTACGTTATATTTACTTGCAAATGCCCATCGAAAAGTCATAAATCCACATCTCTCCCCGCTATGGGTTCATTAGTAACACTTGTATCATTAAACCATTATTATCTCTAAAAAGTTCTTATCTAAAAATACTTCTGGCTTTAAATAACCTGCAAAGTGTTGATAAGCCGTAGAAAACGAATCCATCAATCGAAATTTAATTTTCTTGGGAGTATTCGTAATTTCTCTTACAAAAACGTATTTCTGTTAATTTTTATACTTTCATAGTGTTTTGATTCCAGTTTGGGGGTTAAATATTTGCCCATAGCTTGGATCCTAACAGGTGGTACCACCCTGAATCAGGGTGGACCTGAGAACAACAGCAATTAAAAGGTGGTTCCACGCTTCTCAGAACTTGACGATAAGAGGCTTGCTGCCGGATTTTTGTTAAAAAAAAAAAAAAAAAAAAAACCTAAAATTACCAGCAATACATTTCTGTAAAGAAAAAATTACTAATGCTCATAAGAAAATTAAATTTCGGCATTAAATGACCTATAAGAAGTTGATATGCCATTAAACAAACAAACAAACAAAAAGAACAAAACAACAAATCGTCCTATTACGAAGTAAAAACTTCAGCCACACACAGGTTTACCAAACCGGTTTTAACTGCTGTCCGTTAGAGAGACGGTTATCTAACAGTGAAAATGCCCAATCGTCAACTATTGTATTTTGGATACTGGTTTTTATAGTTAAATGTAGGGAAGTTATGAACTTTTATAAGCACAAGACTAAATGCAGCAGCTGACTATTCGTCCCCCCCCCAGTACTGATCTGAATCTATTTCTCTTCCGAGTTATGTAAAAGATTCGACAGATTTTATTGATTAATCCGTGACAGTTTGTATTCAACTTTGCTATTCGAAGCTTACGAATTCAGTTTTAGAGGCATTGACATATAGCCCAACATCATTGGTAGCATTTTCTATGTGATGTAATAGTACTGTGGCGTTGGTAATAGCGTCTGTATTGGTAACCAAGTTATCTGCATAGTCAACTTTGTTGCAGGATATCGACTTGAGAGCTTCGGTGATAAAGAAAAACCTCGCTGAGGATGTTTGTCAAGTGAAGTTCTCAATACGTAGTCAAGGGTGATAACAAAGAGAAAAGATGCAAGGCTCAATACAAACTGCCACAAGAAAATCAATAAAATCTGTTGAATCTTTTGCATACCTGGGAAGTGAGATAAAGTCTACTGAAAAGGATGTGAAAATTCCTATAGCTAAAAGCCTGGACCGGCTTGAATATAATGAATGTAATATGGAAATTTTATTTAACAGACAGTATCGAAAACGGAGATTCTTTTGTGCCACTATAGAGCCGGTTTTAATTTACGATGCCACTGTTTGGATATTAGCTTAAAGCCTTCAGTCTAAGCTTAATGAAAGCTACACTCGTATACTGTGAGTTATACTTAACATCTCTTGAAGATAACATCCAACTAAACTCGTCTCATATTCTTCATGATGCGTTTCTCTTCTTGTTTTTCTCGGGTTATATTTGATTAAGGAATTGGTTAATTAACTATTTTGTATTTTCAAATTAACTCGACAAACATCATAATCTAGTTTTTACTTTATCACCAAGACTCCCGAGTCGATATCCTGCAAAAGTGTTGACCGATATTCACAATACAGATGACCTAGGTATCATTACAAGACACCACCACCAATACCACAGCTCTCCTAGAAAATGCTGTTAACAATGCTGGTCTCTATATCAAAGCTTCTAATACTGAATTCATAGTTTTCAATCAGCAAGGCTCAATACAAACTGTCACAAGAAAATCAATAAAATCTGTTGAATCTTTTACATACATGGGAAGTAAGATAAAGTCTACTGAAAAGGATGTGAAAATTCGCATAGCTAAAAGCCTGGACCGGCTTGAATAAAATGTATGTAATCTGTAAATTTGTTCCCCCAGACAACCTCAACTGGAGATATTTTCGAGCCGCTGTAGAGGCGGCGTTGATGTATGTTGTCACTGCCTGGACATTGACTAAAACCCGACAGTCTAAGCTTGATGAAATCTACACTCGGATACTGAGATCTATGCTTAACATCTCTTGGAGACAACATCCAACTAAAAGCATCTTAGACCCGTCTCTGATATTTCTACAATCTTACGAGAACGCAGAATGCATTTCGCTGGACAATGCTGGCGAACAAAACAAGAACTCGCGTGATTTACTGCTCTGGATACCACCTGGGCATGGAGCAAGACGGGCTGGTCGTCCAGCAACCGCTTATTTTGATCAGCTATGTCATGATACAGAATTCCTCCCTATTGACCTTCCGACCTTCATGCAGGACCCGGATGATCTAATGAATGTCCGAGCTAACTCGATCGAATAAAATAAATACTAATCTAAACAACAATAGGTTTAGATTAAAATCATTCTATTAAAACATCTTTTGAGGAAAATATGTTTCTCAAGTCCACTAAATTATCACTTTTTCCAGTATTGATGGAGGTCTTCCTTCTTAATCTTTTGCTTGATTGTCATTACTTTTCTCTTACAGGTGTTAACTATTTTAGTTGTTGCTGCTGTTGAAAATCATCAGCTGTTATGGTTTCTGTTATTTGGTACGGTTCTTTTGTGATTCTGTATTTGCCAGTTTCGGGGATTCAAAGAAGGATGGTCCTCGCTAAGACCTCCGTGTTTCATTTGCTGGAACCCATTTTAATCGTTGATCTGAGAAAGCGGATGCATATAGATGACATTTTCGATTAGGTACGTTCAATAATTCACTGAAAAAAAAGAGCATAACATGATGAAAAAGGCTCAAATTTGATAAAAACAAAGTTCAATATTCAAAATGTTTACGTTATTATTAAGAGGAAAGACCAAAGTATTTTTTTATTTTATTATTTTAAAAAATTCTTTCTGGCACGTTCAAAGTTTGGTTATAAATCTTGTCTTTCTTGTATCAGCGGAGACACCAAAGATTAGTATAAGAAATTTTAGTGTCTTTTTTTTTTACGGTATGAAACATTGATTTGGAAATTCCTTCAAAAATCAAATAATTGTCACAATTTAATGACACTTTCAGGACTTATTCACAAATGAATTGAATTATTTTAGAATTTTTTTTAGAAAATCGTGGTAGAAATATTTTTTTTTTTTTACATCTGTTGCCACCCGCCCTATGAGATTTCCAGAAATTAAATGTTGTCCCTCTTATTTATATTAGTTAAAAGTAGGATTCCTTGGAGAATGTAAATCGTCAATTTCTTTTCAAACAGTAACTCATTTACCGAAAATTTGCTCTGAATCATAAAAAAAATGCAATCAAACTAAGATATTAATTAAAAAAGCTTTTAATTGTTCCTAGAAATAAGATATATTAAGGACACTATTGTTTTAAAAAAACATTTTTCAATGAATAATGAATTTTTACCTGAATCGTTTACATTTTATTAACATTTTAATTAGAATAATTTGTAAAGTTTAAAATCTTAAATTTCTGCATTACTTTAACATCGTTAGGCGATAATTTTTTGTGATGCCAACGAACAATCGTTGCCATTTTTGTAATATCAACGAATACCCGTTGTCACTTTCGTAATATTCGTTGTAGTAGAGACTTTCTAATCGCAGATACAATTTATAGTACGCCGTTGAACACTGGTGTCAGACACCTTCGAATATCACTCGCACTAATACTCGATAATACTCGCTCGCAAAGTAACCACCGATTAGTGATCTCAATAGAGAAATAGTATAGTGAATAGAGTAGAGAATAGCGGTCCATATAGTGATAGAGGAGAAATGACAATCGTTAGTCGTCAGCAAATGCCTACGTATATACATTTCCTCTATGATCACGTGGTTAACCTAATTCAATAATGGGATGTGTTTGCTGACTGGCGATCTATGTTCAAACTCAAGTGTCGGCAGCAACACTTTATTCCTGTATAATAATATTGTTATTAAGTAAAACTATATTTACTAATCATAAATCGAAGAACTTAGTACAAAATCATTAAAAATCAATATTTTTAAAAGAATATTTTTTTTTTGGTAATATTTATTTATTTATTTTTTTTAGGTACCTAGTTTAGATATTTTTGAACCGGTTTGGCACCATGCATGACATCCATATGAAAATCTCAATCTGACGAAGGTGTTGAAGAACATGATACGAGTTTATAGGTTATTTTTTTTGTTGTTTTGCGGCAAATTGCGGTGTTGGGTAAAAATACTTAGGGCATCCTTTTCTCGTTCTGTGGTAAATTCGTAAAAGTCAACATAAACGAGAACGCTCAAAAAAAAAAAAAAAAAAACCCGCGTAATTCAGTTTCAGTACAACATCGCAAATGAAGAATCTTATAAAGATCGTTCCTTTTACTAATGTTTCGCGAGCCCAAGCTCACTAACTGCTACACTACTAGGAAATATTTTAAAAGTCATTTACCAAGATTAGCATAGCTAGGCCACAAGAATGAGGCACTTGGTGAGGATCGAACTCGCTACGTTTTCAGATATTGTATATTTAACGACGTGATGTAATGGTTAGCAAGCTTGTGTCGCTAAATCAATTACGACTAAATAGTTAGTTCGATCCTCACTGGGTGCCACATACTTTCGGCCCTGTGCCATATTTAAACTATGCTTAGAAATCACTATAAATACATGTTTTTGCAGCACAAGTCCAAAAGGGGTTTATTTTAACAGTATACATTGTATGTATATTTATTTTAACAATATATATTGTATGCAGATTTCTCCCTTTCTCCTTCGGCACAAGGCCGAAGGGGAAAAGGAGAAAGGCTGGCCTTCACTGTCTATCCTACTCCTAACTAATCCGATTCTCGACCCATTGACTCTAATAATTGGCAGAATCACTACAAGAATCCACTCTTCTACATCTAATATGACCGAACACGTACTATTATGTCACATTTGTACAGGAGACTTAATAAAAACCCCATGTTGATAAAAATTTATGAATATGTACGAATATTTTTATTTTTTTTAATATGAATACAGTAGAATCCTCATATCCGAACTTCTTAGTTTTGCCATCTAAATGTTGTAGGAATAGGCTACATTCTAATATTTTTCTTTTCTTTGAAGATAATTGTTAGTAACTTAAAATTTCTCAACCCAACTGGAAGAAAATTGATGGCCCATGGAAAAAAAATGCAACGAAAGAGGAAACAATAGGCGAAGCTCTTAATTCGTTGAATTTGCAAATTAACAATCAAGGATTGTAGAATCTAAACGAAACAATAAAAACATGCGTTTGAAGATGAACCATTGAAGACTCACTTCGGCTGACTTAAAAGAATGTATAAATTAAGACACTAATGAATTACAAAATAATTCAACGGTAGAATCTCTTCAGATTCATTTGGATTGCCAACAAATAAAAAAATCAATTTCTTCCGATAAGTGAAAATATAAAGGATGATGAAGAAGACTGGGACACAGTAGAGAAAACTATTGATGAGGTTATCAAATTCATAGAGAAAAAAAAACTCTTTTCAGTAGTTCAGAATTTACAAGTGCAAGTAATTTTCAGAAATGTCACACTGAAAAATAAACTAGAACAGCAAAAAGCAAGAGAAATGATAAACAAGAAAAACAATTGAAAACAAAAATTATCGAGCATTAAAAATTGCAAATTAATATTTACTTTCGTGAGAGATTTAATTTTTCATATATTGCGATAAGTTCTTGTGTTCTGTTAAGTTATAGTTGCTCTGAAATTCGGATATGAGGACTTCAACTGTATATAAAAATGTTTACATGGCATGAGCGATGAAGGGGTAAACTTAATAATCAAAATAAAAAAGAAAACAAATCAATCAAACGGAAATACAGAGAGTCCAAAACTTTTCACCCGATTCTTCACTGAGGCGACGACATACCTCATCTGTATTTCAGCCACACTGATTGTAATATCGGACAGCAGCAATGCTTTGATTTTGATTCAGCTTAAAAACCATCTTCGTGAAGACTCGAAGATCAAACTGCAATAATACAATAAAATAAAAACTGCAATCTATATCTATAATTCTCAAAATGTGTGTGCGTGTGATCGGATGTTGTTTATGTGTTTCTATAGTTTTTATCCGATTTCGATGAAAATTTTTTGAGTCTGTCTATATTTCTGAGATGAGGTATTATGTACATTATTTACATTATTCGGACTATTGTCCTCATCTTTGTCGCCATATTTATCACAGCGTTTCGGCCGTTGTACGCTCCGGCCTTCTTCAGGTGGTTGGAATGTCGAAATGAACCCTTTATTTCGATCTCTGGGGTAGACTGTTCTGGTTCCACGTGTCATGTTTGATGGATGTCAGTTATCAGTTATCTCCTGTTAATTTCCCTCTGAAAGTTCTCCACTGACTTAACCAGGTATTGAACTCACACTCTTTGGGTCTGTCACTGGATCTAACCAACGCCTTGACAAAAGTAATTCTAAAAGTACTTGCAGTATTTACATTAGTCGGACTATTGTCCTCATCTTTGTCGCCATATTTGTCACAACGTTTCGGCCGTTGTACGCTCCGGCCTTCTTCAGGTGGTTGGAATTTCGAACTGAACCCTTTATTTCGATCACTCAAGGACACATGGCACAGTGGATAAAGGCGTTGGTTAGATCCAGTGACAGGACCCAAAGTTCAATACCCGGTTAAGGCAGTGGAGAACTTTCAGAGGGAAATTAACAGGAGATAACTGATAACTGACATCCATCAAATCATGGCACGTGGAACTAGAACAGTCTACCCCGGTGAGCGAAATAAAGGGTTCGTTTCGACATTCCAACCACCTGAAGAAGGCCGGAGCGTACAACGGCCGAAACGTTGTGATAAATATGCCGACAAAGATGAGGACAATAGTCCAAATAATGGAGAAATTTTTTTTTGTTTGACAGATAAGTCGCCAGTGTCAGTTTCGAGTCTAAATTGGCTGAAAAAAATTACAACCTTGAAGGCGTAAAAACCGAAAAAACTGATTTTTTACACTTTGCGCAAAATTTAAAGTCTGTAAAAAACAAACAAACAAAAAAAAAAAAACAGCTTACAATCAATTAGAGATTTGAAATCGCACGCAAAAGATTATTAGAATTATAAAAAAAATTATATAATAAATAAAAAATTATTATTATGAGGGTTCATGGAAGAGATTCCTTCCTTGTAAGATTGAAAACGCAAAACCGGCCCTTTTCAGGGTTCACCCCAACTTAAATTGTTAACCCACCCCGTTGCACCTAATTGTTGCTACAAATATTGATTTTTAGGTAAGCTGACTTCAAGCGTAAACTGCTCAAATTGAACGGCAAAAATTCCCAGTAACGAAACACCCGGTCGAAGACGGGTTATAATGCTAGTAATACAATAAAACAAAAATAAGGTGAATCTTTTTGGACACAGAGTAAATCTGTATGATTATTATGCTACGTTATTAGATCACGAACATTAGCATTTTTGTTTTACTATTTTTCTTTTCGCAAAATTCAGATCTGTAGCCAGTTTGGACGATTACAAATTCTGGGTGACTCAGTGGGTATTTAAAACGTACACTACACACCCATTTGTGCCGCAATTTTGTATTAAAAATGCAAAATAAATATCCTTCGCCCCCCATTTGCTGTTAATATACTGCATAAAGTTTCTAGAGTGTTGGGTTGGGGGGGGGAATGATAAATATAAAATGGTAGCCTTTTACGCAGTTATTTTTCAATTCGCTGTCATTTGAGAAATATTTCGGATACTGTTAAACAACATAGCTAGCGGATGTTTGGCCCGTTCTTTCAACAACACGAGGTAATATTAAATTGGTGAACGGATATATGGTCATTTGACCCTGACCCTTTTAATTTTTATTGCCTCGTGTTTTACTTCTACACCTATTCAAGTTAGATATTGAGCCCAAACCACATAGGGGGGGCTTTCCTCTCGAGCAGTATCTCTTCTTCGGAAGGAGGTTGGGTTTATTGCTCGGCCCCTGAGGCGTCCCCGAAAGGAGGAAGTACCGAGGAGGCCTTGGCAATTTTTGCACGTTATTGTCGTTAAAACTCTACCTTGTGCCACATTCGATAACGACGTGGGCGTGCCCCAAAAATATTTCACTTTTTTCTTTTCTTTGTTGTTTGTTTTCTTTACTAATGTTTTTCCGTCTTAGAATATCGTCAGAAAGGTCACGTGCTAACGAATTTTATGATTGTGTGTACCAATGAGAATTGTCCAAGGTGTGTTTATTGCTTATGTGCTGTAAGTAGAGCTATGCTTGCTCTTTATTTTAGATGGGGGAAAAATTTGCTCCGTCCCGGAGATTCCAATTCTGCGGCAGCACCTTCCTCATTGCATTAAGAGAGGAGGTTTCGGTGTAATATCGATGCCAGTGTGATAGTGCTCGCCGGGACTGGGTAAAACAATTTGTCCTTGGCCAATATGCATACACCTAAATAGTGCTACCCACGTTAAAACAAAATGGCGTCACATCCTGTCTTAGTGGGGGGGGGGGCGGATAAATATGCGTCAGCTGTAAATCTTTTCGTATTATTTAAAACAGTTTTAACTTAAACTGTAAACAAACTTTTTTCCTTCTGCCGTTTGTATTCTATATATGGGCATTAGTTAGCATACATCTACATCCATTTTTTTTTTTTTTTTTTTTTTTTCTTTTGCAATAGACGCATCGTCGCAAGCTTATCCCCACCATTTCCAAGGCAAATTATTTCTTCTGTTGTTCCACATGTTTAGAACTTCATAACTAAGACCATGTTATATAACTTCCACAGAATTGCCCTCATTTCCCCAGTGTCTCAAACGTAAAGCGAGAATTTTTCTGACATTTGTTTCCTAAGATCTGGTTCTTTGTGGAACAGACTACTGCGCAAACGATTCCGTTTAACCTATTTATGGTTCAACCGAAATTAATCGTCCTGTAATCTTCACTCCCTACCGTTTCTTTCATCTGGCCCCTTTATTTATCAATCATTTAAATACGAAGACTTTACCGTGAATGATTCTAGACTTAGGTGAACTCTAGCAATATTAAGCTAGACAATTTATTTAACTATTACACGGATCTCTCTTATGGACTAAATGCTCGTGATCAATTCCGTCTTTACTTCAACAACGGTACTGTTGTCATATTTGTGCGGAATCTGTTTAGTCCTCACATTCCAGTCTCGATAGAGTTCAAAAGCGTCTCTGAGTCCTTGTAGGTAACGAACTAATTTTTCCAACCTCTTACAGGCGGGATGTTGTAAGCCCCTCGCTGCTCTGTCGCTATTTCTATGGAAAGTGCTCTGACGAGCTACAGTCCTTGGTTCCGTTAGTTCTAACCTTCACGGCTAGGACCCGTCTTTCCCTTTACATTGTAACAAACCAACCACATTACTTCTGCATTCCATCGGTGAGAAGTTACACTCAAACAGCTTTTTCCCGCAAACCACTCGTCTGGAACCTACTCCCAAGAGGATGTTTCAATTTTAACCGGTTCAAGTTTAGGGTTAACCGTTAACGTAACCTTCTGCCTAAAGTTATCCGGAGATGAAATGGGTGTAACAGTAAAATAAAACCAAAGAAAAAAATGTAAATAATAATAATATTCACCTATATTTGTTTGGAAATATCAGCGTTAATTTGTTTCTTAAGTGTGCTTTGAATATTTGCTGTGTCTATTGCTCAAGGAATGACATGTTTCCTTATAAGGAAACGGCTGTTACTGCCATTATGTGTGCTCTAAATATTTGTCGCATTAATATAATTGCTAGTGAATGACGGATTTCAAATTCCCTGTAAATATTGTACTTGGTATATAGTAACACGTATTTTGTACATCTAAGGTTCCTGAATAAGCTATGTCCAAACTTTTTTTAATTTGAGACTAGAACGTTTTTTGTCTTTTTGTCGCCGCCGAGTTAGGAGTTATGGATTGCGGCCCCGAATGAAGAATCGGTGAACAGAGTTCGAATTCCAGTCTATTACATTCACTTACGTGCTAATATCCTTGGAAGGAATTACTCCATTTCTCCACGCTATGGATAAATAGGACAGACTGGCTTCTATAGCTTTGGATGTTAATTGGTCTAGAAGGAAAAACTCTGAATTACAATTAAATAGTAGGGCTGTCTTGTTTCTAGCGATTAGTGTTAATCGTGACCACATAAACGAAGAGATTTGACGTGAACAAAAATAGCTTATTAACAAAATAGATTTTTATTTTTTTTATTTCCTGAAATTATTCCTGTTGGCATTTTATCTAAAATTTTCAGAGTACAATCGCCAGCTGCCTGAACCTGGAATTTCTGAAATATTTGCGTGTTCTAATTTACCAATTAAGATATAATTAGATGTAACACACCAGTTTCTTTTTAAGCAGAATATATTAACCCGTTTTGTCCTGTTTTCATCATTCTGTTAATATCAATTTTTCCCTTGCGATTAAAGAGGGAAGAAAGTCGAAGAAAGAATCGGGAACCAAGCCCCACTAAGCTGATGATTGTATCTGCCGATCCTGGAATTGACGATGCACAGGCGATATTGATGGGTTTGTGCAACCCCAAATGGAAAATTCTCGCCATAATTGCTCATTACGGCAGCACGACTGTGGAAATTACAATGAGCAATTCTGTGAAATTTCTAGCAGCTATCCACAGAAGTGATGTAAGTCAAAAATTCTCGTCTGGCTAAAATAAATTCAGTTTTTACTGAATTGACCCTATCAAAGACAATAACTTTAATTTTATTACTGTCGATTAATAGGTACCTCCACGAGATCGCTAAAAAAGAGTATAGCATGATGAAAATGATGCCAAACTTGACGAAAACAAAATTTTATCGTCTAAATGTTTAAGAGAAAAGATCAAAATATTTTTGGTATTTTTTTCCCTTTTTTAATCGTTCCTAGCACGTCCGAAATTTTCGTTAAGAATCTAGTTTTTTTTTTTTTTTTCGAGTCAGCAAAATTGGCCATTTTTTCCATTTTATAAAAAAAAACTGGAAATCTCACTTTGAAATTCTTTTAAATATCAATTATCATTTTTTCAAAACTTGTTTTAAGAAAATCAGAAATTGTTTATTTAAAATTTTTTGAACCAAGCTTAACTTAGCTTTTGCGCTGAAAAGATGTAATTTGAAAATAAAACAAAGCAGGTCATAAACTTTCGCGTCACTTGACAGGTGATGAATGACATATTGATGGATTCCGTGAGGCTAATTTGTTCTACGGAAGGAGAAAAGTGAAATAATTTACATTTAAGTGAACAAATTATTTTCCTCGTTATTTTTAAGGAAAACTTTCAGCGCTCTAATTTTTTTTTGTACTTAGCTTTCGCCTTTAGGTTTACGATGCTTTATGGAAAATATATTCTAAAGAGATTAAAATAAAACTGTTAAGAGTGACATTAAATTTCATAAAGGTATCTAATTAATTTATAGGTACCTTTATGAAATTTTATCAAGTGTACATAAAATACTATAACTTTATGTACATTTTACGTTGTTATTTGTATGTCCATTTATTTTATTATTAATTTTGATATTTCATTTATGGAAAAATGTCATAACTGAGATTAATATAAAAATAAGATCATACAAATTTCATTAGATGATACTGATACTTGTAGGTACCCTTCTCAGTTGAAATTGAAAAATCAAATTAACTTCTCCACACGTGTTTCGCAAAGGTAAAAGCCTTAACAGCGGAGAACAATGCTTAACTCAAATAACACAACTTAATTGTATTTTGGTTGGTCTTCCGTACTTTATAATTACATCCCGATTATAAACACAAAATCACATTTTTTAATTACTGCGGATCTTCTGATTAGTCAAAATGATACAATTTACAACGCGCTGAAGATATATCTCCTAAGGAGACTTAGGAGACCCGATGCGACTTTTAACTAATTTTATAATATTTTAACAACTTAAATGTAAAAATCTATTAAAATTAAGAAATAACAATTAATTGTATTAAAAATTCATTTTTCATCAAAAATTTTTTTGCTTTCAGAAAATATTGTCCATATTCATAAAAAAACTAAAAGTAAATAAAAGCATTTGAAATTAAATAATATATGTTTTATTGAGTTTTGTATGCTACAATTCAGAGCTGATTTTCAGGTAGGGGGGTCTAATTAAAAACAAAAAAAAAACATGATTTGCATTCCTCAAAGCCTTATGCTTTTAACTGTTGTAATCACGATTACGCGATCGAATTTCTAGCGTTTTCATGAAAGTAGTTGGGTGGGGGTAATAAATATTTAAAAAAATATTTCTGTCATGACTTTAATAAAAAAAAAACAACACTTATAATAATTTCGATCATCTGTGAATAGTTCCTGAATGTTTAATTAACATCCGACAATTATTTATATTTTTGCAAGATTTTCCAAATTAATGTGTCATACCAAAAAAAAAACGTGCTAAAAATTGTCTGTTATTTACTAGTTCCACTGATACAGAGAAACATTTATAATGTTCTAAAAAGAAGGAAAAACTTTAAAAAAATAATAAAAAAAATTTTGGTCTTTCCTCTGAGCATTCAGACGATAAAATTTTGTTTTCGTAAAGTTTGGCGTCTTTTTCAACAAGCTATACATTTTTTTTTTTTTTTTTTTCTTTAGGGATTTAGTGATACCATCCAATTTCCTGTTTATGCAGAGTTTCGTACTTTTAAATTTTTATTTTTTTTATTGTTTTTAATTTTTAATTTATTTATTTATTAAAATTTGCTAGAATTGGCATTTATGCATTTGTGCTGTGAATTTGAAAGCTCAAGCAAAGAAAGTATTACATCCTTTGTGCCGTGTCAGCTCTGGACATAGGCGTTTATGGCTCTCCACAACTTCCTGTCCCTTGTAGCTCTTAAACCTTTATTTCTGCTAGGCCCTATTCCGCCGTCCATTTAGTGATGTTCACTAAGTATGTGTTGTCTTCCTCTGCTCCTTGTTTTCTATTTGTCCCGTGAGTATTAGATTTTCCAAGCCCTCCTTTCTCATGTGCCTCAAACCCCAAATATCTCTTTCTGATAAGAGTTAGTTCCCTTTTTGTTTCCATTTTCTCCAAAACATCGCTGCTCACACGTTCGTCCACGGTACCCCCCCGGCATCTTTCTGTAGAACCACATTTACATGTCCTGTAATGAATTTCAATAAAGCCAGACATATATCGTTATCATGACTGAGAATATTTCGTTATTTTTTGTTTTTTACTTGGAATCTGTTTACAACGAATTTACATAACAAACTGACCCTTTTAAAATTTAGTATATTTTTCCATTGAAAATCATGATCAGGAATGCTTTAACGATGTTTATATATATATATATATATATATATATATATATATATATATATATATATATATATATATATATATATATAATGGTTCTTGGAGATGTGCATTGCTGTAGAAAATTAAAGAATCTTTATTTTAAAGAACCAACTTGATTGAACTTGGTAGCTAGTTTGCCCGATATGGGACACCTAATATTCTACTTAGTAATATAATCTATTAAACCATCTTACAAAATGGCTGAAATAGTGACTTAATAAGCGTAGCTTAGATGTGCCAAAACTGAGGCAAAGTGAGGATCGAACTCGTTATACAGTTGTAATTAATCTAGCGAAACTAGCTAAGCTATCCATTACGCCACGTCGAAATGACTAGATGACTGAAATATTTAAATAGCGATTTTCCAAGCGTAGCTTAGATGTGGCTGAAAGCATGGGGGCATCCAGTGAGGATCGAACTCGCTATTCAGTTGTAAATGTTCTAGCGAGTCAAGCTTGCTAGCCATTATACCGCCTCGAGCTGCCCTGAAATATTTATATTGCAAGTGTATTGCGGTCTTAGGTGTATTTAATGTGTAGTTTAGATTGACACCTGTAAAGATCAAACTGGGACATGGTGTAATGGTTAGTAAGCTTGTCTCGCTTTATCAGTTACGGCTGAGTAGTGATTTCGATTCTGCCTCGGTGCTTCACGCTTTCGGTCTTGTGCCACTTTTAAGCTACGCTTAGAAAATCACTATCAAGATTAAACTGTAATTGTTAGCGAGCAGATCTCGCTAAAGCAATTACAACTGAGTAGTGGGTTCGAACCTCGTTGGGTGCTCCTCCGTACGTTCAGTAAATCGCTGTAAAGATCAGATTAGCTGCACCAACTATTTGGTTTTCTTTGCTAAGTATTGTTCCGAGATAAGCACTTTGTAAAATTTTCCAAAGGTGCCTAAGAGCATGAAGGTCATCTCACGGCTGTGTTTTTTTTTTTTTTTTTTTCTTCTAGTTCGCTGAATTTTCAATCCCTAATGATAACTGCAAAACTAAAGCTTTTCTCTAAAATCCGACAGTCAGCATCTTACATAACTCACTCACGAAGTGTGACGGAAACATATTTTAAATATTGTCATTCAAGAGACTCTATTCCATTGATGTCATGAGTGTAATTAAAGACCTGTTGTTTTTTTTTTGTTTTTTTTGTTTTTTTTTAATCTGGAGCAACAATGTAAAGAAAATCCTCTCACCTGCACTGGTTTAGTTTTATATATTCTCTTGCCACAATGCGGAGGATGTTTTTAAACTCTCTACTCCTCTCTTGAATTCGCAACGTCAAGCTTGTAAATTCTCTTCAACCGCTTCAGGGCAAACACTGCTTTCATAGTTCTGTCAGAATTGTTTTGAATGTCTCAGATTAACACTGGAGCTTAAAATTGACGAACTTAGTCTCAGCTGAACGAACACATTCTAAAGAAAATGAAATTTGACTAACAAGCTAAAATTTGGGCTATGAAAAAGACTAATTGTAATGTTAATTGTTTGTAGGGAAAACGGTTTGTATCACACCAGCCATTACCTTACAAACAATTGGCATTCATTTACCGGGCAGCCAGTACGACTTTCGGTCGGTTGAAACTTCCAAAATCTTCCCGTCTTGGGTATGGCGATAAACTATATTTGGCAGCAAGGCCTCTGATCAGGATGTTTTGAGGAGCATGGAACCAACTCTTAATTGCTGTTGTTTCCAGGTTCACTTTGACCCGGGGTGGTAGCACCTATTTGGGTCTCGGCTATGGTTGGTTTTCTTCAGTATGTGGGCGATTATAGCTCTTCACAACTTCATGTCCTTTGTAGCACATAATAAATTTTGTCTTATCGCCATCACTTCCAAACCTCCTTTCAACCATTCACTTAACTCTTTAAGTAGGTTATATACTGCTTTCCTTTGTCCATTTTGCCTTTAATGTCCTATCAGTGTCAATTTCTAAGCCCTCTTTTCTCAATGTTCCCTTAAAAAAATATCAGCTCTTTCTGATGCTAAGTAGGTGTTCTTTTTTGTTTATTTTTTTTTCTAAGACTTCATCACTTAAAATTATTTCGTTTACTACAGAAAAACTCTAGTTTTGAAGAATCTGATATGACTTTTTTTTTTTTTTTTTTTTTTTTTGTTTCCTAATCTAGGTTCCTGTTTATCGAGGCAGTGAGCGTCCTCTTGTCGCTTCATCAGATACGGTTAAGCAATTATTAAGAAATGATAAATTCACCCATCCCGAAGACTTATCATTGATTGACGATAATGTTCAAAGTGAAAATGGCATCCTGGCGATGATACGTTTGGTCAAAGAAAATCCAGGTTAGTGAAAATTTTAAAGTATTACTTAGAATTATTTGATAAAAGATTCAGCAGCTTCAATTATCTTCAAAAATCAAGTTCAAAGATATTCACACAAAATTAGCGACTGGCATCTTTAGCGATATGGGTGACCCAAGTTTTCCAATCAACGATTTTTAGAATTCGGTTTCGCATACTGAATAGATACAAATAAAGCATAAAAAAACACGTTCGTGTAGTAGTCATAGAATATTTTTTCTTATTAAAACAACGATTGCTTAAGTGGAGGATTTGGTTAATTCAGTTTCTGATATATCGTTAAAATATAAACATCGCACTAAGCTATATACTGGCGTGATACAATGATGCAGAACCATTTCTTTTAAACTCTAAATTTTTTATTTTACTTTAATCATTTCTCCCCAAGGAAGGCAATGAAGCCACTGAGTGTGAGCGAATATGATAAAAATATACTATTAAGGAGAGGAGACAAAAGAACAAATTAAGACAAGATAACGATTGGCATTGATCTACAAAAAATTTAAATGCAAAGTTGACAGGGACACAAGAAACCGGAAGAGTTCCACAAGCGAGAAGTACGATAGAAGAAACTGTTAGCCTAGAACTTAGGGTTAAATTCAGCAATTTTTAATTGCAAAATAAGACCTTGTCACCAATCTAGTACTACACTTAAATTCATAGTCATAAACCATAGAGGAAAGTTCCTCATAACAATTACCAATTAATCGGAGTAATTCTTATTACCGCATTTTATGTATAAGACGCCCCACCCCTGTGTTTCTGAAGCTAACAACAGGGAATAAATGACACCCTTGAGTATAATACGACCCAGTATTACAGTCATCTGTCACTTTTTAAATGTACTATGTTATATATTAAAATATCAATTTCGTACCTATATTTCACTAAAATATTTAATTTTCCTAATTTCAAAGAATAGAAGTGAATCAGATTTTTAGCCATTGCGTGTTTATTTCTGTTTTAAAATTTCTAATTATCTATGAAAGGTGCTAACTAGGCATACTCTGGTAATATATTGTAAGGTGTAAGTCTGTCATACTTTTCTCTCATGATATATATATATATATATATATATATATATATATATATATATAATATATATATATATATATATATATATATATATATATATATATGAACATAGAAGTCAACACTGTCGCCTCTAAGTGTTGACTTCTATGTTCACTTTTATATTTACACACGCTCAATCTCTGATATTGAGCACTTTATCCCATAAATATAGCACACCTTAAGACTATTTCTTCATATACAGAGTAACCCGGATATAAGAGTTGTCGGGACCGGATAAGTCTCTTATATCCGGGTTTCTCTTATATCCGGGTTTGGTCTATTTTATATATATTAACACAGGCTCTAATTTGGGACCAGAGAAAATTTCTCTTATATCCGGGTCTCACACACACACACACATATATATATATATATATATATATATATATATATATATATATATATATATCACTATGAAAATAAGCAGAAATATTCTTTCATTAAGGTAGGTACCTCCACGAGATCGCTAAAAAAAGAGCATAGCATGATGAAAAAGACGCCAAACTTGACGAAAAAAAATTTTATCGTCTAAATGTTTATTATTAAGAGGAAAGGTCAAAGTATTTTTGGTATTTTTTTCCATTTTTTAATCGTTCCTAGCACGTCCGAAATTTTCGTTAAAAATCTTTTTTTTGAGTCAGCAAAATTGACCATTTTTTTCCATTTAAAAAAAAAAAACTGGAAATCTGACTTTGAAATTTTTTTTAAATATCAATTATCATTTTTTCAAAACTTATTTTAAGAAAATCAGAAAATATGTTTATTTAAAATATTTTGAACCGAACTTAACTTAGCTTTTGTGCCAAAAAGATGTAATTTGAAAATAAAACAAAGCAGGTCATAAACTTTCGCGTCTCTTGACATGTGATGAATGATATATTTACGAATTCCATGAGGCTAATTTGTTCTACGGAAGGAGAAAAGTGAAATAATTTACATTTACGTGAACAAATTATTTACCCCGTTATTTTTAACGAAAACTTTCAGCGGTCTAATTTTTTTTTTTTTTGTACTTAGCTTTCACCTTTACGTTTATGGTGCTTTATGGGAAATATATTGTAAAAGAAATTAAAATAAAACTGTTAAGAGTGACATTAAATTTCATATTTCTTAAGAAATAAATCTAATTAATTTATAGGTACCTTTCTTATGAAATTTTATCAGAATTGTACATAAAATACTATAATTTTATGTACATTTATTACATTCTACTGTTATTTGTATTTGCATTCATTTTTATTAATTTTGATATTTCATTTATGGAAAAAATGTAACTGAGATTAATATAAAAATAAGATCATATAAATTTCATAAGATGATACTGATACTTGTAGGTACCCTTCTCAGTTGAAATTGAAAAATCAAATTAACTTCTCCACACGTGTTTCGCAAAAGTAAAGGCCTTAACAGCGGAGAACAATGCTTAACTCAAATAACGCAACTTAATTATATTCTGGTTGGTTTTCCGTATTTTATAATTACAGCTCGATTATAAGCACAAAATTACATTTCTTAATTACTGGGGATCTTCTGATTAGTCAAAATGATACAATTTACAACGCGCTAAAAAAAAGAAAAAAAAATTCATTTTTCATCGAAAAAATTTTTTTGCTTTCAGAAAATATTGTCCATATTCATAAAAACAACTAAAAGCAAATAAAAGCATTTGAAATTAAATATCTTTGTTTTATTGAGTTTTGTATGTTACAATTCAGAGCTGATTTTCAGGTACTGCGTATCCAATTAAAAACAAAAAAAAAAAAATGATTTGCATTCCTCAAAGCCCTGTGCTTTTAATTATTGTAATCACTAAAACCGATGCGATCGAATTTCTAGCGTTTTCATAAAATTAGTTATGGGGGTAATAAATATTTTAAAAAATATTTCTACCATGACTTTCATAAAAAACAATTTCGATCATCTGTGACTAGTTCCTGAAAGTTTCATTAACATCCGATAATTATTTCTATTTTTGCACGATTTTTCAAATTAATGTGTGTCATACCAAAAAAACGTGCTAAAAATTGTCTGTTATTTACTAGTTCCGCTGATACAAATAGAAAAAAGTTTTTTTTAATCAAAATTTAGAATGTTCTAAAAAGAAGGAAAATTTTTAAAAAAATTAAAAAAAAACTTTGGTCTTTCCTCTTAATAATAACATAAGCATTTAGACAATAAAATTTTGTTTTCGGCAAGGTTGGCGTCTTTTTCATCAAGCTATGCTCTTTTTTTTTTTTTTTTTTTTTTTTTTTTTTTTTTTTTAGCGATTTCGTGGAGGTACCTACATTAAGGATAAAAAGATCTTTATAAAAATATCAAAATATAAAAAATCATTCTGAGCAAAACTGAGTGTATAATACCAACCCCTTTATGCCTTTTTGTTCGAAATTTCTCGTATTATGCACGAGGAAATACGGTCCGATGAACACAGAAATGGCTCGTAAATGTTAACGCCTCCAAAACAAAACTTTCATTTAATTCCCACAGAGAAACTTTTCTACCTGCCTGATAGCTGATGCTAAACTCCAGCAGAGCAACACCCTACTCCTTCTTGGCTTTAAGTTTCCCATTGACATTAAGTGGAGAGACTATCTAGTCAAATGCTACGTCTACTGCGAGGAAACTTGGTTCACTGTATCGTGACAGATTCCATCTTGTACATTTATAAGTCTAGCATTTGTCCGTGCATTGAATACTGTTTCTATATCGGGTTTTGTGTTCCTGTTGTATATCTTGTGATTCTTGACAAAATCCAAAGATAGGTCTGTTATTTTTAAAATTTTTTTTACATTGATCTTGATCAGGTATTTCGACTTCAGTCACTTTCTACCCGACATGACGTGGCTTCCCCAGTCTTTTAGACTAATATTTTCATTGAAATTGTTCAGAGGCACTTTTTCACTGGTGCTCCGACGACGTGAATTTAAGCGTGCTGCTAGATTGTTAACTAGGTCTCACCTAGTTAACAACCTACTGTTGAACTAACTAGATGCAACCGCTACTTCTGTTATGTTTTCTCGCACTTCCCACCTGTGGAACTACCTTCCGATTTCTTGCTTACCTGATAAATACAATTTTCAAAGTTCAACCTCAATCGCCATCTTCGTTTTCTTGAACCCTTTACTTTTGTCCTTTTCTCCTCATTCTCTTTCACTTTCACACTCTGTAACCTTTGCTTGGGGTGAAACGATAACCCCCCCCACCACATTCCAATGACGTTTCTCCAGAACGAAACTTTACAAACCAATTTTTGTATGTTCGGTTCATTTAGGACTCTTTGATCATAAATACATATTTTTCTAGATGACTCAATAGTATTACTTTCGTATTTACATTATTCGGACTATTGTTCTCATCTTTGTCGCCATATTTATTACAATTTCGGCCGTTGTATTCTCCGGCTTTCTTCAGGTAGTTGGAATGTCGAACTGAACTCTTTATTTCGCTCAATGGGGTAAACTGTTCTAGTTCCACATGCCGTGTTTAATGGATGTCAGTTATCAGTTATCTCCTGTTAATTCCCCTCTCAAAGTTCTCCACTGCCTTAACCGGGTATTGAACTCACACTCTTTATGTCCTGTCACTGGATCTAACTAACGCCTTTATCTTTGAGGACGTTGTAATAAACATGGCGACAAAGATGAGGACAATAGTCCGAATAATGTAAATAATACCTCCTCTCAGAAATATAGACACTGTTACTTTCCTGCTTCAATTCCCAAAACATTGTGACCTAAATATCCTTTTAATCTCTCCGTTAGTGAGATTAATAAATTTCTTCTTTAATCCACTGTGTACACTTCCACTACCGTGCAAAAAATAAGGTATTTTAGCAGTGTCGGACATACATTTTTGGGGACTTAAAACTTAGATATAGGACCCTTCGCAACCAGCAACTATTGATTCGAGGATCTAACTGCGAAACTGTAGACTATGAATATATTCTGGCGAGATCAACGAGTCCATACAGCTCGGGTTTTTGAAAGGCCAACATTAGCTACTTGAACTCGTTGGCTTATGATTCTATCAGTGAGATGATCTTATTTTAATAAACATTTTAAAAAAACAAAACAAAAAAAACATCGATTTCGTTGAAAAATTCACTCATTAAAAAGTTGCTTTAGATGCTTAAGTTTCATTAGTTTTGCAGTAGATTCGCCACTATACTTGAAATTTATTATCACGTATCATTAGCAGCTACGATGATCCCTTTGTCACTCCAATTGGTTAGTTCAAACTTAAAGTACTAACGACACAATCGAATATTAAGCTTCAACCTTATCCCGAAAATACTATTGTTGACTACGGTTTTTGTTACCTTTGATTACTTTGATTAAATTTCTTTGATTTCATTGATGAAACTTAAACTTTTTTGCAGGTCAGATCACATTACTTAGTCTTGGTCCACTTACAGACCTCGCACTGGCACATCGATTCGATTCACAGTTTAGCAGGGATCTTAAGTCTTGCCATATTATGGGAGGTAACTACAAGAGTAAGTTAATCGTTTTACTTATTTTATTTATATTTGTTGTTAGTTTCTAATATATAATTGTAGGTGACACTGGAGTAATGGATAGCGGCTCGTATTGTATGGATTTGTTTATTTCATTATTCTAGAAATAAAGATCTGAAACTTCATTATAGAATCAACCCTTCCACCACAAGCATAGTTAGCAATAGTTAAAAGAAAACCACGTCGTGGAACAATTATAAAGTAAGCCCTAATTTTTAAAGAAACGAATAAATAACCATGAACATTTAACGGCTACAAAACCAGTATTGTAAATAACATTCACGAAAAGAAATTCATTTTTGTCATCAATTTCAACACTTGTGTCAGTCTTATTGTTTGTATGTTTTTATTAATTTCATATTCAGTATAAAAAGAAAAAGAACCCTATCGACTATTAATTCATGTAACACGGAATAACTTACATTAACAACTCGACCTTCGACCCCGTTACAGATCCATTTCTTCTCCTCTCGGCTAAAGTTAAATAAGAGCAGAAATGACTCTGTCCTTGTCTAGGACAAATCTGAATTCAAGACCCATACCATATTCCCTGGTCTTTGATCATCAGTCAAAAGCAGAGTTATCTGAAAGGATCATGAGGAAAAAGCAGTCCATTCTGGGTAAGACGATGAATTACATCCACCTGTTAGGAGGGTCCCAGCTATGGGCAAATAGTTAACCGCCAAACTGGGATCAAATCACTATGAAAGTGTAAAAATACGTTTTTGAAGAAGAAAAAAAAAACATTAGCAGCAATACGTTTTTGAAGAAGAAAAAAAAGACATTAGCAATAAAAATCTTGCCAGCATTAAATAACCCATTGAGGTTGATAAAACAAATTCATAACGTAAAACAAATCGAACGAAGAAGCAGTTTTCAATATTCTTCTAGAGCCCCATATTTCTACTGGGGAGATTGTCTAACATTCATTGCCATATATAAGAGGATGAATATCACATAGAAATCCAGCACACTTTTCTTTGTTTCTAATGAAATCACTCCGTTTCTCAGCACCTTGCTTAGCTTATGGACTACTTCTGCAGAGATCTAAAACTTTGTTTCAATTTTCTTTTCTAGGTCGTGGAAACTTTACAAAAAGTGCAGAGTTAAATTTCTTCTTGGATCCGGAAGCAGCACATATTGTAATGACTGAATTTGCGTGCCCGATAACTTTGTTTACATGGGAATTATGTTGCGAGTCTGCATTGCCATGGGTAACTGTCTGTTACAGCCACTTTCAATTTCAGATAAACAATTAAATTAGAATTTGCTAACAATTTTAAGCGTTAACTCTCACTAGATGAACACGTTCACTGCCAGAAGTCAGTTATGAAATCGGACTTCAAATGCCAACTTTGTAATAGACAACTTAGGCTCTAAAAATTATTAGTTGATTTTATACCTTCAACTTAAATCTTCATATTGTTTTCACACAAATTATAACAGCAAATAAACTCGTTGTTGGCGCCCGCAGATGAAAAAACAAAAGATGCCAAGTACATAACTCGAGTTTGGTTGGTAGTCAATGTGCTAACGATCTTTTTATTGTTGAAGATATTTAAATTCCTTAACTCTTCAAGACTTATTCGTGTAAAGGTTTAAGCATAACTTACGATGTACTAATGCTTTCGAAAATCTAAAAAAAATTACCAAACTCGTATATGTGAAGAATTTACGTGCAGTTTCATAAACATTTAGTATTGATACATTCTAATAGTTTTGAATGACTGCATCTTGAACCGCACTGAACACTTGGCTTATCTTATTGAACGCAGTAACCGCGAATACACAAGAAATAATACGGTGTAATCTATCAGTAATAATTGTATTTTTTATGTACGTTCTTTATTTCATAGATGAAAATCTAGTTCATTATTAGGTTGATGCAAAGGTTTTTCAGCTATTTTTATTAAGAGAAACTCTTATTAATGTCTTATAGTATTACCTGGTTTTCTCGAGCTTGTAATGTCAGTCATGGAACCGTGCACAATTAGACCAATATACAATGTGTTTAAAAATATACAGTGTCACCCCACCACAAAAAAACAAAAACACACACTTTTACAGTGTATGATATCCTCCTCGTTCACTGGAAATCACCCCTTCTAACTTATCCTTCTGGGGATGCTTAAGATAAATTCTACGTAACAAAGCTAGCTACAATCGCAGAAATGAGTTTCCCTATAGCAAGAATGCAACCAAATACTTATTGGAATATTGATCACTGCTTTTAATTCCATTGCGTCGTTGTCAGCGATGTCTGGATCCTAACGGGCATCAATTTGAAAACATGCAATGACAAAATCATGGGCATTATTTCAATTAGATATAGATAGTTCTAGCTGCTTGAATTAGTTTTCTTGCGAAAGCTTCAAAATGTGTATACATTTTTTAACTTTTTCTTTATATAGACAAGTTGTAGATATAAAGTAAAGGTTTCATTAAGACGGATCAGTCAGAAGTAAATAAATCAGTGTTATTGGTGAAAATTTCTCTATTGGATCATGTTATTTAAGTAATGGCAATTACGTGTGAAAAATGTCACCCAAATGTCCGCCAAATCTGAAAGAAAACATTAGATGCTTAAACTTAATTCACATTTAAAATCTGTTCATGTTATTGGAACACCTTTTATTATAATGACATCATATATATTTGAAGTATTTGTGAATAATACATTATTTGGTTACAAGTGAAACAAATATGGAAGTTGTCCAATGAATTCTTAGAGGAACGTTTCAGTGACGTTTTGAAATTGTTTGTCAAACAACGATTGTTGTAAAGCGGGAAACAAATTATGCTAAAAGCGACGTATCTGGAAAACTGCTTGCGTGTGGAGAAACCTATGAGCTAAGTTGGTTTAGGTTCCAGTAATTGATAAATTATTCCCTTTTGACTACAAGTCATCTGGAAGGACTTGCATCCTTTGAGGATGCTACACTCTCCCCTAGATGTTGGTACGATGTCAAGTCTGATTGCAGAATAAAGCTATTTTTCACCGCCAGTAACTATCTCCACACACGATATATATATATATATATATATATATATATATGAGATGACGATTGCGTCCAGCATGAAACAGCCTGTCACCTTTATATTTACTTACGCTCTCTCTGATATTGATCACTTTCCCATAAATATAGCACACCTAAAAACTATTTCTTGTATATGCGAAAGGTGAGGAGGAAACGTTAATTTGAGTAAAATATGACAATCTGAGAAAAATGACCGATTTTAAGATAAAATTAAATTTTAATTAATATATTTAATGAGTGTTTAAGTCAGGGTTAACATTTGTTTTTCTGCTTTTAACGATAAAACTAAAGCTTTGGACACCAAAAAATCTTTGAATGCAGTTTCTGCATCTTTGTAACGGAATGTCTTTTGACTTAAAATGTCAAGATGTTTGAAAAAGTGGTAGTCAGTGCGTGATACACTAGCGGAATATAATGGATGTTCCAAAAGTCTCGTATCCAAAACCGGTGGGCTTCTGTGTCATCCTGGCAACATGGTGCCGAGCATTATCAGAAAGCAGAATTGAACTTCATCGATTAACCAGTACCGGTCGCATTTTGCTTAACCGAATCTGCATTTCATTTAGTTGCTTGAATTAAACGTCGCTAGTGATATTCTGGTTAGATTCCACAAATTTGTAACGGATTACACCAGGCGGTTACCATTAATCTTCTAATGGTGCATTTTCAGTTTTGGAAAGCGTTTGGTTGTTTCGTCATTATCAGTTCATGGGGCCGATCGTTTACATTTTGTCAAGTGATTCATTTATAATCACTAATCACTGTTTAAGAAATGGATTACTTGAATTTCGCAGATGCAGCATCGAACACACGCCGAAAAGTCGAAATCTTTACTTTATCTAGTTTCTTCACATTACCAATTTCCTTGATATGGTCCGATGTTATTGAAATGCTGACATCCGTTATCTGAGACATTTCTCTCACTCTTTGATATGGCTTTTATTCGGCTAGTGTTTTTAAATGCTGCTTGTCGGTTGCTGATGAACGTCTTATCCTTACTGCGGAAATTCCGAATCCAGTACTGTACTGTTCGATCATGAGGGAATCTCTAACCCCATGTTCTGTTAATATTGGCAGCGGTTTGAGAAGCACTATGGCTAAGCTTGAACGTGTGTGTGTGTGTGTGTATATATATATATATATATATATATATATATATATATATATATATATAATATTTTAAGTTAAATTCTGAAAGAGATTGGTATAAAATTAACAAAGACGTTTTCATCAAGTATGAATAATATATTTTCTGCAACTATTATAATATATTAGAACAGAAAAAAATTATTCTAAAATTGAACATTTTCCGAATAACTTTGTAATAATCTCCTTAACGATTCGGTCGTCGCGTTGTACCCGTGTTCTATTTCAAGCACAGTACACATATAATTGGTTTGTCAACCAGCTTCAAACAACTTTAAATGTCACTTTACACAACTTGTGACGTTTTTTTTAATTTGTAAATGCCTATACAGTCGAGTACTGAAGGGTAAGCGTTATAAATACTTCGAAAATCAAGTTTATATTTTATAGATTACTTCGGTTTGCATACTGCAAAATACATTGCAAGTAAGTTTTTATTTATTTTTCACTTTTGTTCATTTGTATTTATTTCCTTTATAATTTTGAAAATGTCTTCGATAAAGCTTTTTAAATCTTTTCATACAAAATACAATATCGACTGGTTTGACTTGGGGGTGTTTGCAGCGCCTGAACTCCCAGCTGTATTGTCTTGTTGAGTTCTCCAGAATCTACTCCTAGCCTGCATTTCGGTAGTTGAATCCTTGAATCAAATTTTGCTGGTTGCGAACCCCCACACCCCCAGTATATATGTTAAAGCTTCTGGGTCCTGTAACTGTAGATCCACCACTGAATATTCCTTTCCGTAACTTCAAACTATGGAATTTTATTCTGGATAGCTACAGTTGAATGAATAGCAATATTTGTAAGAACAAATTTCAGGCACGAACATTGATAAAGATAGCGCTGAGAACTCTGCATCAACCAAGTAATCATTTGCAACAGTGTTTGTTTTACAGACGACATATTAATACTTATCTGCTCCTTACTTTTAGAAACTTGGAATATTTACAGGAATTCCGTGACGAGCTTTATCAAACTTCCAGTTTTAAAACGAGAGTGATGATGAAACTGGAGTCCAATCTAATCGAACAATGGAAAGCGTGTGGACCTTACATGATATGCGATGAACTTGCAATGGCCGGTGTTCTGGACGAATATTGCATCTTAAAATGGGAACAAGTTTCAGTCGAAGTTGAGTTGTCTGGCAAATTGACTCGGGGTCAACTGGTGGTTGATTGGTACAATAGGATGAACAAACCTAAGAACGTGAGATTGGTTACGAAGATGAATATGAATATGGTGAAAGAAGTTCTCCTACAAACATTTACTGAATCATCTGAATGTTACGTTTAGTTTTGTTATAAAAATCACTTTTTTCTTCTTCTTAGAATCAAATAGCTCCTATTTATATTATTAAATTGTTACTCTGATCAAACTTACCTAAAAGTTAATTTCTGATAAATGTGTTGTAAGAGAAAAGACATGTCTTGTTTTAATGGTGGAAACTTTTATTTATATTTATTCATATTCTGAATTGATCGATTTTTCTTGTTGAAACTATTAAAAACCTGTTCTAAATCATCTAAAAATAGTCCATATGTAACAATTTTAATTGAACTGAAATATTAACGAATTACTAATTGAAAAGATGTATTAACAGGTGTGTGTGTGTGTGTAATTTACATTGTTCGTACCTTTTTTGTCTTCATTTTTATGGACACATTCACAACGTTTCGGCCGTTGTACGCTCCGGCCGTTGTACGCTCCGGCCTTCTTCAGAAGATATAAGTTGGAATTTCGAACTGAATTATTTAATCCACAAAAAAAAAAAAATAGAAATTCCTTCGAAAATGTTATGACAGATGAGGACAACAGTCCGAACAATGTAAAGTTACAATACCTAATCTCTCTCACTCACACACACACACACATATATATATATATATATATATATATATATATATAAAATCTCGCTTTGTCTTTTCTATTTTCGGATGTTTTCTTTATTCTTGGGCGTACTTTTTTTACTCTTATTCAAAAGAATAACTTGTTTGTCTCGGAGGCTACAATCCTAACTTGTTTCTGGATTCTTGGCATTTATATTTTCTGTTCTATTAAATAATTTACTCCCGTAATAATACTACAAATAATTAGATTACTACAATTATTAATAGCAGTACTATTACTAGTATCGTAAAACAAAATCAAACCTGGAATGCCAATAAAAACGATTATTGGAAGTATGCTAATGATTTAATTCGGCATTATTAAACGCGGCTATCGCAAGTTGCATTTGAAACAAATTGCGAATGAAATTGCTAAAAATGAAGATTACAATAATTTTACCCCAGATCAAACTCCGAAAAAACAATCACAATTCTATCAGAATTCAATTGGTCATCAGCTGACGTCGAAATTTTGCTGGAATATTGAAAATGCTACGCGACAGCTATGAATACATTTCGCAAAAATATCTGCGTTTTAGAGATTTTTCCCAACCCACATATATTTTTCTTTCAAACGAATTAAAAACACCAGATAAATTTTAACAAATGCACACTCAATACCTCACTGGTTTTTCGGATCGTTTTATTTCAGAAAACACACGTAGAAAGGGAAAACCCTGTTCGTTGCGCAACAACATGACTCTAATCAATTCTCACAAATTCAATGAGAAACCTGATTTCTTTAGAAGTCGGCAACTGTAATGAATTCAATTTAATATACGCCGCTTAATGTACCAAACATGGCTTGATTTATGTGGGCTGCACAACGGAAAAATTAAATAAATAAAAAAAAAAATAAAAAAAAATAGCCACAGGTATGAGGCCAGACACAATGTGACCTTAAATTGTGGAAATATTTTATTACAAACGATTAATTTCGACGAACGTCTTCAGGTACACATGAAAAAATATCCAGAATTTACCGATCTTGCTACGCTTATAACGCATGCGTATAGATACGTATACAAACTTCCCACCCCAGTGAAAAGTATGGCTGGAGAGTTCTACAGGATTTAGTAAGCTGTTTGATTAATTCCTATTAGTAAATAATCAACTGACGGAAAATTCCAAGATGATCACGATCATAACAGATAGGTTTCAGTTGCATGCTGTAAACACTGGGTGCGTTTCATTCGTTTTGATGCGTATATTATCAGTACAGCTGTTTTTGCTTTCTAACGGGGTGGAAGCATCTATTAGGGTTCCCAGCTTGTGGTAAATATTTAAAACCACAAACTGGGGTCAAAACACCATGAAAGGATAAAAATGAATTCTTATAGTAAAAATACCAGCAATACATTTTTGAAAAAATATTACCAGCAATACATTTGACTCTCGACAAAAAAACCTCTTTAGAAAAATACGTGAATGAAACCTGATCTACAAACTGATTTCGTACAAAGATTATATATTCTATTTATAAGAACTTATGCTAAAAATCTTTTCGCTATTAAATAACCCATTGAGATTGATATGTCGTAAAAAACCAGTGTCCATATATGCGTCATTGTGCTAAAACTAAGGTACACGTATATCAATTATAGTAGGTTAGGTCTATTATTAATTTTTATCTATTGTTTGAATTTGTATGCATATGATTACATTCACGCGAACTCATCTCTCTTTATTATATATATATATATATATATATATATATAAACGCGCGCACTATATTATATTTATATCTTCATTGGGGATTTAATATATTCTTTGATACATTGGTAAAAGTCTTTTTATATCGAATTGCGTGAAAGAAAAGTTCTCTTTATTGTTAATGTTGTTAAACCAATTGTTGCTTTTGTGTTTTTTCATTTGTTTAGTATGTTTCTTAAATTTGAGCATATTTTTTTTCTTGTATTTTTTTGCATATTTCCCAATATTGCCTTTTGTGGGATTTAGTAATATGCATGTTTGTTTGGTCGTAAAGTTGTCATTTATAGTCTTTCAATTTAATAAATGGTTCTATTTTTGCTTGTGATTTATTTTATTGTTTAATTTTTGTTTAGTGGCTGTTTTTACCTTTGTTTATATCATTTTGTTTCGTTAATGATTTTGTAAAATTTAGTGACTTTATCAAATACTTTATTGTAATTGTTGGTTTCCATTTTATAGATTATCCTGGATTTATAGTTTCCTTTTCTCAGTTGTTTATCATCTTCAGATACTTTTTTTTTTTTTTTTTTTTTAATTATTGCTGAATATTCTAATTTCGAAGTGATTGATAGTTTATTAAATCATTTACAAATGCAATGAAGTTGTTTTGCTGTAGCTGGCATTCCGCTGATGTGCATCCAAATTTTATTATTTATTATTGCCGTTTTCCACTGCTGCTATTGTCCTTTGCTGAGGAAATAAAATACTTTCCATTATTAGTCTTTTATTTCTATTACTCCAAACGTTAATTTGGGGATAACCATGTTTGAATAGTGCACCTGCGCCTCTCTCTTTTAAAAACGGTATGAATTACATTTAACCGCCTCCGCATTCGAGAAACTTAAAGAAAATGTGCTCTCCGACACGGTTTGATCCAACGTTGGTAGGAGAAACCACCGTCTAATCCGGCTGTGATTTTAATCTTCAATTCGGTGTATATTAATTTTACTGTTAGAAAAATGTCTACTTGAATTCGTGTACCCACTAAATATAACTTTTGTAATAATATCGACTTGAGAAATCCAATAATTACTTAAGAAATTTAATATATGTAATGGTTGTTTCAGCGTAGCTTAGATGTGGCACAAGGCCGAAAGTATGGGGAATCTATTGAGGATCGAAATTACAATTCAGTCGTACTTGATCTAGCGAGATAAGCTTGATAACCCTTACATCACGTCAGTGTGCCCAAATATAAGCTGTCATGTGTCACGGAGCACAAGTTCTTTTTAAGTTCTCAACAATTGTATAACAGTATTCTGTGCAGTTTTCTTTGAGGATTTTAGCATGCATGTCACTCCACAGCTTCCCTCTTTTGCTATCAGCAATACTTTTCTGTCAATTTGCGCGCACACATCAAATAGATTATTCGTTGTCTTTCACAGCTTTTCTTGCCTTCAGTTTGTCCCGTGAGTGTTAAATTCATCAAGTGTTCTTTCTTCAGTGTAAGGAAAATTTCAATTCACTTCTATGCATAACTTTTATTCTTTTAAGAATTTCCTAGTCATTCCCTCTTACATCGCTTCAAATCATTCTTCTGTGTTGAAATTGCTTATCTTTCGCTACCATGTATGTCTTAGTCGAGTTCCCTCCAAGCAAGGCAGTAAAGCCACTAAGACACAAGGCGGTTACTGGGTGTGAAAGAATTAGAAAACAAACATTAAGGAGCAAGGGCAAAAGTGTAATGAGAACAAGAGACAGCGACTGACATTGATTTGTTTATGAAAATTAACGTTGGCCGAAAACAATGGAGCTGGAAGGGAGTTCCATAAGCGCGAGAAAAACTGTTAACATAGAATTTAAGGTTTTCTCTTGCCAACTCAACTGTAAACTGATCTCCGAAACAACACATTATTACTTACCATTCTTACTACATCTACCGTAATATCTTAATCTCCATGATGTCCTAACTAGTCCCCGTATGTACAATTCATGTCTGTGGGGTGGGGGAACAACAATTTTAAAAATTTAAGCCTCAATGCTTATTTACAATATGAAATAATTTATGTACAAGAAACTCAATAAAATAGTGTTAGTAATCCTCCCACCCCCATCCAATGCTTAATTGTGACAGAAACATCAATTAACTGGGCGAAATCAATGCGGGACTTTCATAATATAAAACATTCATTCGTCAAACCATTCACTGAAACACAAACATATTCAAACACAACAGCAAATACGAAAATAAAACCCTAATAAACGAAAGGCGGCCTGCATTCATCAGGTAACTGACTTCTCTGGTTACCTAACAGTGGATGGGGTAATTAACCTAAAGAAAGTTTCGACAGAAATAAGTGGCAAATGAGCATACAACCCTCTAGCTAAGTTAACTTTGAAGGAAGAAACTAAAGACAAAAACAACACTAAACTAGCTTAATTTAGGGCGTGGTTGCCGATTTTTTTCAATCCAGTTAGAACAAAATTCTTATGCCTAACTAGCATCAAAGTGCCCCTCTTACTCGGCACAAACGCGCAAGACTCGCCCACCTTTTGCCAAATTCTGAGGGCGGTACTGCCGTCTTTCCGTCTTGTTCTTGACTTTAAGCTGATGCTTAAAGTACAAGATCAGTTGGGAAGAGGTGAAATTCTCACCCCCCCCACCACCAGAGTCCCTTCTGTTGTGACGTCCAAATCATGACTCTCATAACTCCTAGAAAGCAAAAGAATACATCGTGTCAAGTTTTCATCAACGGCGTTACCACATTGCTACAAACAGAACTACTAAAAACTTTCCGTGCAGCATGCGAACCATGATACCTTCAATAAACTTGTCAAACGGGACTACGACTCTGCAATGAAAGAAGGTGTGATCCAGGGTCTCCACGTTTACTTCACAGCGAACGCGGTTTGGAAAATATTCCAAGCACGCCGAACAGTCTTTTGCTGACTCAGAGGGTCTTACAAGTCACCAGTCAGGTAAATGATACCTCATCATTATTGAGGTATTTCAATCTGGGTGTCCAAGGCCATATTGATCGAGCCTCCTTCTTCGTTAGACCGAGCTCGTCTATCAGATCACCTGGAGCGGACCCTCTAACACGTAATATAATGCCCTTCGGGACAACGCCTGAACGTTGAAGAGGTCGTCCGTGTTTCAGAACAAGCTGATATTCACGATAGAAGGATAAAAGTGGTGGTTGGGGTGGGGTGTCCACCTCGCGCGTGTGCACCCTTCTCAGGGATGGGAAGTTCGTACGAGCGTCTTTCTTCCAGAATTCGCCGTCCTCAGCCGATTGCTGAAACATTCTATCTAGGAACGCGATGCGAAGCATATGTTGACGAGTCTCAACGTCAGGTATACCCAGGCCGCCTCCTGCATTTCCGGCCAATTCATTTCCAGCAAGAAATCGGGACCGAACCAAACGCCGAGTATCTTGACCGGCCCGTCCATCCAGAGGAAAGGCCTGGGAAGAGAAACTCCTTTCTATGCATCCAACCGCAAGCCAACACTTATCGCGGTTGATCTTTGTTCCTGTCACCGTCTTGTACCCTCTGATTTCTTTGCCGATTTCCTCACTCTCGGCTTTGCTCGACACAAGAACCGAAACGTCGTCAGCATAGGTGGTGTATCTGGTTGAGGTGGTAGCATCAGGTAGAGAAATTCCACGTAGGCCCGGATTCGTCTTTAACTTGCGAATTAAAGGCTCGATCGAACACCATTCACATCAACCAGTGCACATCAACGCATACAGAAGTCGGATTCAGGTGTGAAAGTACGGCCCGAAACCGGCAGCCAAAAGGACAGCTTCCAGAAATCAATGGTCAACCCTATCGCAAGCCTTGAACTGATGTAAATTGACCCAGCACGGCTTCACTGTCGACTTGTTTGATGATCGAGAGTACCATATGAATGTTGTCCTGAATAGTCCTATCCTTCACAGCACAAGTATGTTCGGAGCTAAACTGACTAAAAAGGACAGCCTGCAAACAGCTAGTTAAGATCTTGGCTAAAATCTGTGTTTAGAATCGTTAAAAGCCGAAAGTTACCTATTCTATCCCCAACGTTTTTGTCCTTGCGTAGCAACTTGATCACATCCCTGGTATAGACCTCTGTTTCATCCAGTTGCTGTAAATCTGTGCCAGCAAAGGCACATAGACGGGCGACTGCCTCAAGCACATTTCGTAAGGTAGACCATCTAATCCCGGAGATTTGTAACAGCCAACCAGCTTCATCGCTTCCTAGATTACTGACGCTGTGATAGGACCCTCGAGTTCCGCCGCTTCAACCGCCTGGAGGCGAGGAAAGTCGGCCAAATAGGCGTCGAACTGAGCAGTGCTCAGACCGGGATCACCGGTGAACAGATCGTGAAAGTAGTCACGAAAAGCCTCACATATGCCCGCATTTGTAGTCACCTTCCGATTATCTGGCAATGTGACGCACACGACATGTCGATGCGATGCATTCCTAACTTTGTCTACACCGAATTCAATGGCCATATTCTTTGCCTGAAACGCATCCTTTTTAACCTAGCTCTAACTACCAGCGTTTGATTCTTCTTGATAAACGAAGAGGCCAATTCAGTAAGGATACGTCCCCACTATCACGGGATTTAAGCGCCCGATCCACTTTTATCTCGCATGGCATTTGCGCTGCTAATATATCTAGATTGAGTCTACGACTATACTCAGCAGCAAACGAACTAATTTTTTTATTTTAATATTCACAAATATTTCCAACCACAGTCCTCGCCAATTCCCGCAGTAGCATTAGTAGCAGCTGAACCCGGAAACCTTGCTCTCCCTATGAGTTCAATTTCCAGTAGTCAGCTATCTTAATCTTAGGCTTATGTGTTTGCACGATCCAGGACGAGCCTAGGATCCGAATATACTATATAATGAAAACGTGGGCACCCTAAGAGCCCTGCATCGACTCTCTTAACTAATACTATGTCGATGTAACTAGAAGGCATCGCTGTAGCCGAGCGGCCGCTATTCGTTCAAAGTCCCACTACCTCCCGGAAGTGTTCATTACGGGACTTGTCAATAAAATCTCGAAATATTTTCACATCCCGGTTATTAGTACCCGATCTTGCCTCTATACAATCTATATCGGGGTCAATGGCGGTATTTCAATCGCCCCCTAAAACTACCCGACAAGAAGTCGTCATAAACGGTTTGATCCGTCGAAACAAATGAGGCCGCCCAGCATGGTCACTGATCGCATAAACTCCAATGGGACGAACAGCCTTATCCTTTATAGTAACATCCAGCACGCAAAACCTACCCGTCGGATTTGCGAAGACAAGAGGACAAGCCGCATCCCAAACACTGTACGACTATTATCTTTTAGTTAGTACATTCATTGACTTAACTGGAAATTTCGACGTTTAATCGAATTCTTTTTATCGAGTGTTTTTGCTTTAGACGCACTCGTTTCTCATAGAGCGACATTTGTCGGCTATCCTGGAAAAAAGTTACCACTTAACTAAGCGGGCAAATAATTTTATTTTTTATACTTGTGAAAAAATAATGATTGGAGTAAGGGGAAAGGGGGGGAAGGAATAATAAAAACCTCAACAGGTAAATACTCAAGGTTAAAATGTGTGTGTGGGGGGCGGCGGGGTTTCTTCTGTAAAATAGAAGTTAAATAAGTCAGTACAAACAGGGATGGGGAGCAAAAAAAATTAACAAAATGAAAATGAAAAAAAAAAAAAAAATGGAAAAACTGGTTTAACCAGGATAAAGAAAGAAAATCGAATTAACTACTGAGATGAACTAATTTATAATTAAACTTGGGGGGGAAAAAAGAAAAGAATAAAGCCAAATTAAAACAGACGTCTAGGAAAACTAAACGTTAACCTCCAAAAAATAAAATTTGATCAAAATCGAGGAGGGAAAACTAAAAATGTAACGACTTACAAGAAGAAAAAAAACAAAAAAAAAAAAAAAAACTAAAAGAAAACAAACAAACAAACAAACAAAACAATTAACAAAAAAGGTGGTTTTTGTTTAAAGTTTCTTAAAAACTAGTTCAAATAAGGTAGATAATAAAAATGTAAACTAAATTAAAAAAAAAATGCAATAAAACAAGAAGTCTGGTCAGACTTTAGTCTAAGAACTAAAATTAAAGCCGAAAAGAAAACTGAAAAAAAGACTGATAAGAAGAAAAAAAAAAACTGTTCAAAAAGTCCAAAATCAAAAAGGATTCATTTTTTAAAGTTTTCCAAGACTCTTCAGGTCAATAAAATACAAATAAACTATAAATTAGATACAAAGGCAATAAAAAGTCGGAAAATAGAAATAAAGATGGTGGTCAGAGCAGACGAGAAAACAGAAAAATAGACCGAAAAAAAAAAAAAAATTAAAACAAAACGAATAAATGATACATAAATTAACAATAACAATTTGTTCAGTCGAAAAAATTCTTAATTAATAACCATATAAGTTTCAGTAGCACACGAGTTCGTCCAACAATACCAGTCTGAAAATAAGCCAGTTCACGTCTTCAATAAGCCAGAGGAAAAATATATATATATATATATATATATATATATATATATATATATATATATATATATATATGAGAGAGAGCACAATATCCTTACATCACATTCATACGTACCTTTTTTACTACATCCACCATAACAACTCATTGTCTCTATGAATATACTAACTAGTCTCCATATTTACAATTTCTTGTCTGGGGTGGGGGGTAAATCAGAAGGAAAAAGCTCATCCGAACAATTGCCATGAAAGTATTTATAGAAAAGGCACAGGAAGACAACTTTACGGAGGTGGGAAAGTGACTGAAGTCGAAACGCAAGATCAGATGTAATAATATTGCCAATTCTTCTTTGCATTTTATCAAGGAGCTCTAGATAAATAGCAGGAGCACCGGACCATATGTAGCAGCAATATTCTAAGCATGGACGAATGGTAGACTTAGATATGTAAGATAGATTCTGGAGAGAAAGATTATGTAGCACGACACAGTGAACCGACTTGCAGCTGACCTAGCAATGGATTCAGTATAGTTTTTCCACTTAATGTCAGCGGAGAACGTTAAACAGCGAAGGCGCAGCGAGTCGATTTCCTGGAGGTTAGCATCAGCCATGCTGATGTAAGGCAGAGAGGGATCACTCGGATAATTAATATAGAGTAGTTTAATTTCAGAGGCGTTAAAATTAACAAGCCATCCAGTTAACAGATTGAAGCCCCTTTTTGGACATCAGCTGCCAATCTGATTTTATGGAACTGATCGGATTTTACTATCGAGACAGGAGTAAATTGTCGTACCATCAGTATAGATACCAAGTTGAGAGCTGATGTCACCGGGAGGGTCGTTAATGAAAACTAAAAACAAAATAGGTCCAAGAACAGAACCATTAGTTGTCCGCAAAAAAGCCCTGCTATGTGAGATGCTTAACCAATTCTGCATCGATTAGAGCTTCTAGAATTTTCCCTAAAAGAGATAGAAGCCTAATTGGAAGGGTCACCAGAGTTCTTAAAAACTGGAACAAATGAGGACCTCCAGCAGGCAGGAGAGCAAGAGGCAGCGAGGCGTTTATTATACAAATTACATGGAAGAGGAGCCAGTTCGGGTGCACACATCTTAATGACTATCAAGTCCGTATGTTTTGTGGGGATCCAGGTTAGAGATGATAGCAGATGCCATAGAATGGGTTATTGCATATCAATCAACAAAGGCTTAGCCGCAAACACTTATCCAATCGTACAAAAATATTCCTTATATCAAAACATTAAATCAATTCAGACTTGCAGCTGACCTAGCAATAGATTCAGTATAGTCTTTCCACTTAATGTCAGCGGAGAACGTTAACCAGCTAAGGTTATCACTTAATAATTGACAGTCCTTCCTTTAAGAAATTATTACATACTAGCAGCATGGCCCGGCGTTGCCCGTGCTTGAAGTGGGAAGTTAGGCAGGGATATTCCAGATGCGTCAAAAGTAGAGTTTAATGAGAATTTACAGACGAAGCATACAGATGTATCAACAGATGTTAACACCTCAAATTGATGGAAGAGAAGAGGAATAGAGACGTTACACTTATTAAGTACACTATTACAGAACTGCCAGTAATCATGAGAACCAAAGTTATTAGATGCAATGCGGTGTTTCATTCTCTCAGAAAACAGAGACAGAGCTCCTTCAAGGATGCGTTTACTATACATTTATTACATGCAGAAACTGTCTATATTTCTGAGATGAGGTATTATGTACATTATTTACATTATTCGGACTATTGTCCTCAAGGACACCTGGCACAGTGGATAAAGGCTTTAGTTAGATCCAGGGACAGGATCCAAAGAGTTATGAGTTCAATACCTGGTTAAGGCAGTGGAGAACTTGGAGAGGGGAATTAACTGACATCCATTAGACATGGTACGTGGGACTAGAACAGTCTACCCCAGTGAGCGAAATAAAGGCTTCAGTTCGGCATTCCAACTACCTGAAGAAGCGGAGCATACAACGGCTGAAACGTTGTGATAAATATGGCGACAAAGATGAGGACAATAGTTCGAATAATGTAAATAGTGTACATGCAGCAACATATAGACGTTTGTTGTGACGGGAGCTGTCACGCTAGTATAGCTGAAAATTGTGGATCCTGTGGGCTATAGCGGCAGAGCATGCTGGTGTGAACCACGGAGAAGATTGAAATTTCAGCTGATATTTCCGAGAAGGAATGAAAGCATCTATGTTGGCTTTTACCAAAGAGGAAATTTTAGTGACTCAAGAAAGTAATGGAGTGAGTCCTATTCAGCATGTTGGTAACGGAAAAAGGTCTTATGAATAGGGGTTTCTTGTTTAATAGTGTTGACCATGTTTGCCGTAGTCTCTGAATATGGAATCCAGTGAAGTCCGTAATCTGTTCAATATCAGAGGTTGGCAGTGTAGATTCGGAGAAAGTAGCGGCTGTTAATTCTTTAAGTCTTCGATATCAGGTTGGCAGTAGATATTTTGTCAGAAAAAACAAAATGGCTGCCTTTATACACGTTGCATTGGATATTTTGAGCTTTCTGATTGGTTAACCCTTCTATTGGTGAACTATAAAATGAGTCAGCTCATTTTGGCTAGCTCACTAGTACTAAAAACTACCCCAAAATTTTAACAAATAGATGATTGGAACGAAATATCAATAGATACTACAGAGTGATCCGAGTTTCCAAGAGGACAGTGTTGCGAAGCTCGGCAAGAGTAAAGAGAAGAGGTAAGAAATAAATCGAGTAAAGAAACCTGTTGCTCGGATTTGCTAGAGAGATCTACGATTTGAGTAAGGGATTGAGTAATGGAAAAGCTGAAAGTCAGAATACCGGTATCACCAGTAACATTAGAATGTTTAAGCTACGTGTTGTAATGTGCATTAAAATCATTGAACACAAAGATGGATGAAGAGAGAGTGCCGTTTCTATACTGTTAGAAATTTTGTCTAATATACTGCAATCCTGAGAAGAGGATAGGGAGGGGACGATAAAGGAAGAGATTGCTAACAGAAGGAAGATATCACATAGCAGTATAGGACACACGATATGTTATCTATTTGTCCTATTACTCTGTTTACAAAGTCATTTGCTACTTTTCCACGTTTTCTAATTTCTTTCTATAGAAAGTCACAACAAAGTTAAAGTTTCATACACAGACAGCCAGAGGTCAATTGCGAAATCTGACTTCAAATACCAACTTTAAAATAGCCAGCATATGCAATAAAAATAATTATGAGCTGATTTATAGTTTTAACTGAATTCTTATCAATGTTTTCATACTAAAAATGTCACTACGAATGAAGATGTTGTTGGCGTACGCAGATAAAAATGTATCACAAAAGGCAAGAATCTGCAATGTCATTGGTCTTGACCTGTCATCTCGGCTTCAGTTACGTTCCAACCGCCGTAATGTAGCTTCCCTCTATATTTACTATAAATACTTGTTTGGTAATTGTTCTGATGAACCTTCCCCCTATGTAGCTACATTTGTGAGGGGTTAAGCCTGATTCGCGACCCCGGACAGTGCTTTGTAGCCCTCGCTATGTTATGAGCATTTTTTTTTTTTTTTTACCTACATTTATATAAGCTACAAATTAAACTGAGCACAACTGACTATTAAAAAATGAAAATATTTCGCGGATGTTGACGTCATTTTGGGGTCTTTTTTAAATTAAAAAAAATTGTTTTCATCCAAATCCGTGAATTTGTTTTGATCCTGCTAAGTTTCGAAAAAAAAACACTATAAAATTCACTATTTTTTATCCATAATGTTGAATGTGTTAAAATTGTTCAACTTTTTAACAAGAAAAATCTAAAGTTGATGTTAAAAATTGCTGCAAAACATTGTTACTTTATTTAAGATGAAAGAAAAATACAGAAAAAAACAAAATTCTGAATATGCATTATTAATGTTAAAATAAAGTCGACGTCGGACGTTTCGGTCTATTTAAGACCATCTTCATGGACATTTTCATTTAAACATAATTAACATTATAACTTATAACAATTTAACACAAAAGACGATGGACATAAGAGCCCAACTAATTCAGACAGATAACTGAAATTTTATACAGATCAGCGTTCTGTTTAAATATGATCACGTAGTCGTCACGTGGGCGATGTTGTTAAGACGTATTCGAAGATGATTTCCAAAAATTAAAAAATATCAAAAAGTCAAATGAAAATTTTTTATAAACAATTAAAGAAATCTCTTCCGTTGATGTTGGAATACGTAGTGATCAATTGGTTCTCATATCTTCAACATTTATTTAAGATATAATGTTCTATTATGATGCCTTTAATTAATATTTAAATACACTATATTTATTTTCAATTTTTCTAATTGAATTGTTCATCTATATAGCACACAATCAATTATTGTGCAATAAAATGTGTATTTTATATGAATACTACCATATGACAATTGAGATGCAGTACAGTGGGGGGCCTATATCATAAATTCAGTGAGTATCATAATGTTGAATGTGTTAAATTTATTCAAGATTTTAACAAAAAAAAAATATCCAGTTGATGTTAAAAATTGCCGCAAGACATTGTTAATTTACTTCACATGGAGTGATATATTATAACAAGTCTCTAATTTGTATTTAGATACATTGTATTTATTTTCATTTTTTCTAGTTGAATTGTTCACTTATATTGCATATGACTCATTATTGTACATAATTAGATTACAATAAAATTTATGTTGTATATGAATATTACCTTATGAAAATTGAAATGTAGTAGAGTAGTGGGGCCCATATCATAGATTTGTCGGGGGCATGAGAACTTTGCACTGTCTCTGAGGTTTAAGAATATCTCGTCTAGTTCTTATTTTTAGTACTACTCAGGTATTTCTCGCCTTGTTTCTACTGAGTCCAACTACACACTGTCCGGGCCAGGGATTGAACTCAAAATTACTATGTCACCCAATTCAAGAACCGACGCTTTAATCCACTAGGCTCTTGACCAGTGGGATTAAATAAAGGGTTTATTTCGGAATTCCCTGTAGCTTATACAAATCTATACAAATCTGATGATGGGTAGAGGGCAAAATGTCCGAAACGTTGTTATTAAAATAACAAAGATGATCATAAATTAGGAATAACACTTCAACACGTCAGTATTATAAAAATATAGATTAGGGGGTTGCGACAAAAAGCAAAAGAAATAAGACGAAAAAATATCACTTAATAATTGACAGTCCTTCCTTTAAGAAAATATTACATACTAGCAGCATGGCCCGGCGTTGCCCGTGCTTGATTCAAAACTCGTTTGACTCGTACAACAATCGCTATCATTTGACTTAAACTATTTTTGCCCTTCCTTGCCTTTAAAGGAGTGCCCTTTGTCGTGTTGATGTTGCTACATGCCTTACTTCTTGCCTATCTCACACTGCGAATTTTTTCTAAGCTCTATACTAAACATTAAATCTGTTACGAAAAAAGAACTAAACAAAATGAACACAAAACGATAAGCTTTAAAAAAGTACTCGTAACTGGAAAAACTGAATGAAAAAAGAATGTTAACAACAATACTTTTTCACACCCAACCCTGTTCTGCGGAATCAGAATCAACGTTGAGTTTAAACAAGCGAATGAGTCAATTGGAGTAAAGTGCCATGCAGATTTAAATTTTTCCCACTTGTGACGAATGCAGCTATCAATTTTTTTTGCATGCTAGTTAACATTCGTGTCAGTCAGCTGTTGGCTCTCACGCTGGCCAATAGAATCTTCCTGCCTATTCGTGGCAACCAGCTATCGGCTCTCACTCTGGCCAGTAGAAAATGGCCGCAAACTACATGAAAACTGCCGTAGAAGCATGAAAAAAATCGATTATTTCCAATATCGATGGGAGTTGGGAAATGCAAAGTCGGTCTTGGCCTTCTCGCTAACTTGGAGCATGTGCATGTAAATTTTGGTGCAAATCTGTTGAAAATTGCGACGGGATATTCTTTACACACACACATACACACATCCTGCCTTTTATAGATAGAGATAATCTTATCAGTGTGACGATGCGTTCTGCGTGTCTGCACAATTGGGATGACATCCAAAGTCGTTTGTATGTGTATATACACCCGACTAGCTATGTTCATAGGTTTATCTACTTGGCCGCGATCTAATTCAACAAAGAATAACGACAAATGCTTTTCAAGACATTGGCTAGGAAATAGCAACAATATGATTTCTCACTAAATCAGGGATGTCTTCCTTCAGTTTCGAGAAGATGGTCTGTTATCTCATTAACATCCGGCTACGAAGAGAGGTCCTTCACATTCACTGCTCGATCTCGGCGACTGCTGACTCCTCAAAGCTGGGCCTTTCCTCCTCTCTGACTGCCGGTCTTTTTCTCTCTGGCTGCTGGTCACTGACTTCTGACTTTCTGCCTCTCTCTGCTTATATGGATACTGGCTGGAGTCCTGCCATCCCTATGTGTTCTGGAAAATGAGACCACCCAAACGCTTTTCAAAGTAATACACTTTTATGGTTATCTAAAATCACTAACAAAATTTTATGTTTGCCAATTCAAAGGCGGGCTGGAGACATGAATCCGGAAGAAGAACCTATTTATTTTCTTAGGGTGTGTGAGAAATTGTATTGATACACCCCTTCCACACACAATTTTGTCAGTTATTATATAAATCACAGCAACAAAATTACAGGACAATCTATAAAAACAATTTAACAAAAAAGTAAAGCAAGTAAAATAGCAATATTTCATGTTCAGCTCAAAACCTGGAACTCTTCATAGTTCCATTAAAAAATAGGCAGATGGACCCCAGCCACCTTTTGAAAGTAGTTCAATCCTAAAAGGGACAAATTTTGGACGAGCCCTCGACCCCAGAAACATTGTAATATACCAGAGGGCGGTTAGCAACCCTTCTCTTATGTTCAAGCCATCACAAGAGGATTTCAAGCAACCTTAGGAAAATGTTTTACAGAAAGCATCACTCTCCAGACCTACGAAAGAGAAAAATAGATATTAAAAAAACAGGGGATTTTAACCACCCCTTCAAGTAACTCGTATCACAGGAAGCATCCATCCTACTGACCTTCCAAAATAAAAAAAATAGACTTTAACTACTACTTCAAATACCACAGAAGTGAAAACCAATTTTACACCTTCATCAAGACAAAACCAGAGAAAATGAAGCGTGTCATGACATGACTTTCCTCATAAAATAAGATGCACAAAACCCATTTCTCACTGCACAATGATTACATATCTTGTTTTTTTAATAACCTAAAACAAAATCATAAAAATTAAACAGCCTTTAACAATTTGTAACAGAACAGACACAAGAATATGAAAAATCTCTCTCTCTCTCTCTATATCTATATATATATATATATATATATATATATATATTTCTATGTTTTATACATTCTTTTTATAGATACAAATATTTAGTAAATGCTCTGTTTTTATAATAAACAGTATTAAACAACATTTACCGGCCTGAATGTCTATGAAAATTTCTCGGACATTCAGGCCGGTAAATGTTGTTTAATACTGTTAATTATAAAACAGAGCATTTACTTAAATATTTGTATCTATAAAAAGAATGTATGAACATAAAAATGTCTTAAAACAATTGTCGCACTTTGTCCATTTCATAATATATATATATATATATATATATATATATATATATATATATATATATATATATAGGGTATGCCACAACAATGTTCATCTTCAGTCCACTAGTGGGTTCCTGCGTATTATAAAACCTTCTGACGCAAGTGTGAACATTTCCTCCCTTTTTTTTTCTTAAATGGGTTGAAATTAAAACAAAGTTCACATTGTTCTTTTCTCCAGAAACTCAGCGAAAAAGGTAATTTGGAATAGATGGTTACAAACTTATTTCTTATTTTCTTTTCTTTTGGATTCCACACTTATAGTGGGAAATTGTAGCCTTCCTCCAGTCTGTCTAACTCCAGGGGCGCTATGCGCGCCATTGATCTCCTCTCCTCGACCTCACTTTCTCTCGCTAGCTCATTGTAAACTTAACGCTTTTTCAGTCGAAATCTCCCATAAACTCACTAAAAATCAATAGCACAATGATAACTAAATTTCTACCTACTGATAACTAAACTATAATATTTTCTGTTGCCTACCACCTCGGTAGGATGGCTCCTGCACACTGTCGCTAAATTATCTACTAATTCATGTAGATATAATAGTTTTAACAATTGGGGTAATGTTCGTTTTCCTTATTAGGGTCTGCTACAGCCCTGTACACTTGCTAGCTGAGACATTTACCGAGGCCAGAAAGGAGTCCTTGGTTTTACATTTTGCCTCCTGATAGTAAAGCGGAAAGGGTTACAGATTTCCGAAAGGCAGAGCAACACATCTGAAGTTAGATAATGGCCCGGGGCATGGTAGATATACAGTCGATGTCAGTTTTGCTTTTTGTTTCAACCCTTCCAAGTAACCCTTACTAATTTCCCACTTTGATCTTGTGATTATCACTTCGACAGATTTCAACACACTAGTTGGGATTATGAAGACGAATAGCAATAAGATCCCCACTCCGGATCCCACCAAAACTATTGTTATGGGGTCCACCCCTTTTTCATATAAGTGGACTCGACCAGAGTGTTACTTGGACTGCTGCCGTTAAATACCCAGAGTTAGAGAGAATACAGAGATTGAGATAGTAAGAAGACTGAGATTGTGATTGAGTTGGAGGTAGAGTAATAGTGTGAGGTAACCGCTTGTAGAAGTCAGTTACAAGCACGTAGACTCTAAGGAAGTCCTACTTCGAGACTATATATATATATATATATATATATATATATATATATATATATTATTGCTACTAACCGCGTTCCTGGATTTACTAACAGTATTACCCTTTGTATTATTGTATAAATACATTTTATTTCTTATATTTAATTCTTGCGTTTGTCATTCATTGGAGACCGAATTTCATCTCGGAATCCACAACAACTATCATCATGACTTATTGAAAAATTCCAGGCCAATCAGCCAGCTACAAGGGCATAGCTCTGAATTGGCACAACCTAACGTAACAGGCAAATTCCGCCTTTTTCCTATCGACTTTCTTGAGGGCTACCTGCCAGTAGGCAGATCTCAAATCAAGGATGGAAAAATTAGTTGACTTCACCAGCGATGTCAATATGTCATCGATCAAGGGTAGGATGTAGGTTAGTGGTTTGATTAATTTATTCAGAGCCCCGCACGGTGATGTGGAGCGTTCTATTTTCCTTGTTTCCAGTATATCCCCAACAGTCTCTTGTACGAGTTTACGCTTAAGCGGTGGGGTCCGGTATAGTTTTAGCTTTCATCGACAGGTGATTACCAGTGTCTGTACTCATCGCCACTGTTTTTATTTAGCCTAAGTCAGCGTCCGTGTCAGCCACCAGATCCCTATTGTCCCTTATAGATTGCCTGGTAATCTCTTTGTGTGTAGGCGGAGATAATATCTCTCCCTCTCTAATATGGAATTCTTCTACACTTTCTACCTACTCGCTTCTTCTGCACTTTCTACCACCCCTCGGTAACAGCTAGTATAACCTCCCTCATTTTCTCTCCCTTGTGAACACTTATTGTTGTATTAGTGGTACTACTAGCTAGCATTATTTTGATACGACTCCTGTCGTCATCTCATATTACGGACTCTGTTTGAGATAATTCATCTTCTTCAAAACGAGGTTCATCCATTTGGGCAACCTGATACATCTTCCTTCGACCTTGAAGTATTTCTCTTTTCCCCCATCTTTAGCAGTGGAAGTGATGAATTGAGGCTTATCTGCGCTTCATTGCTTTGAAGTCAATTTCTACCTAGTATCATGGATTTACACAGTGTGGGTATCACATAGATTTGTTGCATCGTGACTATTCCTTCTCCCTCTATAAGAAGGTCTACTATCCCTTCTACCTTAATTTCTCTTCCGTTTGCCTGAAATATTTTTTGTTTTATATCATATAGATAGTTTTCTCTGAATCCTAGCTGAAAATAATCCCTATATCTAATCATCAACATTGATGCCCCTGTATCTAATAATGCAATTATTTTCTCCCCTTCACTATTGCCTTACATGAAAAATCAGATTCCTGACCGAACAGAACGAATGAACGCCTCTCCTGGGTATAGTCCTTCCTAATATGACCAGAATGCCCCAGTCCCCCGCCCCCCAAAATTGTCTGGGGGACCTAGTTGAGGTTTCTTCTTATTCTTCTCAGATGAGTGACCCCTTTTACTACAACTGCTACCAGGGTCCCACTGTTCTCTTCCATTGAGACATACTCTCACTCTTTCCCTAACAAGCCACCCCATCCCATGTACGTGCCTTTGGGAAGACTCCAGTCTCTCAAACATTCTATGACTCCTCTGTGCCACCGCAAATGCTTCTACAAGTGTCATCGGGACTGCTCTGGCTGCATCGGTCCTTACGAATGTGTTTTTAATCACGTCTTTAATATTCTGCTAGTTGGGTCTGGAAGGCCTCTCCGTCTCTCCGCACAGCATCCTTAAAGGCTATTTTCGCCAAGTTAAACTCTCTATTAGCTACTTTGGAAAACGTTTATTTCTCGAGCTGTCTAATTTTAACTAATTCTCTGACAGCATCAGCTGCGCTTACATGTTCTTCATATTGAGTCCTTGGCTGTTGCAAGAGATCCGTCTAGCTAGCTTCAAGATTTTCGCCTAGGAAAAACCTTGTATATTCGGATACAGTGCTATCTGAATAATCAGCTAAGTTGACAATTTCTGGATTCTCTTTTTCGGCGCTTCTGTCCAAGCCTGAAATTCCGAACGCTTTACCGAATATGTACGAATCCGGGACCTCCCCTGAGACCATTCCAGAGATGGGGTGATGAGTAATCTATCCATAGTTTCGTATATTATATCCATAGTATATGTAAAATTATTAAACACTAAAAAAATATTACTATCGTTGAAAGAAAATATAATAACACTAAAACAACAAAATAAACTGAACAAACTTTGCCGGGCAAAATGAAAACAAAATAAAAACACGGCCGGCGAGATGTGAGAGATAAAAATCTCCATTGAGATATCAATTGTTTTCTTTTCTTTCATATGTTCAATCTCGTTTTTCTTTCTTCTGTCTTTCCTTGGCGAGTGCGAACAACAACAAAACCACAACAACAAAATGTTCCCTCTTTCTCTCTTTTTCTTTGATTTTTTTTCAACGATTTATTTTTTTAAATTCTCCATTTTTTTCACGTATTTCTTCCTTTTCACGTTGTTTTTGTCAAAGAAATTTATCTTATTATATATATATATTATTATTATTAGCATCAATATCTTTTTGGAAAAATATTTGAGCAGTACATTTTTTTGTAATATATATATATATATATATATATATATATATATATATATATATAATGTTACCAGCAAGACGTTTGACTCTCGACAAAACCTCTTCGTCAATGAAACTGATTTATTAAAAAGGATACATATTTCTTAACCCTATCCTCAAAATCATTCAACATTAAATAACTAATTGAGACTGGAATGCTTCGTTCCGATAAACGCGGTCGCAAACTGAGAGTAGGATGTGTGCAATTTATGCATTGCATATACAGAAACGAGTGCATATATGCATGCAAACAACCGGATGCCTCAATTTGTACACAGCCGTACAAGCTATTGGTGCATTCGTGTAAATATTTCACTTACAGGAATTGCAGTGTCGGTGTTGGTTGGTTAGTTATTTTTTATTTAGCGTTTTGTACGCAATTTTATTTTGTTTTTGAGATTAAATTGGTTTTAGTGATACAAGACATTATATGGATTAATGTCATGAAAGTTCTTTCATATTGGTTGGTTGTTTTTGTTTAGCGGTATATCAACACCTATATGGGTTATTTAATGCCGAAATCTAAATATTTTGCACGCAATTTTATTTATTTATTTTGAGATAATAATAGTTTTAGTGATGCAAGACATTATATAGATTAATGTCATGAAATTTATTTCATGTTGGTTGGTTGTTTTTGTTTAGCGGCATATCAGTACCTCTATGATTTATTTAATGCCGAAATCTAAATATTTTGCACGCAATTTTATTTTGTTTTTGATATAATAATGGTTTTAGTGATACAAGATATTATATGGATTAAAGTCATGAACGTTCTTTCATTTTGGCTGGTTGTTTAATGTCGAAATCTAAATACGCAATTTTATTACTTTTTTGGTGGCAGTGGGTGAAATAATAAGGTTTTAGTGATACAAATGTATCTAATTAACTAATAGGTAGATGGAGAAATGTTGGATTCATAACTTTCCCAAGGATATTTGCGCTTAACTGAATACAACAAGCCCAACGGGAATGGGAACACGGCTCTCCAATTAACAATTCCATGCCCTCATCCATTACACGTCCTACACATCCATGCTTAAAGCACCTGGTATTCCTAACCGATCACCTATCTAGATATTGACCAGGTCGGACGTTGCTAAACTTCCATTATCGGACGGAACAACGGAGTTTCAACGTGATGTGGCTGTAAGCCTGATTCAAATGATCGTGTTAACAAAGTGTACAAGCCAATGTCTGTACTAAATTCAGTTTAAGTGCGTATCTGCTTAGAATTTGATGAAATCTTGGTGTTCTTGGTAAGACGATAAACTACGTCCAACAGCAAGGCCGCTGATCAGGAGGTTTTGATAAGCGTGGAACCACCTCTTAATTACTGGTGTTCCCAGGTCCACATTAACCCGTGGTGGTAACACCTGTTAGTGTCCCAACTATAGGCAAATAGTTAACCCCCAAACTGGGGTCAAAACACTATTAAAGTGTAAAAATAGGTTTTAATACCAGAAATACTTTGTAAAAAAAAATTACCAGCAATATATTTTTGAAAAACAAATATTACCAGTAATAAATTTTTTGAAAAAATATTACCAGTGAAGGAAAAATATTACCAGAATTAGATTTTTGGAAAAAAATATTACCAACAATGAAAATTTTGTCGGCATTAAGTAACCCAGTGCGGTTGATGTGCCGTAGAACAAACCAAACCAAACGAGAGGGCACAGAATCCCCAATATGTACTACATTTCAAGAGAAATTTACAGTGAAACATATACTGTTAGAGTGTGTAGATTTTGGTCTAGTGCGAACAAAATATTACCAAGTGTGTAATTAAAAAAAAACGTTTTACGAAAATAAAACCATCCAAGATTGTCAATTTCCTAAAAGAAGTTGGATTGTACTCAAAAAATATGAGTAAATGAAAAATGGTTCAACTATATATGTATACATATACACCTTTTTTACCAAACTATCTCTATGAATCTATTTCAAAAAATTTGTTGGCATTAAATGATCCACTGGGGTTGATATGCCATAAAACAAAACAACCAACCAACTAACTAATCATGACATTGTAGACATTCTCTTATCTCTTACACGGACCCCCTCCCCAAAGCCCCAACCCCCAACTATCCGTCCATCTTTTTCACTTTTGCTTTTTACTTATAAAATCAGTTGATAATCGTATCTGGCTAAGTGCGGTTTGATAGATGTGCAGTTATCTAACATAGCAAAACGTCCAAACATTAAGTGTCATATTTTGGGAATTAGAGCCTTTTCCTTTTGGTTTAAGTAGAAACTTGCCAAATATAGGCAAGTTATGAACATTCATGATCATAGGACCGAGTGTATCTAGTTGCATATTCGCCCCGAATACTGATCCAAACCACAATCAATTAAATAGGAAGCAAAGTTATCAAACGAAACATATTCATCTTGCCAAAAGGACACAGAGTATTTTGCTAGCACATAAAAATACTTTGAAAAAGAAAAAAACTGTTTGTTTATTTCGGTGTGAAGTGATAAAATCTTTGTGTTTTAAAAGTCGCCATTCATTCATTTACTTTCTGACGTGTCGGAGAGAAAATAACTCATCTGATTGGTAAACTTTTTGGTAAATCCGGGATATACGTAATCGTGTAAGTATTCGCCTTTCAATTTATCTCTAACCTGTCAAGTCATTTCTTAAGAATTCCTTATACACGATCTCTCTCTCTCTCCTCTCTCTCTCTCTCTCTCTCTCTCTCTCGTTCTTTCTTTATCTCTTTCCTCACACATGCATATACAAGTCGGATACTTCACACATACAAATACTTAGATGTTGGCACTTCACACATGCACATACGTATATAAGTCGGGCACTTCACACATGCAGATACATATATGAATTCGATCCTCACTGAGTGTTCCATACTTTCAGTCTTCTGCCATATTTAAGTTACACTTAGTAAATCGTTGCACATGTATAAGTATTTAATATATTTTCTGTTCATACTTTTTTTTTATTAGATACAATTTAAGTAAATGGTCTGTTTTTTTTAAAGAAATAGTATTAATTACATTTACCAGCCTGAATGTTTTTTTATTTAAAAAACACCATTTTCTTAAATAAATTTTGTCTAATAAAATAACGTATAAACAGAAAATATAAAAAAAATAATTGCCGGACTTAATCAATTTAATATATATATATATATATATATATATATATATATATATATATATATATATATATATATATATATATAGTTTATGAAAAATTTGGTAATCCGTATGGGTAAACCCAAGGAGGATAAAATCCAGAGAGCTCAATGTAAATCCAGAGCAAATAATTTAAATAAAAACAGGCCACTTTAAGGTTCCATGTAATAAATTATTTCAGCACAGCCCTTTTAAAGGACTGCGGATCATCAGACTTTACTTCCAAAGGTTGAAACAAAAAATGAAAAGAAATTTACACATTTTTGACGGGCTGTATTAAACATATGTAAATTAACGAAGTGAGGGGGGAGAGAGAAGACATGAGTGAGTTAGATGTAATTTAAAATTTCTATTCTTTTATACTTAAAATTACTTGATGTCCAGACATTGACACATTTAAAATATATATATATATATATATATATATATATATATATATATATATCTTTCCATTCACGTATGTCTTAAAAAAATTAGGCGCGGTTCTCTGGTGCAGGATTAAGAGTATCCTGTTAAAAAAAAAAAAAACAACAAAAAAGAAGAAAAAGAAAACAAAACAACAACAACAAAAACTATTCAATTTTTTAATAGTTAAATTTTTTTCTCATTATTGAATCACGCCCCATTATGGCCGGAGGTGCTCCACATGCACAGCAGCCGCAGTAGCAGTGGTGTTTTCTGGGTAAGATAGTTTGACAGAGCCCAACCCTCTTCAGGCTGGTTTGAATTCAGAATTTTTCCTTCTCCTAGACAGGTTGCTAACCAAATCTATAGGACTCAGTTTGTCCCGCTATTTACCCATAGCTAAAGGGAACGTAGTTAATTCGACTGGAATTCGAACTCAACTCTCCGATTCCTTAGGCCGAGCCACTATCCATTACGCTACCGTGCCTCCATAACCCACGTAATAATGTTACTTAATATTTTAGTTTTATTCTATCAATATTAAAAAAGAAAAACCCAAAATTACTAAAATCAAATTTATTTCAATGTTTGTCCTACCCAAAGTATATGCTTAATAAATTAAATATTTAAAAATGTCTTCTTTATTAATTCATATTACTATCTTTATTTATTTTAATATTTTGATATTTATATTTTAATCGCGTTTTTTAATATTTTATTTTTAAATTGACACATGCTACACACATTGTAGCGAAACACCCTCATTCCCTTCGTATTCCATTGGTGAGATGTAAGTTCCAATCGAGCAGCTTCTTCTCACGAACCACTACTTTGTAGAATCAACTCTCAAGGGGATACTTCCCTGATCACTATAATCTTAACCTGTTCAAGTCTAGGTTTAACTGTTATCTTCCCCATATATCCGCATAAACTGTGCCTCTTACTCTGTAACATTCTACCTCGAGTAACTCCCCAGCCTTGTACAGGTTGAACATCATGGAAAATAGAAAGAAAAAAAACAACATATGTTTTAAGAAAGTACTATTCAGATACAAAAGTTATCTCCCTTATTTTTGTACATTTTGATTTTTTTTTTAGTGAAGTGAACCATCCGATTAATTGGATTTAACGCTTTCTGTGAAGTCAGTTTTCGGCTGATTAAAATTCGCTGTTATGAACCGGGTACATGAAACTTATTTAAAAGTTTTAGAAGCTAATGTGCCGAAAGAAAATACTAATTGTATTAGTCCAGCGGTTACCAACCACCCGGCTGCGGACCGTTACGCCACCATTTGGTACCTGGCCACACAGAAAGAATAAAAAAAAATTTTTCTCCATTTTATTGACGATCGCGGGTTTGTTTATTGTATTTTGTTACGCGCGTGACCGACATCGCCCCAAAACTGCTGCATGGAAAAACTGTCTTGAATGACACCTGTTCATGGCGCAAAAATGCTTGGGGACCGCTGTGTTAATCAATTGAGACCGTTCAGCTCAATAGAATTGTCGTAGAGTGAGGCCAAGAAGAGAAATTTAGTAATCTGTTTGGTTCTCAGTTGCAGCAAAAAGTGAGATGGATGATACACTGAGCCCTCCTTATAGAGGTTTAGATGTTCTTCTTCTATATACCGTGCCCCTTCAGGACGTGGATGATCATGGATCTCCACAATTATCAGTCTTTTGTAGTTTTTCAGTCAGTTTGTGCCATGCGTGATACGCGCTTAGGCGATCATGTATCTTTCGATACATGACTGACGAGGCAGATTTTTTCCCGCTGTAGGTAGTCATTTTTTTCTGCGGTAGACCAGTTGCTATCCAAAGCTATAAAACCCGGTCTGTCTTGCTATTTACCCATAGCTGAGGGGAGAAGAAGAGGATTCATACCTTTCACAAGGGTCTTAGCACGTAAGTGAATGCAATGGATTCGACTGGAATTCGAACTCTGTATATATACAAGGAATCAGTCAGTTGTGTGCCACGCGTGATACACGCTTGGGCAATCATGTATCTTTCGATACATGACTGACAAGGATGATTTTTTCCCGTAGTTGGTTGCCACCTCTTTCTGCGGTAGACCAGTTGTCATCCAAGGCTATAGAAGCCAGTCTGTCCTGCTATTTTACTCATAGCTGGAGTGGGGAGAAGAAAAGGATTCATACCTTTCGTAAGAGTATTAGCACGTAAGTGAATGTAATGGATTTGATTGGAATTTGAACTCGGCATATATACAAGGAATCAATTGTGTGAAACACGCTTCATCATCATCATCTTGCGGCCTCAGCCGAGATTGAACTCACCAATACTTTGATTGGTGTAGTTCATAATCTTGTCAAGTAGCTGAATTCTTGATGCTTCGCTAGGGCTATCAAGGGTGTTTTTATCGTGACACCATCACTAAATGGATTGCCAACCAAGGCTCAGAGAGCAGATTTGAATTCAGAGTTTTCCTTCTCCTAGACCATCCAAGGCTATAGAACCCAGTCTGTCCTGCTATTTACCCATAGCTGGAGGGAGAAGAAAGAGGATTCACACCTTTCCCAAGGGTGTTAGCACGTAAGTGAATGTAATGGATTCGACTGGAATTCGAACTCGGCTCTTCCTCAATCCAAGCCGCTATCCATTACTCCACCGTGCCTCCTCTTAAAACACGCTTAGGAGATCATGCATCTTTCGATACTTGATTGATGAGGCAGATTTTTTTCCCGCAGTAGGTTGCCATTTCTTTCTGCTGTAGACCAATTGCCATCCAAAGCTATAGAGTCCTGCTATTTACATATAGCTGAGGGGAGAAGAGGAATCCTAGCTTTCCCAGGGGTATTAGCACGTAAGTGAATGTAATGTTTTCGACTGGAATTCGAACTCGGAGTAAATTTTTATTGAATGATTGATTCATTCAGTAGGTTATTTAAAGCCAGAGAATATTTTTATATTGTAAGAATGTTTTTTGGAGATAATAATAATTTAGTCATAAAAATCATAATAATTAATCCATAGTGAGGGAGAAAAGAGGTGCATTCACACCTTTTTCAATGGTACTTTTGTTTGAGTGAATGTAACGCAATTAAAATGGAACTCGGTTCTGCGATTAAAATTCTGATCAATTACCTATTACACGATCTGCACACCCAAGCTTACATACAGCACCTGGTATTCCCAAACATACACCCATCGAAGAACTCACGGTATTTTAGTAAGTTTTGTTTTCTCGTTTGATTACCGGAGTTAATTCGTGTTGTGTCCGGTCAGTGCGTTGATGGGATTCCTCTTGGGAACATCGGGTATTGTCAACGAAAACCGGTTTCAAAACCAGTTGGGCATGTGTCTAACAAATTCATGTCGTGAAATCTTATCTGTTATGCAATCCAACGCCTCGTGTTGTTGGGAGCTATGACCCCATACTCTCCAGTGGAATCTAGAAGGAGGAATATTATTATTAATATTTGTTACATTTTCAAAATTTGATGCTGTTTTTCTTTTATGTGTTATACCCTTTCAGGACGCAATCACTCATGGTTCTTAAAAACTTTCTGAATTTTGAAACTCTTAACCATGTTTGACTTTTTGCTATCTCTCTCTTAATCCCTGTTTTGTCAACCATTTACACAAGTTCAGTTTTCTTCTTCTATGTGCCATGGCCTTTCAAGACGTTGGTGATCATGGCTCTCTCTAATTTCCTATCCGTTGTAGATCTTAATAAATTTTGTCGTTTTGTTATCTCTCCTAAACCTTAAGCCCACTAAATAAGTTATGCGTTGTTTTTCTCTGACTCTCTTGCCTTCAATCTATCTTATGAGTATCAAATTTTCCAAGCGCTTTTTCCTCATATATGCCCTAGAAATTTTAACTGTGATGTTAAGTATGAGTTTCCTTTCCCTTTCTAGAACTTTGTTCTTCTTCACATGTTTAGTCTATGGTATCTTTCAGCATCCTTCTGTAGCATCATATTTATTTTGCTTCAAGTCTCTTCTTCATTTGTGAGGAGATGGTCCAACATTCACTGCTATATAGGAGGACTAATATTACGCGATATTTCTGTACTCCATTTTTTTTTGTTTCTAGCGAATTTTTTCTGTTTCTTAATACTTTGCTTAGTTTTTAGTTAGGCTATATTCTGCTTCTCTCTACCTCCCTTACCTTCAATATGTGTTGTGAGTGTTAAATTCGCCAAGCCCCCTTTTGTCATTATGTGCCAGAGAAATTTCAATTTTCCTTTTCTGATTCTAAGTATAAGTGAACTTTTTGTTTTCATTTTCATTAGAACTCTTCATTGTTTTTACATGATTTTCTTATCAACCATCTGAGGAACCACATTTTTTGTTGTTTCAAGTTTCTGCTTCATCTGTGATGAGATTGCCAAATATTCACTGCCACATTAGAGCAGGTCAGTTTTGGAATTATTGTATTGCACTCAATTTGAAAGTTGGGGTAAATAAAAACACAAAATATTAGTTTCCAAACCTTTATATTTTTTTGAAGAAACTAGTTTATTAAGGTTAGGTTAAAAATTGTAGTGTTGGAATTTTTAATCCGGTGGTTAGTGAAAACCTTTTTAGCACAGACTTATAAAATTTATAATTTACTGAAGCCTTACAAATTGTATATGGACAAGATGCATGGCACAAGTACATTATAACTAAATCATTGTGTCATCAAATAAGATCTTCATTTACTTCAAAAGGAAATTATACTGAACAATTTAGCTTATATTTTGATGTCATATGTAATACAGTGCAGTAGTTTTAGTATGATTTCAATAAACAATGCTAATTTAAATCATTTTGTCTTATCTGTAAAGTATTATGGTGCTATATAAACTTTTATCTAATTTTTGTTTTTATTAATTATGATCTTCCAAATGAACTAACAAATCTTATTTATTGAGCAGCCTTTTTTGTAATCTTTTACAATTTTTTATGCAATTTTTACTTACCAAATACAGTAAAAAAAAAATGAATATTTTTCTTGAGGTCATTCATAATTAAAAATTCTGGTTTGAATATATTTTCCGTTCAATGTATCTAATGCAAAAGATTTCTGCTTTAAATGGATTTATTATAAAACAGTAAAATTTTGAAATCAGTTTG
>CAHIKZ030003326.1:930000-995000 GCA_903632075.3 Acanthosepion pharaonis
GCATTGACACATGCAGTTCTGAATTCAGAGCACTCCTTGTTGTAGCATACCTACAGACGATAAAGGGTGTGTCCCCATTCACATAAATACAGTAATAGATACTGCATGTTGGTCTGCAGTCGGAGATTCGTCTTTAGCTGTGCTGGTCAAACTTTCTGCCTCCGGGTAGACGAGGTTATGTTGAAGGCCAGAGTCTCGACTCGGGAGACAACTACCCGACCCCGTTTTATACGGGGTCTACGGAGAATTTTTGGCTGAGCCTACGGGCTCTGATGCCCCACATTAAATTCGGCCTTGTGCCACATCTGACCGCGTGGCGCGTTTGGTAGGTTCTCTGCAGTTGGAGATTCATTGTGGAATTCACTTGACTCACTTCTAGCAGTTGACTACTTCTACACGCCGCATGTACAACCACGACTCTTTAAGAATTATTTTCAGCCGAAATCATTTATTTTTTTCTTTTTCTTTTCATCACTTTTGTAAGTAGGTATTCCACACTGTGATATTAGAAGATCTGCCAGGAATGGTGAAAAGTTGTTGGAACCAGGGCGCAAATTTACTGTAAATGACTTTGCGATTAAGGCACTCTCTAAACATTTACGTTGTAGTGAATTATTTTCTCTTTTGATCATAGTTGCATTTTTTGTTTTGTTTCAAAGTTGTGGTCAGTCTCGTTACGGTGGGCAACCAATGCATTTGACGTATTATCTTTTAAAATGTCCCTTTTGTGTTCATATAATCCTATATTTAGATTGTTTGAGGCTTCTATGTATTTTTGCGCCCTGGCTCGTACAACATTTTACCATTCCTGGCAGATCTTTTAATATCACAATGTGGAATACCTACTTCCAATGGTTTTCCATAACTAACTCACTGCTGAGGCTATAATAGCTAAAACAATTTATTATATGCATTCCACAACAGCGTCCCACAAAAAAAAAAATAGAGCGTAATTTTTATAGAAAGATGTTTGAGGTTTTATTTGGAACGAGTAGAGTATAATGTGAGTAGAGTGTGATAATTCACGTGTGTCAAAAAAATCAGCTTACAATTTTTTTTGCCTCGGATTTTAGATAGGTTCAAAGACAGACCTTTTATCATTAGTAGTAAATTGGTGACTTTTTATGTCCCTAACATATTCGTCCTCCGACAGGATTCGAACCTGTATCCTATGCGGAACCGTCATTTAGCTTGACGTGCCTTTAACCGATTTGGCTACAGAGGAATCTTCGGTTAGCAAGGTCAAATTTACTGTATTTGAACTTCAATCTTTTATGAATCTCTCACATACATTCATATCTGCTCATGGCGTATCAAATGTAAACAAATGACGTCACACATTATGAAATGGGCAAAGTCCGACAATTATTTTAAGACATTTTTATGTTTATACATTCTTTTTATAGATACAAGTATTTAAGTAAATGCTCTGTTTATAATAAACAGTATTAAACAACATTTACCGGCCTGAATGTCCGAGAAATTTTCACAGAAAATATTCGTCCTCCGACAGGATTCGAACCTGTATCGAACACTCCTCTGTGGCCAAATCGGTTAAAGGCACGTCAAGCTAAATTTCGGTTCCGCATAGGAATGTTAAATATAACCGTCTCTTCTACTCAAACAGTTTTCTCTCGCACTTCCTGTCTGTGGAACTCCCTTCAACGATGACTATAATCTTCAAATATTCAATTATAATGTCAATCAACATCTGACACCCTGAACTTGCTTCCGGTCATTCTTTGTATCCTTTTCCCAGACATTAAGACTTTATTCTTGTTCTCAATCCTTTGTAACCCCTTCCATGCTAGTGGCACTTCCGCCTTGCTTGAGGTGAATTATTAAATAAAAAAACATCGTAGCGATTTTTTGTTAACAAAATACTATTAAAAAGTTCTGTATTTAGAAGAAAAAAAATTCCCGTTCAGTTTGTTGTTGTTGTTGACAGCCGCTTGCATCCGAGCATCAGGATCGTCATCCTCTCTCCTTATTTCACTTTCTCTCCCTTGGTGGCGATGGCAGAGATGGCAGAGATGGCTGTGAATCAAAGAGAATTTGGTGAGACCATTCGCGTGAATTTAATTTTTGTGGACTGCTCTGCTGGACTGAGAAGCCCACACACTTGGTCACAAGCGCCTCCCTCGCGGCTCAAAGGGGATTGAAACAGGCGACTCAATTTTTATGTTAATATTAATAGTAGTGGATTTGTGCTTGAATTGATAATAATGAATTGATTTCTTACAAATGCTAAAAGGAAACCCGTATTAACATTGAAAGACGAACGGAAAGAAAATCTAACCAATTACAATAATAAAAAAAATAACGATACCATTAGAATAGTTTTATTATTTATTTTATTGCAACACCATGGACACCTACATATAGGCGGAGGGAGGTGTGATTTTATCTTGATCTCAAGTGTTTCTGTCTTATAGGCAGCGGATAGTTCTTTTTGAAATCTGGTCTTCAACTGACCGAAGGAGAACGGGGTAGTAAAGGAGTGGATGAGGGATTTTTGGTGAACATGCGACGACAAAACTGGAAATAGGAAATAGTGATGGCCTATATTAACAGTCATGTTTAGGATTAGACAGTCAGTTCTGAACCGCCATTATGGGGAGACGGATGTCATTCGCGCGGTTCCGTTGTCACCCGTTTGTATTGCCAGTCACACGTCAGAATGTGTAGATGAGTAAGGAGTTGGTAGGGGGATTAGCTGATATATAGAATCGACATAGATGTGGTCCAAAATTTCACCTATCTACCCACCCAGGCAAGCAGGTGAAGCCCTGAATAAAACATAATACGGGACACAGGGTTCGCGTTCTTATTACTCGACGTGGTGTTTGTCTTTCATTTTTTATCATCTTTCATGTTACCTAATGAGCATGCAGCAGGCCTTTTCCCAGCTTTCGATGCGCACCGACAAGATTGAGGATCGAAATGTAACCTGGAATTGTCCGGTCGGTTAAAAAGCTGTTAACCAGAGAGACGAATTCAAATTCCATTTGGGTTCTTTATAATCATTAGCGCACAAATACTCTTGGGAAAGCTGTGAATCTGTGATAAGACTGTTCGTTATCTATCTATCTATCTATCTATCTATCTATCTATCTATCTATCTTAGTCTGATCATAATCTATATAGCTAGCTTAGTCTGATCATTATCTATCTATCTATCTATCTATCTATCTATCTATCTATCTATCTTAGTCTGATCACAATCTATCTAGCTATCTTAGTCTGATCATAATCTATCTATCTAGCTAGCTTAGTCTGATCATTATCTATCTTTCTTAGTCTGATCATTATCTAGCTAGCTTAGTCCTAATCTATCTATCTATCTAGCTTTGTCTGATCATTATCTATCCTAGTCCTAATCTATCTATCTAGATAGCTTGGTCTGATCATTATCTATCTTAGTCTGATCATTATCTAGCTAGCTTGGTCTGATCATTATCTATATTAGTCTGATCATAATATATCTATCTAGCTAGCTTAGTCTGATCATTATCTATCTAGCTTAGTCTGATCATAATCTATCTAGCTAGCTTAATCTGATCATTATCTATCTTAGTCTGATCATAATCTATCTCGCTAGCTTAGTCTGATCATTATCTATCTATCTTAGTCTGATCATAATCTATCTAGATAGCTTAGTCTGATCATTATCTATCTATCTATCTATCTATCTATCTATCATTATCTATCTATCTATCTAACCAAAAACGTCAATAGTACAAAATATTTAACGTCACTTCAAGTGTCACGCTATGACATGATCAGATAGTCTTTTAAATCGCATGAAAATATTTAAACCTTTTGAAGACCGTTTCATAGCGTGAAAACTTGATGTTACGTTGAGGTCTTTGAATTTCTACCCTTCTTTAATAGGATTACATCACTATTCTACACCGGTTTTCTTACTGGAAGTTTCTAGATTTCCGAACATTCTATACCTTATTAGTTTTAGGTAAGGATTTTTATGTTCCTTATTTTCTCTCTTGTTTTATTATTCATAAACGGATGCCCAGTTTCATTTGAATTCAGTCATTTTCTTGCTTTCTATTGTTTTTCTTTTGTTCTGAACTCAAAGAGAGACGACGCGTTTTTACGAAGCTACCCAAAATGTAACGAATTTTAAGTCTAACTGAAAGAAACGTAAATATTATTTAAATACTATGTTGTCTAGAAAGTCCCGACTCATTTAGGAAGCGGTAAGAAAACAATAAAATTTTATGGAGCAACATGAACATTTATTCTTCAAAATAAAGCCCGTCATTCCTGACGATCTTCTGCTAGCGATCAGCCAGCATCCAAATCTGTCACAGATACCCAGTCCACCGGCTTTGAATAATAATAATAATAATAATAAAAACCGTAAATAAGCATCTTTCAACTCATCAAAAGTGTTGAATCGCTTGTCGCGGAGGAAGTGTGCCATTGAGCAGAATAGGCCATAGTCACTCGGAGCAGCAGTAAAACTGAATAATGGATGTGGAAGAATCTCAACACTGTTCATCAGTTTGAAATCAAAGTGTGTGGCCTACTGGAAAGTGGTCCTTCTTTGGTCTTTCGTACACACAGTTTAGCTACTGGCAATACAGTTTAGCGTCGATGGCGCGATGTGTGGAACAAGCTCGAAATGCAGTATTCCTTGGAAATTCAGCTCGACAGAGATGAAAATTTTTTGTTTTCTTTCCGCTTCCTAAGTGAGTTAGGACTTTTTAGCCAACGTAGTAATTTCATATAATTTGCAATTATTATCTCTATTTAATTTATTATATAAGTTATGATTATTATATTTATTTATATATGTATTGATTATTATTACTTTTTTCAACCTTTTCTATCTTTTTTACCGTATTAATATTTATTTATTTTTTTGTACATCATGGCTGATGTTAACTTTCAAGAGAGGACTCGTTGCGTCTTCTCAGGCGTATATTTTTCGCTGACATGAAGTGGAAAGATTATATTGAATCAATTACTTGGTCTTCTGCTAGGCAAGTCGGTTCACTGTTTCAATTTTTCTTTCCAGAATCTATCTTAGAAATTCATCCATGCTTTGAATATTGCTGCCACATCAATCTGGTGCTCCTACTATACGTTTAAAGATTCTTGATAAAGTCCAAAGAACAATCTGCAATTTTATTGGTCTATGATGATACTTCGCGCGTACCCCATATACCCGTCTGTGTATTGTTGTGTATTGTTGTGTATTGTTGTCATTTTCGTCGTTTTTTTTCACTTTAAACTCACTAAAATTATGTGCCATGCGTGATACACGCTTAGGCGTTCATGTATCTTTCGATACATGACTGACGAGGCAGATTTTTTTCCCGGAGTAAGTTACCATTTCTTTCTGCGGTAGACCAGTTGGCATTCAAGGCTATAGAACCCGGTCTGTCCTGTTATTTATCCATAGCTTGGGGAGAAGACAAGGATTCCCAAGGGTGTTAGGTATGTAATGGATTCGACTCGAATTCGACCTCGGCTCTCCGATTCTTACGGTAGACCAGTTGCCGTGTTAATTTTAACGCCACCAAAACGAAACTTCTCTTTATTAATCATTTCAGAGAACTCTTTTTGCCGCTCATCAAAGTGATTCGTTACGCCTTTTCGAGGTACCATTCTCCGCTGACATGAAGTGGAAAGACTATTTTTGCTGTGTATGTAGAGATTCTTGATAGAATCTCCAATGTTATTGGTCCTGACCTGGCATCTCGGCTGTAGATACTTTCCCACCGCCGTAATGTAGTTTCCCAGTGCCTTTTCTATAAATACTTTCATGGTAATTGTTCTGATTAACTTTGCTCTATGGTACGTGGAGCTTATGAAGTACTAGATTGGCAACTATGTCTCGTCAATTTAAAGTTGAATTGGTAAAATGAAACCGTAAGTTCTATGTTAACAGTTTCTCGCACTTATCGCTTGTGGAACCTTCTTCCCGCTCGATGCTTTTCAGACAACTTTGATTTTCAAAAATTTAAGTACACTGCCAATCGTTATCTTCTGTCGTCTTGATTTATATTCTTTTATTGTTGTCGTGCCTTAATAATGTTTGTCTTTTTCTTATATTTCACGCTCAGTATCCCTTGTGTCCTTACTCTCTTGCTTGGGTGAAATGATTTTAAAAAGTGTTCCAAGAAATAGGACTCACGATAAACCTTTCCAAAACAGGAACTATGATCTGGAATTGGAATATAAGTATGATGGCACATGCACAGAATTCATCATAAACATCTAGAATTCGAAATTAATACTAAACACTTCAAGTATCTCTTTGTATTGACCTCTTATAGAAAAAGGAGTTCAGCATAGAATAGGCTGTGCTACGGATAGTTTTGTCCAACCACGAAAGATGCTACAAAACATTAACCCAAGAACTAGAATCACGTTTTTAAATAACCTACTCAGAGAGAGAATTTCGTATGGATTTCCTGCACGACGTACAAATCGTATAGAAAATGTATAAAATGCTAGGTGTATACAACCACTTTCTCAGATCAATGGTTAAAATTGATCGAAGTGAATGAAGCCTGTATGTCTTGGTGAAAACCATTCTCCTTCAAACAATGTGTACTGGCGCTACAGAATCACAAAGATCTGTGCCAAATAACAGAAATCACACCACTTGAGGAATTTCAAGAGTAGTAACGAGTAAAATAGATAAAACATGTAACTAGAAGAGAATATAATGACATAATCAAAATGAGACGTTCCATACTAGTTCAAACAAAAGATCCGAAAGGAAACCCCAATCAATACTGGAAACAGTAAGTGGACTCGAGAAACCTATTTTCCTGAAACAATGTTTTGATAGGAAGATTTTATAAATTCCAACTTACAGTAGCAGAACCAATGAATACGATATGTTTCGATCAAAGAAAACGGCTATTAATACCATTGCCACTTGTTACTTTTATCAGATTAGGTTTATTGGCATATATTTCAGGTGAAGAGATACACTTTAAATCAGTAGTTCCCAAACCTTTTTTTAGCTGCTGCTCCCTTGGCTGCTAGGCCACATTCCTCACGCCCCAATTACCACACCGATGTGAAGGCAATACTTTCTTGGTCTGATGTGTACTGCAAATTCAGCACAACTGGTCTCACACGCTGCGAACATTCATGTCTATATCACTACATCGACAGATATAGAACATTGATTCTTACAGATATCGCCTATTTGACATTGCTTACGTGGGCTGCGTCCTATCCAGATAACGCCAGTAAGTTTTCAAAAAATCGTTTCGTCTTCTAACTTCGGACAACAAAATCAAATAAAATCATGTACATCCTAATCTTATTCTTTGTCAAGCATGCGTGTTCCTTCAGTGTAAGTGAACTTACGGCCATATGACGTTGAAAAAACCGATTCTCGTATGATCACCGAAGTTAAGCAACATCAAGCCTAGGTAGTATCTAGATGAGTAACCACTTTGGAATACCAGATACTGTAAGCTAGGGTGTGCGGGTGGTGTAATGAATAACGGGTCAGAATTGGAAATCGGAGAACACTGTTTCCAATTCTAATCAGGTTCGTTATGTTCACTTACGCGCTTATAACCTTGGCATGAATCTATCTATTCTCCCCCATCTATGGGTTAATTAGTGAGACGTGTATTAGTAAATCATTATTATCTCCAAAAGAATACGTACAATCTAAAAAAATTCTGACTTTAAATAACTTACAAAAAGTTGATAAGCCGTAACAAATCAATCAAAATTCAGTGTTATAACTTAGATTTTATATATATTTTGTACCAATATTACTTGGCCACCATGCCGTTTATCAGTCAGTTATGTGTCATGCGTAATACACGCTTAGGCGATCATGTATCGTTCGATATATGACTGACGAGGCAGGATTTTTCCTGCAGTAGGTTGCCATTTCTTTCTGCGGTAGACCAGTTGGCATCCAAGGCTATAGAACCCGATCTGACCTGTTATTTATCCATAGCTTGGGGAGAAGACAAGGATTCATACCTTTCCCAAGGGTATTAGGTGTGTAATGGATTCGACTGGAATTCGAACTCGGCTCTCCGATTCCTCACTCTGAGCCGCTATCCATCACACCACCGTACCTCCCCATGCCGCTCATACGAACCCTTATTTTCTAGTCGCACCCTACTGTCTTCTTTTCCCTCATTGCTCTCTGGTTCATTATACTGCCCTGAAAGTGACGGTTCCAACCACTTTGGAAAATGCTAGCTTTGAAGCATATAATATTTCATTTATAGCATTGAGAGCCAGAGAGTGAGATAGAGAGATAGAGAGAACAAAGAGAGGAATAGATATAGGAGAAGATATGGGGCAGGGTTAGGGATTTGTCATGGGAACCAAGGGTGTAGCAGCTAAAAAAGTTTTCAAGTGTATCTCTTCACATGATATGGACGGTAATGAATCTAATCTGATACCTGAAGTGAACGAGAGAGACAGGAAAGAAATACAGAGGAATAGATATAGAAAGAGAATATAAGGAGAAATAATAAGAGAGAAATATATATATATATATATATAGAGAGAGAGAGAGAGATGGAGTGAGATAGACAAGCGGAGTGAAGAAGTGAGAGGAAAGAGATAGTGGGGTGAGATATATAGGACGAGTGTTAAGGAGAGAACGAGAAATAGAGAGAGAGGAACATATATAGGTAGAATAAGGAGAAAGAGATAGTAGTAGTAGTAGTAGAGAGAAATAGATATAAGGAGAGAGTAATAGATATATAGAAAGAGATTAGGAGAGTGAGAGTTGAAAGATAAATAGAGAAGAGTAGATATAGGAAAAAAGCTAAGGAAATAGAGTAATAGAGAATAGAATAAATACAGGGAGATAAGAAGAGTGAGATAGAGAGTGATATATATATATATATATATATATATATATATATATATATATATATATATATATATATATATATAGAGAGAGAGAGAGAGAGAGAGAGAAAGAGAGACAGGAATGTTTATTTTGGCTTGATCCAGATTTCTCTTCTTCTTTTCTGTAATAAAATTTACATATACCAGATGCTGCTAAAAGTTTGCGACCACCCCGACCAAAAACAACAACAACAAAAAAAAAAAAAAAAAAAAAAAAGAAAAAGAAACCGGTGATATACGTTGGAATTTCGAATCGAAACCTTCATTTCGTCCACTGAGGTTGACTGTTCTAGTTCCACGTATCATGCCTTTTCTGAATATCTCAGTTTTAATTTTTTCCCCTTTAGTAACTCAAGTGTCCGAGTTTTTGTTCATCTCTGCTGTGGGCAGGTATTGAACTCACAACTCTTTACGCTACCATAAGTTCTCAGATTTTGGGGTAAGAAAGATAGATTTCAATGTATTGAAATTCTACTCAATTTGTGGAAACCTACCTCTTGATCTACGGTAGAAAACTGCACAAAGCCTAATGAAATTGCAATAAAGATTCTTGCAAGATGGTAGAATGCATCAGATATCAGAGGCAAAATTGAAGTGATTCAAAACACTGCTGTGTTAAAGTAGACAAAAATAAAAGGGGAATTAAATAGGTAATTACTTTCAGTATTAGATACCTTGCTGTCACTCGAACACTAGCTAGACGTCTATCTTTTACAAAGATAAAAAAAACAACCTTTATGTTCTTGTGTTGTTTCGATCTATTGTTCTCGTCTTGGTTGATATAGATGTTATTATAGACACAACCTTTTGATCAAGTACACTCTAATTATCTTCAGGTGTCCGTCGTTTGGCTAATATGGGATATTTTTTTTATTATTGTGGTATTTCGTCCCTGTGATATCAATTATTGTTCGTCCTTTCTGAATCGGTAACTCACGCCCAGATCCATGGAATGAACTGATGACCACTACATGAAAGTAATATATGTATAAACACATCTTCCTGTCGCTTTTATCTCTTAATAAGTTTTGTCTTTTTGTTATTTCTGTCCCGTAAGTATCAGGCTTTTCAAGCTCTACTTCCTCATTATGTGCTCCAGAAATTTCAACTGCCTCTTCCGGATGTTAAGTATAAATTTCCTTTTTATTTCCATTTTCTTCAAAACCTCGTCGGCCCAGCATATTTCTGTAGAACTACATTTATATTGCTTCAAGTCTCTCTTTCATCTTTGACGAGATTGTCCAGCATTCGCTGCAATACGGAAAGACAGATATCATGTAACAGTTCAGTACACTTTTCTTTGTTTCTAACGAAATTTGTCTCTTAATACTCTGCTTAGCTTTTGAAATGCATCTTTGGTCATCATATTACTCTTTAAAAATGTATCCAATAATAAAGCTTCGCACTTTCAGCATAGCCAGATTTGAAATTTTAACATCGTATAACCTATCATCTAATTATATTTTGGCGGTAAGAAAGATATATTTCAATGTATTGAAATTCTACTTAATTTGAGCAAACCTGCCTCTTGATCTACGTTGAAAAACAGCACAAAGCCTAATGCAATAAAGATTCTTGCGAGAAGGTTGAATGCATTAGATATGAAAAGCAAAATTGAAATGATTCAAAACACAGTTGTATTAAAGTAGACGAGAATAAAAGGGGAATTAAATAGAGAATTACTTCCATTTATTAGATACCTTGATGTCACTCGAACACTTGACAATACCGCTAGAAGTCTATCTTTTTCAAAGATAATAACAAACTTTAAGTTCTTGTATTATTTCGATCTATTCTCACTATTTACATTGTTCATTACATTTGACATCATCAAATATTTTGGTTTTACGATGTCATATTAGCTTAAGAGAAAAACTACAAACGCACAAAGTGGTAGTAAGTGTTAAACGTATTTCTTATTTACACTATTTGCATTGTTCGGACTGTTGTTCTCATCTTTATTGTCAGACATGTCATATTAACGACATTTTAGCCGCTGTACGCTACCATCTTCTTCCGGTGATATATGTTGGAATTTCGAATCGTACCCTTTAGTTAGTTCACGCCCTATCTGGATAGCTTTAGTTTCAGTTAATTCCCTTTTAGTAAATCAACTCTCTAAGTTTTTGTTCACCTCTGCTGTGACTAGGTATTGAACTCACAACTCTTTACGCTACTCTTTACTCAGTTCTCAGATTTTGGGGTAAGAAAAATAGATTTCAATGTATTGAAAATCTACTTAATTTGAGCAAAGCTGCCTCTTGATCTACGTTGAAAAACAGCACAAAGCCCAATGCAATTACAATAAAGATTCTTGTGAGAAGGTAGAATGCATTAGATATGAAAAGCAAAATTGAAATGATTCAAAACACGGTTGTATTAAAGTAGACGAGAATAAAAATAAAAGGGGAATTAAATAGGTAATTACTTCCAGTATTAGATACCTTGCTGTCTCCCGAACACTAGACAATACCTCCAGATGTCTATTTTTTTGGAAAGATGTTGATAACCTTTAAGTTCCTGTATTATTTCGAACTATTGTTCTCATCTTAGTTGATATAGATGTTATTACAGACACAACGTTTCGATCAAGTACCCTCTAGTTATCATCATGTGTCCATTGTTTCGCTGATATGGGATATCTGTTGATTAAATCACATGACCCTTTAATGATAGATTTATAGGTTTATACATCCATGCTTCAGTAATTCTGCATGTAATCACACATAAAAAAACAAATCGAAATTTTTAAAAAATGAATTTTAAAAGATTGAAAAACTTTATAAATTATTCAATTTAACATTGTAAATTGTAAAAAAACGAAAACAAATCTTGTAAAAATTCATTTTTCGTCAATTTTTTTTTTATATATATTATTCATAAAAGCGATTAAAAGCGTCTCGGCGTCTTAGTTTTATTGCGTTTTTTATTTTTCGATTTTCGGTAAGACGGAACCCGATTTTGCAAAAAAAAAAAAAAAAAAAAAAAAAAGAAAAATTTGGTCATTTAAATTCTTCAAAGATTTCTGCTTTTAACTAATATCACTAAAATTATCACGTTGAATTTCTCACGTTTTCATAAAGTTAAGTAAGGGGGTGTAACACATATAAAAACTATTTTTACCAAGATTTACTAATAAAAAAGTTTCTGAAATAATTTCATTCATTTGTGAATAACTCCTGAGAATTTCATTAGAATATGACAATATTCGATTTTCGCAAGAATTTCCAAATTAATGTGTCTGTCGTTGCAAATTAAAATTAACAGGAGATAACTGATAACTGACATCCATTAGACATGGCACTTGGAACTAGAACAGTTTACCCCAGTGAGCGAAATAAAGGCTTCAGTTCGACATTTCAATCACCTAAAGAAGGCCGGAGCGTACAACGGCTGAAACGTGATAAATATGGCGACAAAAACGAGGACAATAGTCCGAATAATGTAAATAATATGATTCAAATTATTTGTCATATTTCAGTAGACGGTCATTCAAAAAACGGATTGAAAGCAAATGACATTTAATGTTTATCTTTTGTCATATTTTACTTGGCTTTAAATAACCAGCAGAGGATTGATAAGCTGTAGAAAACGAATTAATCAATAATTAAAAAATTACTAAGAGCTACTATAACCCCCGTCTCTTCCCTTACATGTCTAATGGGCCCCGTTAGTCTAGCCTCACTTTCTGTAGACGTGGAGCCGCTCAATTCGAACCTTGCTTGTTCCAATACCTCAATTCTCGCACGGTTATTGGACAAGGAGAGTTATACAGCTTCCAAACTGGTTTAGGGATTGATGCCAGTATAAGTCGTCGATCGTCCACTCTTCAAGCGTTGTGATTCTTACTAAGGAAGAAATTTGTCCTACTTCTTTTAGTCGATAATCCGTGTTAAACGTCTTGACGACAGGGTTGACTGGAAATAAAGTCAAGTTCTCTCCAAAGAAATAATAATGCCAGTTTTGGTTAAACATAGACGATTTAATGAAGGTGAGTAAAATAATTTATAATCGAATGTGGCATCTATTAACACAAAAAATGTTTAGAAGTCGGTGACTTGGAATCCCGATTTATGTGTTTAGTAAAGTTCAATAAAAAATTCAAGGGAATGTTGGACAACTTCCTCGTATAGGTGTGCAACTGTGTGCGTGTCTGACGACTCGTCTATCTCTGTTGTCCCGGCCCTCTAATCCGCAAAAACGAGCTGAATTTACACATAATTTTTCGCCAACATATCAAACTGTTTAGACGTCAAAATAACTCAAATTTTCATTATTTAAAGTCGGAGTTAAAAGACTAAATCCTATGTTTTGATTTTACTCCATTCCATTCAGAACTATTGTTCCAAAACCAAAATATATTTGGCTGACATATCTGTCAGAAACTAACTCAAAAGAATATCCTCTGACCTGTCTAATTCGAGGTCACACCTGGAAACTCGACAAATATTACTACCTGGGAAAATTAATAAGATCTAGAAAAACACACACCAATCCATTCCAAATCATCGTCTTGAGATTTAAAATCTACGATATCTGCCAATAGCAAGTTACCTGCAAAGACCAGAGAATTACGGAGAACCATCATCATCCACATCTTGAAGAGATACAGCACATAGCAGAAGAAAAAAACATGGCGCTATAAGAAGGGCTAGGTGTTGTGTCATCCACCTCACTTTTTGTTGGAACTGGGAACTAAACAGAAGACCCAATTTGAGTAAATGATTGATGGAACAAGGTTTAGGAGAGAAAACAAAAAGACAAAATTTATTAAGAGCAACAAAGTACAGGAAAATGTGAAGAGACGTGATCACCTACGTCTTTAAGGAACACGACCCATAGAAGAAGGAATTTGTGTAAATGACTGGCAGAATAGGGATTATGAAAGACAATAAAAAGATAAACATTGCTTAGAGTTACAAAGGAGAAGAAATTGTGGCTTTCGTTTACAGTAGCCGGTGTTCCCATGCGAAACCCCATCAAAGGACTAACCGAGCTCAGAACTACTTAATTTCGGTGATCAAACGAGAACCGGTATTTCATCGTTATCCTACCGTAAGCATAAGTGGCATTAAAGCGTACCATATATGAAATAAACGGCCAAGAAAGTGTTTAAACATATCAAACTACAATAATTAAGGCATTTTGACTTATATCAGTTTTTTTTTGTATACGCCCAACACTAAAACTAATTGATTCATTTGTTTCTACCCTTTATAAACCCCTTGCAGGTTATTTAAAGTCAGAAAATGTTTTAAGATTGAAAGATTTTTTTTCCTTCTGCAGATAATAATGATTTAGTGATACAAGTCTTACTAATTAACCTATGAGGGAAAGATGTGGATTAATGCCTTTTCCAATGTTTGGTTTGGTTTGTTTTACTTTACGGCATATCAACCTCAATGAGTTATTTAATACCGATAAGATTTTTTATTGCAGGTAATTTTTTTTTTTCAAAAATGTATTGCTGCTAATTTTTTTTTAATATATTTTTTCTAAAAATGTATTGCTGGTATTAAAATTATTTTTACGCTTTCATAGTTTTGGGATCACAGTTTGGGTGTTAATTATTTGCCTATAGCTGGGACTCTAATAGTTGCTACCACCTCGGTTCAAGGTAGACCTGGAAGCAGTAGTAATTAAGAGGTGGTTTCACGCTCCCCAGAGCCTCCCGATCAGGGACATCGCTGCCGGATGCAGTTTATCATCATGCCTAGGAGGCCTTTCCCAAGGGTATCTGCATATAACTGAATATAACGAACCTAACTGGAATTGGAAGTTCGGTTCACCGATTAACAATTCGAGCCATCTATTACAAAACCCGCACATTCAAGCTTCCAGTTTGTATCCAAAGTCATTGAAGTACTGACCAGGTTCGACGTTGCTTAACTTCGGTTATCTTACGGGAACCGCTGTTTCAAAAGAAGAAACAACTGTTTAACGTATCAGAATAAAAATAAGGGACTAAGCCCACCTAACGTTGGGTATCGTTTCTACATCTATATATTCTAAACGGTTCTTGCCTCTTACCTCTGTAACCTTTTAGCTCAAGTGGCTCCTGGGACTTGTAGAGGGTAACCTGTAAAAAATATGGCTTTATAGGAAAGGTTTTTTTTCCAAGATTTTCTTGCAAATATTTTCCAAATTTTTAATGTCAATCTTTTGTTTTCTTTCTTTCCAGCCACTTGAAACAAACAAACAAAAAATATGTCGCAAAAACCATGTCATCAAAAGTTGATGATTATCAACTTGGATCCAGGAATTGACGATGCTCAAGCAGTTCTGATGGCATTAGCAGACCCTGACGTGAAAATACTGGCTTTGTGCACACATCATGGAAATACTAGCATTGAAAACACAACTACAAATACCTTTGAAGATGATGACGGCTATCAACAGAACGGACGTAAGTCCTAAGTGTTATATATATATATATATATATATATATATATATATATATATATATATATATATATATATATATATATTACTGCCTGTACAAGGCCAAAGGCCATTTGAGGTTACGATAGCAGGCAGTTTATATGGATAGGAGTAGAAGATAACGTTTAACCCGAGATTCGAACAGGTTAAGATTGTAGTGATCAGGGAAGCATCCTCTTGGGAGTCGGTTCCACAAAGTAAGAGGTAAGAAGCACAGTTTATGAGGATATGTGGGGAAGATAACGGTTGACCCTAGCCTTGAATAAGTTAAGATTGTAGTGATCAGGGAAACATCCTCTTGGGAGTCGGTTCCACAAAGTAAGAGGTAAGAAGCACAGTTTATTAGGATATGTGGGGAAGATAACTGTTGACCCTAGCCTTGAATAGGTTAAGATTGTAGTGATCGGGGAAACATTCTCTTGGGAGTCGGTTCCACAAAGGAAGATGTAAGATGCACAGTTTATGAGGATATGTGGGGAAGATAACTGTTGACCCTAGCCTTGAATAGGTTAAGATTGTAGTGATCGAGGAAATATCCTCTTGGGAGTCGGTTCCACAAAGTAAGAGGTAAGATTCACAGTTTATGAGGATATGTGTGGAAGTTAACTGTTGACCCTAGCCTTGAATAGGTTAAGATTGTAGTGATCCGGGAAACATCCTCTTGGGAGTCGGTTCCACAAAGTATGAGGTAAGAAGCACAGTTTGAGGATATGTGGGGAAGATAACGGTTAACCCTAGCGTTGAATAGGTTAAGATTGTAGTGAGAGCAAGAGGCACTGAGGAAAACAACACAATATACTTAGTGAGTTTGACTAAATTGATGGAGAAACGTGGCTTAGGAGAAATAACAGTAAGATAATGTTTATTAAGAGCTACAACGGAAATGATATTGTGGAGAGCTATGACCGCCTACGTTGTGAGGGGATACGGTACATAGAATAATAATACCGTTTTGGGGTCATGGTAGTCCATTTGTATTGGTCTTTCATATCCTCATCATTGGCTTGAATTTTTCTATTGGAATATTTGTGTCTTATCATACTGGTAGCTAATAATTTTTCACATGACTCCTGAGTCGAAACTCAGACAACTAGCGTTTTCCACATGTTGGGCATAGACAAGTAAGCAGAAATAGAGAAATCTTTACAGAAACAGAGATTAGAATGCTGGCGAGAGTGGATGCATAGACCAGCCGTTGCTCTGAATTGACGTGGAGCGTTGAAATCGGAGAAGTCCAAGGCAACCGGCAATTGCAAAAAGCCCTTGTACGAGGCCTCCTGTCCTTCGAGACATCACCGGATCAAATGGAATAACTAGACGATGGCAAAAATATATACTGCTGGTTGAATAAGTTCAACATAACACGTGTGCTGATTCTTTGAAGTTTCCAATTTTCTAATTCTCTACTCTGTTCACTACTTAGACTTCATTCCATAGAGGTTGGTGTGCACCGTTTTCCGTTTGCGCATGATCACTGAGATAATAATCTTGATTTTGGAATGTCGGACTACAAGATTACAAAATACATTAAATATTTGAAGAAGCCCGTAGTGTATAGCAGTTGACATGTCGATTAAATCTCTTCAAAATAGCTAAGAGAGGAAATGTACATGTAATATTGGCCTATATTGTCAAATCCGAGTCGTTTTCAGGATTCCCAGTAAATAAAATTCCCACCAAATCAAGCCTATTCTTGCACCTCTAACGTAGATGGTTGACCACTTGGGAACACCAGGCGCTGTAAGCTTGGATGTGCGGGTGGTGTAATGGATAATGGTTCGGAATTGGAATTTCAAATTCCAGTCGGGGTTGTTATATTCACTTACGGCTGGTCTGCGCATCTACTCTCGCCTTCACTTTAATCTCTTCTTCTGCATAGATTTATCTATTTCTGCTTACTTGCCTTGGGAAACGTATAAGTCTACCTCTTATCAACCACAAGCTATGGATTCATTAGTAGGAATTGTACTAGTAAGTCATTATTGTATTAAAAAAATAGAAGTAGACAAAGAAAAATGCATTTTTACTGTTACAGTGTAACCCGGATATAAGAGACCCGGATATAAGAGAAACACGGATATAAGAGATTTTCTCTGGTCCCAAATTAGAGCTGTGTCAATGTATACATATAGACCAAACCCGGATATAAGAGAAACCCGGATATAAGAGACTTCTTCTCCGGTCCCGACAACTCTCTTATATCCGGGTTACACTGTAATATAAATATAGATAACTTTTGTATATAACCAATGGTTTGTCAATGAGACAAAAATGATGCTATGTTTGTGCGTATGTATGGAATGCTTCGGAAATGGAAATCGGAGAGCCGAGTTCCATTTCCAGTCAGGTTCGTTATATTCAGTTGCGCGCAAATACCCTTGGGTTAGCTATGAATCCATATCTTCTCCTCCAGTTATGGGTTAATTAGTAATGTGTATGTGTGTTTGTGTGTGTGTGTGTGTTTCGGCTGTCCCAGATATATGCAGGCTTACGACCACATCACATTGAAATACCGGTGAGCATACGATGACCGAGGTTAAGAAACATCGAGCCTGGCCAGTATTTAGATGGGTGACCGATTGCGAATACCAGGTGCTGTACGCCTGGATGCACAGGTGGTGTAATTGTAATGGTTTGGAATTAGAAATCGGAGAGCAGAGTTCCAATTCCAGTCGGGTTCGTTATATTCAGTTATGTGCGAATACCCTTAGGGTAGCTATGAATCCATATCTTCTCCTCAAGTCATGGGTTAAATAGTAGGACTTGTATAAAAATTGAAATTATTATTATCTCCAAAATTCTTACAATCTAAAAAATTATTCTTACAATCTAAAAATTATGTTCTGGCTTTAAATAATGGTTGATAAGTCGTAAAAAAAACTCAACCATTCTTTCCTTCTTGTGTTTCTTGTTATTTTTGTTGACTCGCCTGATTCTGTCTCTCACTCACTCTCTCTTTCAATTAGCTTTTACTCCTGGTTATTGCTCATTATTGTTGTACTGTTTAATTCAGATCCCGGTTTTCCGAGGCTGTGAACGTGCCCTCATAATCCATCCAGAGAAAGGGGACGACTTCTTCGGTAAAGATGGTTTTGGCGACAACGAAACAATTCCTCGTCCGAGTGACAAACTGATTCAGTCAGAGCATGCTGTTTTAGCTATGATCAGATTAGTCAATGAATACCCAGGTAGGTAAATATTAATTCCATCAATCAGTACATGCTGATTTATATAATACACTCTGACTAGTATCTATCTATCTATCTATCTATCTATCTATCTATCTATCTATCTATCTCGTTTCATATCTATTTGGCTGCTGTTTAATGTCGCGTTGCTGAGATAGGATTCGTGGCACCACAAACCATAGTTCAAGGAAGACCGAGATCCTCTCGTACGTCTGCAGGCGGAATCGCCGTCTGATCCTGCGTGCTTTGACCACTCGACTACGGAGAGCTTCACAAACAAACACGGTTCTATTTGCCTTTAAAGCACATTCACTCGCTCCGATTCGATTATTGAATTTCATTTTAACATCAAGAAACTGAGAAATAGAAAGGATCAGTATAAAAATAAACAAACAATATATCAATATTATTCAATGAAGCATCTTTGAATATATATATATATATATATATATATATATATATATATATTTGTAAGTGTCTTTTGGGAATGTTGAAAGTGTGATTATTCGACTAGTCACTTCAGCCGGAATTTGCTGCATTTCTATGTATGTGATCATTAACGTGAATGTTTAAAGTCTTGACGCGTGTTTGTTTAATAAACCCTAGCTGTGCTATCGTGTATTTCATAATCAATTCGTTGAATAATAATGTCAATTATTTTTTAAATTTCTGTAAAGGTCAGATTACGCTGTTTGGCCTCGGTCCTCTTACGAATCTGGCGATGGCCCACCGGTTGGATCCTGAATTTAGCAAGAAAGTCAAAGACTGCTTCGTAATGGGAGGCAACTACAAAGGTAAGTGAAATTGTTTTCGAAACTGAAATGACGTGGATTGATGGAATCCATTGTTAGGTTTACTCCTAGGAAAGTTTGTTCGCTGTGTCGTGCAAGACAATTTCACTCGTCAGAATCCATTTTGCACATTTACACATCTACCATTCGTCCGTTCATTAAATATTGATGCCATATCTGGTCTGGTGCTCCTGCTATATATCTCGAGATTTTCGACAAAATCTTAAGAAGGGTCTGTAATGTTATCGGTCCTAACCTCGCATCCCGACTTCAATTCCCCACTGTCGTGATGTGGCTTCCCTCTGTCTTTTCTATAAATATTTTCATGGCAATGGACTCTCCTCCTCGGTAGCTAGTCTGCGGTGGTATCAAGAGAACTGCCCCTGGAATAACTGCCACCAGTCTAATGTAATAACCCTGCCTGTTGCAGTTCTGTCCTGTCTCCCCGGTGGTTCTGTCCGAAAAAGAAATCCACCCGATCTTCCTCCGGTGAACTGAAGGAACCACCACTATTCGCCACGTTGTGAAATCTTGATCCGAACAGCAGTGTATCGATCTCCCCAGAACGATCCGGTGGGAAGGGGAGGAAATGGCTGGGTATTTCGCTGAAAGGAAATCACTATTCATGCAGCAAAAGTTTCTTGTCGTAGCCGCAAACACACGAAAAAGAAAAAAAAATGAGCAACTCCTGTTCCTGTACAAAGAGCCCTATATAGGCCACTGTTTTTTATGTCTCTACTGAAGAATTTGCACGAGTACAAAATGTCGTAGCGAGATTCACTCGTTTGGGTCGGAAAGTCACAGAGAGAGAGAGAGAGAGTAGGAAAATTTCTGCCTAAACAATTTCGGCTGATCTAAGGAAAGTAATTCGTGGATCTTCGTCTGCACCCTACGATATAGCAGTCTGTTTTCTCGTAGCCTTGTTGACGAAGTTATCTGGATTCGTACGGGTTCTATTTCGATCTCTTAGTTCGGATCGGTCTTCTTGACACAGGGCAACCAACAGACCATACCAGCAAATTCCAACAAGCCGCCTCTTCCGCGTTCTGATCTCCGAACTCCGAACTCATCTGACTAACTCAAGCGTGCGGGCAGCTTATATAGAGAGAAGCGGAGCTAAACCATCTTTAGGCACCGCCCCCGAATTTTAATATGCAAATCGCCTGGATCACCATGTTAATCTTCGGATCTCCGCGGGCAACCAGTTTTCCAGAGGTACTAAAATCGGATTCGGACCTCCTGCTAGATCTTCCGCAGACAACGTATACTTAAATTTTGCCAAAACCACTTATCCCGTCTGGTTGAATTCCGCTATTCAGACCACCCAAAAATCCAATTTTCCATTTATCACAAACTTTACTTTAACGAATCCGTCTCTTAATCACTTTGGAATTATTACATGTAATTAACTAATAACTCAACCGCAGAAACAATTATTAAGAGAAAAAAAAAACAAGAGAAAAAAAAACAACTTATTTCTGTAATTACTCTGGAATCCCTTCTACCCAAGTAATTAGCACCTTCATCCTAATTCTTTAGCACTGTTGATTACTAAATCCACCTTCGCTCTCTCTATGTCACACCGGACAATTGCCCCATAGGGCAACTGCACCCCAGAAAATTGACCTCATTAAGAGAAAATTAAGAAGGCACAACTTTGGGGGGTGGGGTGGATACTAATAAAACTGATTAGGGTTTTATTTTCTTGTTTTATCTGTTATCCATTATAATTTTATATCACTATAATTATACAACTAAAATTGTAAATCATGGGCTATACATCTGAAAAAGTCCATAGTGGTTCTCGAAGTCTTGTACAATATTAACTATTCTGACAGTCGAAACTTGATAGCGTTTCCGCTAAGCGGCGCCCTTTTCCGTTGTCCGACGGCAGTTGTCCTATGGGGGCAATTGTTCTGTGGGGGCAATTGTAAAGAAAGCACTTGTCCTATAACTGTCTGCGTGAATTTAAGTGTACGACTAGATTGGCAACTAGGTCTCATCGTTTTACTATTGAAATAGCTTGATGTAACCGTAAGTTCTATTCTAATAGTTTCTTCTCTCGCACTTCTCAGCTGTGCGATTCTCTTCCGGCTTCTTGCTTCCCCGTCACCTACAATCTTCAAAAATTTAAATGCAACTTCAATCGCCATCTATTGTAATTTTATAGCTCTCTTTCATCACGAAAGTTTTCTCATTCCTGTTCATTCCCAGTTATTCCTTGAAAATTTGACCCCGGATCGGGATAGAAAATGTCTTCCAAACACTCAGCAAAGTATTAAGAAGCAAGAAAGTGTCGTTAGAACTAAACAGAATAGTGCTGAAATGCATGTAGTATCAGTCTTCTTAATTACAGATTTTTCTGGAAAATCTTCTAAGGCGCATTACGGGCGTCCGGCGACCGCGAACGAAGGCCGACCAGCCGCTTCGACGGACTTACGCATTTAACTTCTAAGGCGCATTACGGGCGCCCGGCGACCGCGAACGAAGGCCAGCCAGCCGCTTCGACGGACTTACGGCATTTACCTTCTAAGGCGCATTATGGGCGTCCGGCGACCGCGAACGAAGGCCAGCCAGCCGCTTCGACGGACTTACGGCATTTACCTTCTAAGGCGCATTATGGGCGTCCAGCGACCGCGAACGAAGATGAAGAGGCGATATGAAGTAGCAGTGGTTTGGTTCTACAGAATGATACTGCGAATAAAATGGACAGAGCAGGGAGGAAATATTACGGAATTTGGTAACAAAAGTGACATTTACAACCAGAAAAAAAAGTTGACATTTCTAGGACATAAAACAAGGAAAAAAGAGCTAGAAAATTTGTCACTCACTGGGCATACCGAAGGCAAGATATCCAGAGAGAAAAAGCGAGTAGCCTACCTAACAAGCCTGTGTCAATGGATGACAGAACAAGTAATGGTAGAGGTAATAAAAATACAACTGTTGCTAATCCATTAGCTAGGTCAGCTGCTAAGAAACTTGTTTCACTGTGTTGTGTGAGACAATCTTTCTCTCCAGTATCTCTCCTTTTAAGTTTAATTATAAATTAGTTTATTTAGGTGTTTAATTCAATTTTTTTTGTTTATACTGGTTTAACCAGTTTTTCTTTTTTTATTCTATTATTTCTTTTATTTCCTCCCCCTCTCCTGTTTTTATTGTTTTCTTTTATATAACTTCTAGTTTATAGAAGAAATCTACATTTTATTTGCAAATTTAATTAATTATTTTTTAGTGTGTTTTATTTTTTTTTCGCTTCCCCTTCACCAACTCCAATTATTTATCTTCAGTTTAAAAAAAAAATAATAGGCCCACTTATTGAGGTGGTTAATTTTTTCTCAACATGGCCGAAGAAAATAATCGTTCTGTGAGAAAGGACCTTTTCGGTGCTGCTTCTAAGACAGACACTCCAGATAAATCGAAAACTAGTAAACGGGGGAAAGAAAAACCGAAATCACCAGTCCAGGAAAAATTGTGCTGACTACAAATAATAGAAGTACAGAAAATGAAGACCACTATCAGTTTCAATAAAACTATTGACAAAAATCTGCCGAAAATAATGGAGGCACTAGTGAAGACGACAGCCGAGGAATTGACCTCAGGCTGGAAGTCCCCACCCCACAAGTTGCATTATAAACATTGCGGTATTTTTGGAAAGGGCTAAGAGTTTTATACATATTGTAAAAGAAGATGGACTCTTAGAAGACGTCCAATAATTAAAGATGTTTGAAAGGTGAATGGTGTCGGTCTTCGTGGTGGACAAGCGTACGCGCAAAATCTGTCGGCCCACGTAAGACACAGTGATTCGATCACTGGTGGTCAAACCCCAAAGAGTTATAAAAGTTACGGTTTTTTTCATGTGGGACATGCTGCTACCCACAGCCGAATATTGCTTTAAAATGGCTAGGAGATAATTACTAACCAAAGATCTCATTCTGCGGTACGAGTAAGGATCGACAAAGGACCAGGATCCCCGGTTTTTATCGGAGAAAAGAAAAAAAATCAAATCATTGTACTTATCAGGGAAGACGTCTGTCGCATATCCCGGTAACAAACAGAAAGGGTTTTTGCTTAGACACGAAACCTAAAAGAACTGAAGAGCCTCTAAATTTTCCGCCAGTTAAACGAAAAAGATACTGAGGTTTCGCAAAATTTCAAAAACGTTAAAAAGCTATTGACTGCTGTGTGATCAGGTCAGACTACGCGGCAGAGATGGAGAATTTTCGAAGAGGCAACAAACCCAGCGGTGTATATGAACGACAACCAGATGTCGGAATTGAAAAAATATTGTTCTTGGCGGCTTAGTCTTTTTGTTCACCCATCCCTGTATAGGGCTTTAAAGTTAACGTTTCCCAGGGACATTAGCGGCCTGTCTCTTCATGGCACCATCACGAGTGAGATGGGCACAGAATCAATCGGACAAACCGTTGGTGTTCTCACCCCGGCTATGTTCAATGCAGATGATCCACCCTAATCGGTTTGATGATGTCTCTCTGGTTGGCTAGTGTGAATGCCCGGAGCCTGAGGTCGAAGTCTCGCAGGGCGAGGGTCTCTCGTGACCTTCAGCGTCTCGGGGTGAATATATGTTGTGTGCATAAAACGAAGTTTTCTACTCGCAATTATGAAGGCATTCTGTCTAGGGGTGTTTTCCCTCTATTCAGTATGTTTTGATGGACACTCAAGAGGTGTCTCCTGGTTGGTGAGCAAATCTTTGAAGGCGGTGTGTGCTCTTGTCTTCGCAGATCTGGCGGCCAGGCTTTGCGTGCTGGATGTTACCATAAAGGCTCTTAATTTCATTGGGGTTTATGCGCCCAGTGGCTATTCTGAGCGGCCTGTTTTGTGTTAGCGGATCGAGCCGTTTTGACGACATCTTGTCGGGTAGTTTTAGGGCGGGATTGGCATGCCGTTCTTGACCCCAATATAGATCATATAGTGTTAAATTCGGATACTAACGGGACGTGAAACCTTTTTGGGGACTTTTTTCGGTAACTATGATCTTGTCGATAAGTACCGTAATTGAACACCCTCCGGAGGTAGTGTTGACTTGGACGAATAGGGGAGACTCGGCTATATCGGTGAGTTTTAGCTACATCGACAGAATCTTAGTTAAGAGAGTCGATGTTGGGCTCTTAAGGTGTCAAGGTTTTCATTATATAGCTTACTCGGATCATAGGCCCGTCTTGGGTATGACGATAAACTACACCCGCGTCCTGGGTAAGACAATAAACTACATATAACAGCAATGCCTGTGATCAAGTTTTTAGGTGTCTGGAGCCACCTCTTAATTGCTGGTGTTCCAGGTCCACTCTGACCTGGGGGTGCTAGCACCTGTTAGTGTTCCAGCTATGGGTAAATAGTTAGCCCACAAACTGGGGTCAAAACACCACGAAAGTGCATTAATAGGTTTTAATATCAGAAATACTTTGTAAAAAATTATGAGTCCTTCGGGCGGGGAGGAACCCGAACGATGCTACGCCGAAGGGCGGAGTCTCTTTCGGGGAGGTAAACCGACCCTGAACCTGTTTATACGGGTTCAAAGGGCATATTTTTGGCCGAGCCCACGGGATCGGAGATCCCACGTTAAACTGGCCTTGTGTCACATGATGCCCTCGTGGGAGGGGTGACTAAATACCGTTCAGTCTGAAGTCTGAAGTGAGGTCCGTCAGGAGTCAGTCAGTCAGAGCGAGCGAGTCAGTCAGTCGAGTCAGAGGCAGTCCGAAACAGAGTCGCGTTCAGACAATTACTGCAAGAGACTACATAGTTCTCCCTACTAAACCTGATTGTTCGTACTAACACTTTCTACTGCTCTGTATATATTCCTGTTTGTAATATATCTGTGTTATTCCATATCCGTGTTCGAGTTCTTCTTTATTGGTTCTACCTTGGACTATCACCGTGGTACAAGGAACCGGACCATAACAGAAGGGAAAGATGACGAAGAGAGACGAAGGCTGAACATAGCTGGGGATCTGAGCTCTAAATAGGTAAAGTCGATAGCAGTAGTTTGCTAAAAAGGAATATGTTTTACGGTTTACAGCTTACAATAATAATAAAAAGGAAGAAAGTTACATGGCATTACAGTATGCGAACAGTCAACACGTGATGAAAGGGGTTCTTCACGACGATGTACAGCAGTAAAAATAAATAATAATAATAAATAATAAATAATAATACGATATTGAAGGAGGCAAATGTAGAGAGAAAAAAGTAGATAAGTTACCCGCCAACAATGCTATCGTTGGGGGTAGAGTTAGGAGGATAAGAAAGTAGGAACCACGTGATTTGACACCGTTGTTTATTGTGATGATTTCGGTAATTACTAGGGGCTAAACAGGAAGTGGTCAAAACGATGACTAATCTAAAACGTATCTAAATTAAAAAGTGGACGAAAAAGGGCAAAATAAAACTATAGAAGTGTTGTCCCGTGGTAACAGAACATGTAACAATATTAGCTTGTTTTTTGAAATATTGAAAAGAACTAGCGTGTTTTCGTCAATTCTGCTGATAGAGGAGAAATCAGTTGGAAGGCCATTTGGTCATTTTGATTTGGGGAAGAAAAAAAAAAGAAAAAGAAAAAGAAAAAGAAAAAAGAAAACTGTTTATTTTGTCAGAACTGTCTTCTGTTTGATCTGTTCTGAAAAAAAAAGGTTCTTGCTTGACGTGTCTTTTGTTGTTACAGGCAAAGGAAACATTACTAGGAGTGCGGAATTCAATTTCTACTTTGATGCTGAAGCAGCCAATATTGTTTTGTCAGAGTTTCAATGTCCGATCGGCTTCATTACTTGGGAGTTATGCTTGGAATCAGCATTGACTTGGGTAAGAGAAAAGTTCGCTTTTCTTTTCAGATTATCAGATCAGGGATTGCTAATTATTAAAAGTAAACGAATTTATTATTATTATTATTATTATTATTATTATTATTACTATTATCATCGTCATCATCATCATTATTATTATTATTATTATCAGTCTCCTTGTTATCATCGTTATTATTATTGTCATTATTATTATCATTCTTCTTCTTCTTATCATTTTTATTATCATTATTATTATTATCATCATTTTTATTATCATTATCATCGTTATTATTATTATTTTCATAATTAGTATCATTATCATTTATTATTATTATTATTATTATATTATCATTATCATTCTTCTGTTTCTTCTTTTTATCATTATCATCATCGTGTTGTGAGTCTTCATGTTTGTTTTACGTGCTGCATCTAAGTTTCAACCACAAACCTCAAGGGACTGCAAGTCAACAGATCATAATTATTGCTACAATTGGTTGGATATATATATTGCTGACATTACCAGCATCATTTTTTAATAATTGTATGTTGCTATTGGTATGTCAATAGTATTTTAAACTTTCATTAAAATATTTATATATATGCACAGATAACAATTTATGTACAGTTAAAATATGTAATCAGATTAAATGGAGAATTTGAAAAAAGTAAAATGATGTCACAAGTGTAAAATACATCAGCTGTCGAACGAATATTCTAAATGTGAAGGAGGATCCATTTAAAATAATAGATTTCTGCGAATGTGCGTACCAATTCCAATAATACAAGCCCATAACTTTGATATAACTTTCCGTGGGCATGTTTGAAGTAGCCAAGGGTGCAATCTTTTGCATTTCAACCAAATTACTCTCTCCTACAGAAACACAATGCGTCCTATTTTTTGGTATGATTCCTACAGCACAATAACGAAGTTTTGAAATTTCACACCTTTTGAATTATTTTTATTATAATTATAATTTATAATTTTAAACGGCTACTCTTCTAGATTTTTTTGCATTAAGAAATTAGGTGTCCCCCAGGGCTCTAGCCTTGAACTTACGTTATTCATAATTTTTATCAAGGACACTCATGATGTTATTTGATTTCAACTCGGTATTTATGTTGATGACACAACTATTTACTGCTGTTTTAATAGTAAGTATAATCGGTTCGATAAGGTCAAGTTGGCAGCTGAGCTCAAAAATGACCAACAATCTGTTATTAACTGGGGTAAGAAATGACTTGTTACTTTTAACGCATCCAAAACAAAACTGTTCGCTTTAATCGTCTGAGAGAAACTTTTCTTTTGCTTTTCATCAGAACGGCTGATGCTAAACCCCAGGAGAGAGACTTCTTCCAACTTCTCGGGATAACGTTTGCCACTGACATGAAATGGATAGATTATATTGAATAAACTAGCAGTATAATCCGTCTTCGACAGGGTGTTTCATTAATGGGAATTTTTGCCGCTCATTTGGAGCAGTTTAAGTTTAAAGTCAGCCCACCCGAAAATCAATATTAGTAACAACAGTTGGGTGCAACTGAGGGAGATCTCCAAATGAGGGGGGTAACAATTTCAATAAGGTGTAGCCTTGAAAAGAGCCGTTTTTGCGTTCTCAATTTTGCAAGGAAGAATCCTCTTTCATGGACCGCAATAATAATAATAATAATATACGATATTTTTCATTTATAATATAATTTTTTTAAAATAATTTTAATAATCTTTTGCGTTAGATTTCAACTCTCTAAATTTATTGTACGTTGTTTTTTACAGACATTAAATTTTTACCTTTGATTTTTATGCAAGATGTAAAAAATCAGTTTTTTCGATTTTTTACCTTCAAGGTTGTAATTTTTTTCAGCCATCTGGGCTCAAAACCGGCACTAAAGAATTATCTATCAAAAAAAAAAAAAAAAAAACTTCATGGAAATCGGATGAAAAATGTCGAAACGCATAAACAACATCCGATCACACACATACATACATACATACATACATACACATACTCATTTTGAGATTTCTAGGTCTGCTGCTAGGAAAGTTGATCTCACCAGAATCGATCTTAGATAAATATATCATTCGTCCATGCTTTGAATATTGCAGCCGTATATGGTCTGGTGCTTCTGACATATATTTAGATATTATTAATAAAATACAAAGAAGAATCTGCAACGTTATTGGCCCTGACCTGTCATATCGGTTTCAATTACTTTCCCACCGCCGTAACATAGCTTCCCTGTGACATGTCTATAAATATTTTCATGGTAATTGTTCTAATGAACTTTCCTCTTTAGTACCTCGACTTTAGGAATTTTATCTGGTTTAGCAGGAAGGAAGAAGAAACCGGTATCTCAGCGGCAAAAGTAACTTAATAATCAACGCAAGATATTCCAAATAAACGAAATAATGAATATCTGAAGATGGCCAGAGTGTACTTGGTCGCAACGTCGTGTCTGTAATAACATCTATAGCGGTGAAAATATTGAAAAAAGTGAAAATATTAAAAAAAATTTGAAATATATTAAAAACTATTAGCAGAATTCAAAATTTGGTTGTCGTAGACTTTTCACGATCGATCGAGTTTTTTTTTTTAAATGGAGAATTTGTTAGAACCTACTATGGCAAAAAGTGGGGATTCTCCTTATAACTTGATTGTAAAACAAAATGTCCCCTATTTAATGCTCTCTTGTATGTTAATCAAATTAAGCATAGTACTAGATTGGTCATGGTCTCATCATTTTACAGTTGGAATGGATGAATTTAACCATAAGTTCTATGCTTAGAGTTTCTTTTATCGCACTTCTCTTTTGTGGAACTCTCTTCCGGCTTCTTGCTTCCCAATCAACTTTGATTTTCAACAATGTAAATGCAATATCAATCGTTATCTTTGATTTCCATTTATCCTGTTATTGTTCTCTCTATTTATTAATGCTTTTTTTCAGACATTTTTTAAAATCTCTACTGGGTATACATTTCGCATTAAAAAAGGAGTTTATATACATAAGATTAAAATATATATAGGCTGACCCGTTATCTCTTATGCATATTCTTGTCCTGAGTGCGAAATAATAATAACTCCTTTTACCTACCCACTTCAAACTTGGAGACGGAAAAGAATTCGCGTGTCTATGTGACATTTTCTTTGGACAAATGAAAAACTTGCATTGATGGGAATTAATCGGTGAGTTGAGAAGAAAAAGAAATAAATTTGCGAGTCTATGTGAAATTGCTTTTGGATCAATGAAAACCTTGTCTCCACAGAAATTAGCCCTTAAGCCAAGGAGAAAAAAGAAAAGAAAGTAGCAAGCCTATGCGAAATTCTTTTTGATATAAAATGAAGAGAAAATTTAAATTTTTGAGAATGTCTGAAGTCATGTGAAAGGTTTCGTTTCTGTTCATCACGTTCAGGGTTCAAATTTTCGCCAGTGTAAAAATTACCCTCCAATTACTGGCCTTTAACTAAGCATACGGCACTTCGAAGAATTTTCTCTCAAAAATCCAAGAAAAGTATTTCAAACTATCTCGCCTCGTCTACTTTTTGATATATGCATATTATCTCTTCTGTGAGCAATGAAGTCTCTTACCTTTGTCTTAAACATTTTTAAATATTATTTTGTGTCAGATCATTTAATCTGTTGTATGAACATTCCCTTTTCATGATAATTCATTAAAACTACGGACTGTAAAAATTTCTGATTTATTTTACGGAAACAAGCAACTGACATAATTTCAAGCGTGTAAATTCGGAAATAAATTCCTTATCTTGTTTTGTTAAAATTACCTGTGTGTTTTATCGGTATTATTATCGTTCATTAATCTTCTTGGAGTGGGTAAATCAACTGTTCATTTTAACCTCTAAGCACAACGCGGCTATATCCTAAAAACTGCTCTTCATACTTTCACTTCTTACGTGTATAAACCTCATTCAGTAAACATCTACCTTGAACGGCTTTCTGAATATCATACTTATTATAAAACCCAGGTTGTGTGTGTGTGTGTGTGTCTGTACGTTTATATATTGGATCAGATTTCCTACATTTTTCAACCGATTTCAACAAAACTTCACAGGACTACGTGAAATTACCTTGCGGTGGTTCTGATAGCGCCAAAAATTGGAAAAACACAATTGTTTTTGCACGAAATCAATTTGAAAACACGATTAAGAGGCATCGCGAGAATGAAAGGGGGACAACTCATATCGAGTTATACTTATTATAAAACCCAGGTTGTTTGTGTGTGTCTGTGTTCGTTTATATATGAGATCGGATTTCCTACATTTTTCAACCGATTTCAACAAAACTTCACTTTTTTTGGCAGGTAGTGTTTCTTATTGTCTTGCACACATTTTCCTTTATTTTTACATTCAGAATGCTTTAAAAATTCCAATTACAAGACAATTGTTTATAATAAAATTCTATTCAATCGGTAGACTCATAACGATTGAAAACAATGTTTTTGTTTGAGTTTGGGTTTTACCAATTCGTAAAAAAAAACAAAAAAAAAATAACAAAAAACAAAAAAACTAATTAAGACATACGTGTCCGTCAACCTTAAACAATAATCTTTGTCAATTTTATTTTTCAGTCTTTATGATGGTCGATACTTGATCTATCTCTTACTGTTATATCCCCGGGCAATGCCGGGCTCTACTGCTAGTATAATAATAAAAGTTGCCTTTATATGTAAATATTTCCTTTTTATTTTTTTGTGTTTAATATTGTTATTATTCTTCAATTCCAGGACTTCAATGACGCTCTTCGTAGCATGTCTGGCGTTAAGGCAGAACTGATGAAAAAAATTGAATCCAAACTAATTGGTAGCTGGAAGTCAAGAGGTGATTATGTAATCTGCGACGAATTGGCCATGGCTGCAGCTCTTGATGAGAAGTGCATAATGGAATCGGAACAGGTGTCGGCTGAAGTTGAATGTTTCGGCCAGTTGACTCGTGGTCAAGTGATAATCGACTGGGCGAATAAAACCAAAAGACCAAAGAATGTTCGTTTAGTTACAAAGATGAACATGGAGATTGTGAAATCATTGATGCATCGCGCGTATTTGGAATGATTCATTTCACTGAAACACGTCTGGAAAATGGAAGAATAGTAGCTAGTTAAATCAGAGGGTACAATTTTTCTTTCGTCTTTGCTTAATGGGATTATATCGACGGTAAATGTATTATCTTCTTACAATAGAATATTAGGTTGAGTCATAAATAATTTCTGTTGTTTTTTCAACAAATGTAATCTTCAAAAAATAAAGTAAATTACGTTTAATTCAATTATTGTTGTAGAGTAGTTTTCACAGTGGAGGCTTGTATTTCACTAAGCCGGTCCTAAATTAGGTTCGACATACAAAACGTTAGGAACTTGAAATAATAGTTAATGACGCAGCAATCTAGTTGTGGTGGTTGATCGACTGACTCACTCAACTCCACTGAGCCCCCTGGCGATTGCTACTACTACTACTTATTATATCTGAGAGAGTCTATTTACAATAGAATAGGTATGTTCCGGTATAACAATTATATAGTCACCATTATTTGCAATAACTGCAGTGGTATAGCTAAAGTGTGTGCCGCTTGGGGCCGCTCTTACAACTTTCAACAAAGGAACTTTTCTTGCTGTTTTGTTGGCAGATTCTTCAATGACGTCAAAAACTATTTCATTTGTCAATTGTCGCTCTATTGACAGTAGTTAGGCCAATATACATATGCCATAGTTTATGTTACTTGAAATTGAGAAGATCCTTCAACTGTGAGTACTGACCCGACATTAAAACCACTTTTATTTCAATACAGCCTATACAGGTTTATAGCCTACAGCAGGCACAAAAGTGCCGCCCTCATAAAAGTGTCACTCGGGGCGGACCGCTTCATTTACCTACGTCACTGAATTGTTGTCACTTATCAGGCAGGTCTTCGATATATAATTTATAGCCTACAGCAGGCACAAAAGTGCCGCCCTCATAAAAGTGCCACCCGGGGCGGACCGCTTCATTTACCTACGTCACTGAATTGTTGTCACTTATCAGGCAGGTCTTCGATATCTTTTGAGAAAAATTCCGCAGGTTTTGAATCAGGTTTTTATGAAAGAGAGTTATTTTTTTTTCCATCAAAGGGTTTTGCAGCGAACGATTGGTTCATGGTTGGGTGAATATAGCAGGTAGGGTAGAACAGTCAAAGCGAGACCCACATTTTTTCTTGAGTTATTCTTGTTGTGTGTTGTCTTGGGGGATAACAACATTTTTCCTTTTATCTACTTTGCCCACTGCAACAGCCGTGCAAAAATAAGGTATATTAGTATATTCTAAATTTATTCTTAACTGCCACCTATGATTAATAGTTGGGACGATACATTCGCCATTGAAATTGTCTCTCCAAACGGAGATTACTTATGACTCAACCTAATATATTAGTATGGTATTTTAAAAAAAAATTATTTTGCTTATTAAATAATAAACTGATTCACCCTTGAATTACTACACTATGTCAGATTGTATTAAGCTATTCAATGTTTTCACAATAAAAAGATATTAAACAAGCAATACTGGCAAAAATTTCAGGATATATTTACGTTCAATATTAATATAAGTTTCTACTGGATATAAAGTGGGGGATCGCTTTTCTATTGTTAATAAGTAATAAACTGATTCACCCTTGAATTACTACACTATGTCGGATTTTATTATGAAATTCAATGTTTTCACAATAAAAAAGATATTAAACAAGCAATACTCTCAAAGCTTTCAGGATATATTTACGTTCAATATTAATATAAGTTTCTACTGGATAGAAAGTGGGGTGTCAGTTTTCTATTGTTATTAATTAATGAACTGGTTCACTCTTGCCACATCCGTGCAAGAATAAGGTATATTAATATATTACAAATTTATTCTTAACTGCCGCGTATGATTAATATTTGGGACGATGTATTCGTCATCGCAATTGGCTCTCTAAACGGAAATTATTTATGACTCAATTTAATATAATAGTGTGGTCTTTTTTTTAATTTATTTAAAGTATATTCAGGCAAATATTATATAGGTCGAATCGTAAAGATTCTTTGCAAAAAATATATATCTAAAAAAGATCTGAATCCAAGATTTTATTGTATTGCAATCTATTTTTGGTAGCTTATGATTTGCTTTTGCTTTCAATTTAACAAACGTTGATGTAGAACTTTTATGTAGTTTGAAACCGTGAATAAAACTTTCCTGTTTTAAATAAAGTAAACGCAAATGTATTTTCAGATTCATTTTTTTCCATATTTTTTCTGCGTTACCAGGAGAGTCTAATTCACAGAGACAGGCAAATTGCCCACCTGTACGTAGAGGAAACTTCTGGTGATGAAGCAGAAAGAGAATGATAACTTGATAAGTAAGAAATTAGCTCCTCGAAAGAATTGGACGTTTCTGATCATGCCAAGCTAGAACAGGGTCTGGATTTAAAAGTATCTTCAATCTATTATTTTTTGTATAGACATTGTGTGGCAATAAAATACATTGATATTTGGTATCTCTTTCTTTTATTTCTAAATCCAATTTAGAGATAAATTTAGAGATAAATTTAGGGTTAAATTCAAAATGCATCATCGGAATAATCCAATTCTTAACTTTACATCACCAGAAAGCATACAGTTCTATGTTTAAATCATTTTCTCTCTTGTCTTGATCTGTTACTTTACTTCAGCTACTCTCTTTCTTGTTCTATTTCATTCATTCATCTTCTATGATCTTAGCCTATTTCATCCCCCCCCCATCTCTCTTATTTTGGTCTATCTCATTTCTTCTTCATCTCTCTTTTCCCCTCCGTTTTCTTTCTTATTTGGTCTATCTCATTTCTTCTCCATCTCTCTTTTTCCCTCCGTTTTCTTTCTTATTTGGTCTATCTCATTTCTTCTTCATCTCTCTTTTCCCCTCCGTTTTCTTTCTTATTTGGTCTATCTCATTTCTTCTCCATCTCTCTTTTTCCCTCCGTTTTCTTTTTCTTATTTGGTCTATCTCATTTTCTTCTCCATCTCTCTTTTCCCTCCGTTTTCTTCCTTATTTGGTCTATCTCATTTCTTTTTCATCTCTTTTTTTCCCTCCGTTTTCTTTCTTATTTGGTCTATTTCATTTCTTCTTCATCTCTCTTTTTCGTTTTCTTCTTATCTATCTCATTTCTTCTCCATCTCTTTTCCGTTTTCTTTCTTATTTGGTCTATCTCATTTCTTCTCCATCTCTCTTTTCTCCTCCGTTTTCTTTCTTATTTGGTCTATCTCATTTCTTCTCCATCTCTCTTTTCCCCTCCGTTTTCTTTCTTATTTGGTCTATCTCATTTCTTCTCCATCTCTCTTTTCCCCTCCGTTTTCTTTCTTATTTGGTCTATCTCATTTCTTCTTCATCTCTCTTTTCCCCTCCGTTTTCTTTCTTATTTGGTCTATCTCATTTCTTCTTCATCTCTCTTTTCCCCTCCGTTTTCTTTTCTTATTTGGTCTATCTCATTTCTTCTCCATCTCTCTTTTCTCCTCCGTTTTCTTTCTTATTTGGTCTATCTCATTTCTTCTCCATCTCTTTTTCCCCTCCGTTTTCTTTCTTATTTGGTCTATCTCATTTCTTCTTCATCTCTCTTTTCCCTCCGTTTTCTTTCTTATTTGGTCTATCTCATTTCTTCTTCATCTCTCTTTTCCCCTCCGTTTTCTTTCTTATTTGGTCTATCTCATTTCTTCTTCATCTCTCTTTTCCCCTCCGTTTTCTTTCTTATTTGGTCTATCTCATTTCTTCTCCATCTCTCTTTTCCCCTCCGTTTTCTTTCTTATTTGGTCTATCTCATTTCTTCTTCATCTCTTTTCCCCTCCGTTTTCTTTCTTATTTGGTCTATCTCATTTCTTCTTCATCTCTCTTTTCCCCTCCGTTTTCTTTCTTATTTGGTCTATCTCATTTCTTCTCCATCTCTCTTTTTCCCTCCGTTTTCTTTCTTCTTTGGTCTATCTCATTTCTTCTCCATCTCTCTTTTCCCCTCCGTTTTCTTTCTTATTTGGTCTATCTCATTTCTTCTTCCTCTCTCTTTCCCCTCCGTTTTTTTCTTTTTATTTGGTCTATCTCATTTCTTCTCCATCTCTCTTTTTTCCCTCCGTTTTCTTTCTTATTTGGTCTATCTCATTTCTTCTTCTCTCTCTTTTTCCCCTCCGTTTTCTTTTTTCTTATTTGGTCTATCTCATTTCTTCTCCATCTCTCTTTTTTCCCTCCGTTTTCTTTCTTATTTGGTCTATCTCATTTCTTCTCCATCTCTCTTTTCCCCTCCGTTTTCTTTCTTATTTGGTCTATCTCATTTCTTCTCCATCTCTCTTTTCCCTCCGTTTTTTCTTTCTTATTTGGTCTATCTCATTTCTTCTCCATCTCTCTTTTTCCCTCCGTTTTCTTTCTTATTTGGTCTATCTCATTTCTTCTCCATCTCTCTTTTCCCCTCCGTTTTCTTTCTTATTTGGTCTATCTCATTTCTTCTTCATCTCTCTTTTTCCCTCCGTTTTCTTTCTTATTTGGTCTATCTCATTTCTTCTCCATCTCTCTTTTTCCCTCCGTTTTCTTTCTTATTTGGTCTATCTCATTTCTTCTCCATCTCTCTTTTTCCCTCCGTTTTCTTTCTTATTTGGTCTATCTCATTTCTTCTTCATCTCTCTTTTCCCCTCCGTTTTCTTTCTTATTAGGTCTATCTCACTTCTTCTTCATCTCTCTTTTCCCCTCCGTTTTCTTTCTTATTTGGTCTATCTCATTTCTTCTCCATCTCTCTTTTCCCCTCCGTTTTCTTTCTTATTTGGTCTCTCTCATTCCTTCTTCATCTCTCTTTTCCCCTCCGTTTTCTTTCTTATTTGGTCTCTCTCATTTCTTCTTCATCTCTCTTTTCCCCTCCGTTTTCTTTCTTATTTGGTCTCTCTCATTTCTTCTTCATCTCTCTTTTCCCCTCCGTTTTCTTTCTTATTTGGTCTCTCTCATTTCTTCTTCATCTCTCTTTTCCCCTCCGTTTCCTTTCTTATTTGGTCTATCTCATTTCTTCTCCATCTCTCTTTTCCCCTCCGTTTTCTTTCTTATTTGGTCTCTCTCATTTCTTCTTCATCTCTCTTTTCCCCTCCGTTTTCTTTCTTATTTGGTCTATCTCATTTCTTCTTCCTATCTCTTTTCCCCTCCGTTTTCTTTCTTATTTGGTCTCTCTCATTTCTTCTCCATCTCTCTTTTCCCCTCCGTTTTCTTTCTTATTTGGTCTATCTCATTTCTTCTTCATCTCTCTTTTTCCCTCCGTTTTCTTTCTTATTTGGTCTATCTCATTTCTTCTTCATCTCTCTTGCCCCCTCCGTTTTCTTTCCTATTTGGTCTATCTCATTTCTTCTCCATCTCTCTTTTCCCCTCCGTTTTCTTTCTTATTTGGTCTATCTCATTTCTTCTTCATCTCTCTTTTTCCCTCCGTTTTCTTTCTTATTTGGTCTATCTCATTTCTTCTTCATCTCTCTTTCCCCCTCCGTTTTCTTTCCTATTTGGTCTATCTTATTTCTTCTTCATCTCTCTTTTCCCCTCCGTTTTCTTTCTTATTTGGTCTATCTCATTTCTTCTCCATCTCTCTTTTCCCCTCCGTTTTCTTTCTTATTTGGTCTATCTCATTTCTTCTCCATCTCTCTTTTCCCCTCCGTTTTCTTTCTTATTTGGTCTATCTCATTTCTTCTTCCTATCTCTCTTTTCTCCCTCCGTTTTCTTTCTTATTTGGTCTATCTCATTTCTTCTTCATCTCTTTTTCCCTCCGTTTTCTTTCTTATTTGGTCTATCTCATTTCTTCTTCATCTCTCTTTCCCCCTCCGTTTTCTTTTCCTATTTGGTCTATCTCATTTCTTCTCCATCTCTCTTTTCCCCTCCGTTTTCTTTTCTTATTTGGTCTCTCTCATTTCTTCTCCATCTCTCTTTTCCCCTCCGTTTTCTTTCTTATTTGGTCTATCTCATTTCTTCTTCATCTCTCTTTTCCCTCCGTTTTCTTTCTTATTTGGTCTATCTCATTTCTTCTTCATCTCTCTTTCCCCCCTCCGTTTTCTTTCCTATTTGGTCTATCTTATTTCTTCTTCATCTCTCTTTTCCCCTCCGTTTTCTTTCTTATTTGGTCTATCTCATTTCTTCTCCATCTCTCTTTTCCCCTCCGTTTTCTTTCTTATTTGGTCTATCTCATTTTTCTTCATCTCTTTTTCCCCTCCGTTTTTCTTTCCTATTTGGTCTATCTCATTTCTTCTCCATCTCTTTTTCCCCTCCGCTTTCTTTCTTATTTGGTCTATCTCATTTTTCTTCTTCTCTCTTTTTCCCCTCCGTTTTCTTTCTTATTTGGTCTATCTCATTTCTTCTTCATCTCTTTTCCCCTCCGTTTTCTTTCTTATTTGGTCTATCTCATTTCTTCTCCATCTCTCTTTTCCCTCCGTTTTCTTTCCTATTTGGTCTATCTCATTTCTTCTCCATCTCTTTTCCCCTCCGTTTTCTTTCTTATTTGGTCTATCTCATTTCTTCTTCATCTCTTTTTCCCTCCGTTTTCTTTCTTATTTGGTCTATCTCATTTCTTCTTCATCTCTCTTTCCCCCTCCGTTTTCTTTCCTATTTGGTCTATCTTATTTCTTCTTCATCTCTCTTTTCCCCTCCGTTTTCTTTCTTATTTGGTCTATCTCATTTCTTCTCCATCTCTCTTTTCCCCTCCGTTTTTCTTTCTTATTTGGTCTATCTCATTTCTTCTTCATCTCTCTTTCCCCCTCCGTTTTCTTTTCCTATTTGGTCTATCTCATTTCTTCTCCATCTCTCTTTTCCCCCTCCGTTTTCTTTCTTATTTGGTCTATCTCATTTCTTCTTCATCTCTTTTTTCCTCCGTTTTCTTTCTTATTTGGTCTATCTCATTTCTTCTTCATCTCTCTTTTCCCTCCGTTTTCTTTCTTATTTGGTCTATCTCATTTCTTCTCCATCTCTTTTCCCCTCCGTTTTCTTTCCTATTTGGTCTATCTCATTTCTTCTCCATCTCTCTTTTTTTCCCCTCCGTTTTCTTTCTTATTTGGTCTATCTCATTTCTTCTTCCTATCTCTCTTTTCCCCTCCGTTTTCTTTCTTATTTGGTCTATCTCATTTCTTCTTCATCTCTCTTTTTCCCTCCGTTTTCTTTCTTATTTGGTCTATCTCATTTCTTCTTCATCTCTCTTTCCCCCTCCGTTTTCTTTCCTATTTGGTCTATCTCATTTCTTCTCCATCTCTCTTTTCCCCTCCGTTTTCTTTCTTATTTGGTCTATCTCATTTCTTCTTCCTATCTCTCTTTTCCCCTCCGTTTTCTTTCTTATTTGGTCTATCTCATTTCTTCTTCATCTCTCTTTTTCCCTCCGTTTTCTTTCTTATTTGCTCTATCTCATTTCTTCTCCATCTCTCTTTTCCCCTCCGTTTTCTTTCTTATTTGGTCTATCTCATTTCTTCTTCATCTCTCTTTTCCCCTCCGTTTTCTTTCTTATTTGGTCTATCTCATTTCTTCTTCATCTCTCTTTTCCCCTCCGTTTTCTTTCTTATTTGGTTTATTTCATTTCTTCATATTTCTTTCTTGGTCTATTTTAACTCTTCAACATCATGGGTATGACGATAAACTACATCTGGCAGCAAGGTCTCTGATCAAGAAGTTTTGAGTAGCATAGCACCACATCCTAATTGTTTCCCGGTCCACCTTGACCCAGAGTATTAGCACATGTTAGGGTCCCAGCTATGAACAAATAGTTAATCCCCGAAACTGGGGTCAAAACATTATGGAAATATAAAACTCGATTTTTTTAGTAAAAAAAAAACCGGCAATATATTTTTGAAAAAAAAAAATGTATTGCCAGCGGTAAACTTTTGAAATAAATATTGCCAGCAGTAGATTTTTGAAAAAGAATATTGCCAGAAATACATTTTTGCAAAAATATATTGCCTGTGACACATTTGATGCTTGACAAAAACAAACAAACAAACAAACAAACAAACAAACAAACAAACAAAAACAACAACAATAAAAGACAACCCCCCCAAACCCGAATCCTCTTTGCAAAAATATGTCAATGAAACCTAATCTACAAACTGATTTCTTACAAAGAATACATATTCTATTCGTATGAACCTATCCTAAAAATAATGTAGATATGAAATAACCCGTTGTGGTTGATAATCCGTAAAACAAAATAAACCAAATCAAACCAAACCATCTCTCCTTAATAATATTATCTTTTCTCATAAATCCTTCACACTCAGTAACTCCTTGTGTCTTAGTGGTGTTATTGCCTTGCTTGAGATGAAATGATTGAAAAGGAAAAAGAACAAAAAAGCCAAAACCCGAAGCGCTGTGATAAAATTATGCAAATATTAGTTGAAAATAATTTGTGGGCTAATAAATTAGAGGAATTGTTGTTTTTATATTTATAAAAAGTCAAGTATACAAGTTGAAACAAAAATATTTGTACATACGACGCTTACTTCAGGGATCATTATTTGTTTATTTCATGGAGAGGAGGAGTATTTCACAATGATAGTTTTTATTATGTAAATAATTTTCACAATAAAATTCTGACAATTGATATTAGCAAAACTTTCAGGATATATTTACGTTCAATATTAATATAATTTTCAACTGGATATAAAATAAGGGATCGTTTTTCTATTGTTATTATGTAATAAACTGATTCACCCTTGAATTATTACACATGGTCAGATTTTATTATGCAGTTCAATGTTTTCACAATAAAAAGGATATTAAAAATAAAAAAAAGGATATTAAACAACCGATTTCAGAGTATATCCACGTTAAATATTAATATAAGTTTCTAGTATAGGAAGATTAATATATAGGAAATTTTTAGCATCTTTTTTGTGGTAAAAACCATTTTGATTTGGAAATTCTTGCAAAAATCAAATAATTGTCGGATTTTAATGAAACTTCCAGGACTTATTCACAAATGAATGAAACTATATCAAAAATATTTTCTAGAAAATCTTGGAAAAATTTTTTTTACATCTGTTACCCCACCACTTACTTAATTTTATGAAATTTCGAGAAATTAAATTTCGCCCCTTTGATATTTATATTAATTAAAAGCAAAACTCCTTGGAGAATTTAAATCGTCAATTTTCTTTTGTAAAACAGAAACACCATTTACAAAAAATGTTCTGAATCGTACAATAAAAAACAAATGAAATAAAACTACGACATTATTTCATTAGAAAAGCTATTAATTGTTTATAAATATGATAATATTAAGGACACTATTCTCTTAAGAAAATCTTTTTCGATGAATAATGAATTTTTACAAGAAATTAATTTTGAATAATCTGAGTTTTAAATCTTTTAAAATCCTCTATTAATTTCAGCCTTTTAGATGACATTATTATTAAGCAAAAACTATATTTACTAATCATAAATGTAAACGCTCGGTATAAATCATTGAACACCGATATCTTTAAAGGAATTTTGAATTTGTATTTTTTTGTAAGTACGGGTGACCATACACGACATTATCAGAAAATAAGAGCGACGACTATAGTAAATTAAAAGTCAAAATATCTAAAATTCAATAAAACCTTAGTTTAAGGAGAATATTTTCCAAAATTTTTAATATTACTTAATACTTAAAAATTATATATATAAAGCGTTCACGTTATTCTTCGATTATTCTTAACGGGTTCTTTACACCGTAGAACAAAAGTAGATAAACATCCATCTGTCATCAAGCTGTCAACAACTTAAATAAACCGCCTACATTTTTTTTTTAAAAAGACATTTCTGCGACATTTTAAACTCAAAGTAAATAATATATGTTTCAAATCACATTAATTATACTTTAAATCAGCTAATATTCCTTAAATAACGTTTCAGAAAATTATATTTAATTTTGGGGAGATTTTTTAATAATGAGAATTACATTCTAATGACAGGTGACTAAAATGACATTAAAATAAAAAAGTTTCACTAATTTCAAAACGAAATTACTTTTGAAATAGAGCAAAGTATTTTGCTTATTGGAAATATTATATTTAATCTATTAGCTTGAAATAAAAGTTTCAAGAAAGATTTTTTTTTAAAATTCATTTTAAAATATGTAAAACATAGGTATTGTGAATCCGAATAATTAGTGTACATTATTTTTGTTTTCAATTCTCAAGAACAAAAAAGTATAAATTCACTTTCCTATGTTTAGGCTTTATTCCAATTCTTTAACTTTAAAAGGATATACATTGTCGAAGAGAGAAGTTAGTTAAAAAAAAAGCGGTGTCATGGAAAAATCGTCCTTTTGACACTGCGTCTTCTTGCGGGGGTGTTTGTCTACGTTTGCAAGTGTTTTTATTGAAGTGTGACGCTTTATTCTTTCATTGAATATATTTGTATGATCTAAATGCAACAACAGCAAAAACAAACAAACATGCAAATAAAGAAAGAAAGAAAGGAATGAAATATCAGCTTGAACGTCGCGATAGAAAACAACAAAATTAAAAATTCTGAAAAATAAAAAAAATCCGAAAAACAACTTAAAAATTGTATGTTAGTAACCATTTTGCATAATTTTCTTTTATACTCTTAATTCATTAATTATAGGTAGCTGTTCTGAAAAGTGTAATTAAAAATATAATATCATATAAAAATATAAAATAAAATATAATAAAAATCGTAAAATATATTCAAAATGATTCAAGGTACATAACTCTAGATACGTTAGTTATTTCACGCGAGTTATTTCCCTTACATTCTAAGCAAGCGCGATATGTATTACTTCTCTCAATTTTTTTGTCAGCCGAAATATCGTAACCCAGTAATCGCATTTATGGGTTAGAGGTGGAAAAAACTAATGTAGGCTTTTTATAAATATGTATGTAATACAATATTTTTTATAAACTTCCAAATAATAACGGATTTTCCTTTATATACCTATAGTCTCTAATGAGATTTCATTTTTATAATTAATGCAGGATTTACATTATGCTACAATTTGAAACTTGAACGTAAATTCTTGATGTGTCTGGGAAGTCATAAATGTAAATTAAATTGTAATTATGCATTTTATTTATTTAGATTTTTTACATTGACTAGCAAAATTAAATATTATACACTTGTGTTATTTCAAAATAGTGTTGTTATCTTGGTTGATGTAGATGTTATTATAGACACAACAATTCGACTCATGAAGTGTCCATCAATTGGTTGATATGGGATATCTGTTGATGATTGTGATATTTTGTCCTTTCGGTGTCAGTTATTGTGTTTTCCTGATGAATAGGTGCTTCATTACCTGATCCCAGGATTGAACTCAAGCAATTATAAAATTGGCTTTCTGAGGATTTTTCACGAATTATTAATTTTTGTTCAATGCTCAGATTTAAATTTATCTATAAGAAATAAATGTACCCAAACTTTGAATTATAAAATCGGCTGAAAAATTGAAGAACGCAAGGTCAAAGCTTGGAGTGTACAGACATTTTCTTCACTTCTAAGAACTTTTTTATGCCGAAAATGGCAACCGTAATGAATGAGGAGCTTACACTGGAAAAAACGAAATATGAATTGAAGTACAAAAAAAAAAAAAACGAAATATAAATTGAAGTACAAAAAAAAAACGAAATATAAATTGAAGTACAAAAAAAAAAAAAAGAAATATAAATTGAAGTACAAAAAAAACGAAATATAAATTGAAGTACAAAAAAAAAAAAAAAACAAAAAAAAAAATATAAATTGAAGTAAAAAAAAAAAATTTCTAACCATATATTTTTGGTTTTGGGAATTTACAATTTTATTTATGTACTAGAACAATTTTATATTTTCAACATCTAAAAACTAATATTAGTATTAAAAATAGTGCAATATTTACCGTTTACCAATTTATAAAGAAATAAAAGTTTTTTTTTCATAAATTTACAAACAGTAAATTGTTAAAATATGTGAAAGAACTATAAGGAAATCTTTATTATTTACTATTTTATGAAGTTCTAATCAAGTGCTAATTAGCCGATGTTTTGCCAACCATTAAACAATATAGTAAATAAATAGTGTAAATAAATAAATAAATGCTCAGTAATAGATAAAAGCACGGTGGAGTAATGCATATCGGCTTGGATTGAGGAATTGGAGAGCCGAGTTCGAATTCCAGGCGAATCCATTACATTCGCTTACATGCTACTACCCGTGGGAAAGGTATGAATCCTCTCCTTTCCCCATCAGCTATGGGTAAATAGCAGGAGCGAATAGCAGGAGAGACTCGGTTCTGTAGTCTTGGATTGCAACTGGTCTACTGCAGAAAGAAATGGCAACCTACTGTGGGGAAAAAAAAATCTGCCTTGTAAGAAAGACACATGATCGCCTAAGCGTGTATCACGAATGGCACATAACTAACTGAATAAATAAACAGTGTTTAATAATTTTGTTGTAAATTCTCAAGAACTACAAAAATATATAAATCCACTTTCATATGTGTAGTTTTATTAAAGTGCTAATCATCATTTTTTTTAAACGAGGAGTGAAGGTAGTTAAAATAATAGTGGTGTCAAGGGAAAAAACGTCATTTTGACTCGGCGTTTTTATTTGCGGGCACGAAGGTTAAAGATTGCTCTCTTTAGTGTCATCCTAACAAGAAGAAATAACAGTTTACAAAGACGCTCCGTTATCCTAAATATACAACATATAAATATGAAAGTGAATCTTTTATTAATAACATTTCTGATGAACATTTGATCCAGGGAAAATTTTCATAGTTGTATTTCATGTCATGCATAGCACCAAACCTGTTCAGAAATATTTAAATTGTCAGTTGTATACAGCAACTTTCTAAGATCAATGGTTAAAATTGACTTTGAGCGAGTAAGACCGAAAAGGTCTTAGCGAAGACTAGTCTTCTGCAAACATTGTGAACTGGCGCTACAGAATCACAAAGACCTGTACCAAATAACAGAAACCACATCACTTGAGGATGATCAACAGCAGCAACAACTAAAATGGATAGCACACGTAACTCGAAGATAAAATAATGACATAATCAAGATGTTGACATTCTACACTACTTCAAACAAAAGGTTAGGAAGAAAACCCCCATTAATACTGGAAAGAACTATGACAGTTAGTGGACCCGATTTTCCTGAAAATTTGTTTTAAGAGAAAGATTTTAGGAATTTCAACCGACAGCAGTACTGTCTGCTCGACTAAAGAATGGCAAATCTTTCCTTATAAGGAAACGACTAATATTAGCATTACCACATCTAAATAAATAAACTAAATTCTATCTGCTCGTCCGTGTGTCTGAAACCCTCTAACTCGGGCCACACCTTGCTCTATATGGTCATTATAGCTTTTTTGAATCAGAATGATCCCAGAATTGAAAATCTGCCCTCCATCTGGATTTTGAACATCCAGCATTGGGATTTGTGTCCGGATGAAGAGGAAACAGTTAAAAATTCATATTTTAAAATAACTGAAAAAAAAAATTAGTGGTTTTAAAAGTGTTTTTAAATTCAGTTTAAAATATCTCCAAAATTTTGTGAATTGAGGAAATTTCAAAATATCAAGTTATATCATAGTTAAATTGAGAGTTTTTGCTGACGTGAGGTTTTGAAGTTTCACAGAGTTTGTAATTTGAACAATTTCAGCCCAAATTGTAGTTTCGGTCCCCAAATCGGACTTTCATCCCAAATAAGTATTTTGGATGGAATTGGACTTATAGCTCGAATCAGAGTCAAAGTCAGGTTTTGAAGTTCCATGGCATGCATTGAGGAATACAAAGATTAGATTCGACAGAGCGCCGCTCGCTCATATATTCCGTGTTTTCCTTACCCATAGGACTGTACCCTCAGGAGCCACGACTACTATCCCCATATATTATGTCTAATTCGTTACCTCTTCGTCACCGAGGCCCGTTGGTATAGTTGGTATGACGTTTGCTTCATATCATAATTGTCCGGGTTTCAATTCTCGGTAGTGGATGCCCACTGCTGGTGAGTCCCAAATATAGGACGAAACGACCGACCAGTGCTTTCTGCATTCTGTTGCGGTTTCTTCTGGACTTACTTAATTACGATTATCTCTATCACTTATATATATATATATATATATATATATATATAAGTTTCGTCCTCAGATGGACTTTATCAAGACATTTGTCTTAATAAATTGTATCAAAGAACAAAATATATATGATAAAAATATAGTTTTAACGTATGATATATTTATGCGTAAAACTTTTCAATATAAGAAATGGAGCGTATGTAAATATAAAAAATATGGACACTGAGGTCAACATCAAGCGGCGACAGTTAGTTTCATCTGATACACTTCCATATATAAAGCAATATTTACGTTTTTTCAGTTAGGCCTGGAATCTGTTAATTTCTCGAAAAGACTCGTCGTCGTTCCTTGAATTTAGAACGCCATAAATTCTACTGACGTCGTTTTAACGAGTCAAACGCACGTGCAGCCTGATTAACCAATGAAAATCAAACAACACAAAAACAGAAATACCAGAATTCTTTTTTTTCCATACCTCATTCTCGGATGAAGCTTTAATAAAATTGAAACGAGTTATATTGATAAACGTTCCCTATTTGTTCTTTATCTTATCATTCTGTCGGATTCTATATTTGATCTACATTTGATCTTGATTCACACACACACACACACACACACACACACACACACACACACACACACACTGTCTGGGTTTCAATTCAAGTTATTGTCAAATGGAAGACACATGTCAAGTACTTTCGACAATTTCAAATTATCATCTTCAGGGCCCAATTTTCTCATACACAGGTACACACTAAGACGAAATAAGTTTTTTTTTTTTTTAAGAAAATTGAAACATGTTAGATTGATAAACGTTTCCTATTTGTTCTTTATCTTATCATTCTCTCGGATTCCATATTTGATCTACATTTGATCTTGATTCACACACACACACACACACACACACACACACAATCACACACACATATATATATATATATAATATTTGGGAAGAAATATTCTTTGTATTTTGGCTACCCATTCTTATATCATCGTTCATATCCACTCGCTCTTCTTTGCACCTCTCGTGCCACCCTAAAACATTTGATTTTTATCATACCATGTTCATATTCACCATAGTTTGATCTAAATTTTCACTATCACTTTTTTCTAATCTTGACATAAAATCTTGATGTTAATCCGCCACTTTAGATTCTTTTCATTCTTTTTTTTTCGCCAACGGTATAACATGAACACATCCAGCTTCTTCTACGACTCGACAAAGAATGACTCAAGAAAGCAGAAGTTGAAACATGTCCGGGCGTGTTCGGATACAAATGTTTGCCAGACTCACTTTTCCAGAACAAGATGCGATCAATCGGGAATTATATTATCTTGCCTCGTATACTAGCCTGAAGAACTAGTGGAATATTAATTATAGCTATTTATAGAATTTGAGAAAATCTTTAGAATTGCAATAAATATGAATCCGCGAAACTGCATGTATGTACATCAAGAAATTTGTAATCTAATGATGAAATTTATTTTGCAAAGCAAATATTTATTTTTCAAAATAATTCTCTTTCTTTTCAATGACTTTAATAAAGCGTTTGATGTTAATAATATACAGTAAGTTGATGGCAGGCTGCTCGTTTCCAGATATGGCCATGAGCTAGGGTGGCTCGCTCATTCTGTTGTAGACCAATGCTCAGGCATTTTTGTGTTTATTCAGCACACAGAAAGCCAGTCTGTCATTAATACTGCGATAGTGTTGGGCAGACGTTAGCTACAGTTCCTGAGAGAGCACGCATAATCTGGCGTGACCAACAATTTTAAAACAAAGCTAGTAAGCTCAAAACCTTGTCACTTCTAGCTTGCACAACCATCAGTCGCTTCGTAACAGCTCCGTCAACCAAATTCCACTCACGAGACATTAGCCAACGCTTCGAATGGCTTTCACGCACTTCCTCACTCTAATAGACGTGGAATCGTCGCCCATAGGTTTATATAATAAAAAGGTTACCTTCTTATCATATTAACCATGGTAAGGTTCAAACCCAGTTTTCATGATCAAAACACTAACGAAGTCGATGTTATCAATATGGGAACATTTATCATGCTAAGGTTCGAATCCGGTTTCAATGACTGAAACAATGACGAAGGTGATATTATTAAGAAGTTAACTCTTAGGCATATTGGCCATGGTACATTTCGAACCCTGTTTTCATGATCGAAATAATAACGAAGTTGATATTATCAAGAAGTTACCTCCTGGATACATTTACCATGGTAAGGTTCGAACCCAGTTTTCAGGTTCGAAACATTAACGAAGTTGATACTATCAATAAGTTACCTTCTGGGCATATTAACCATGGTAAAGTTCGAAACCGATTTCAGGATAGAAACACTAATGGAGTTGATATAATCCATCAATTACCTCCTGTGCATATTTACTATGTTAATCTTCAGAACAGGTTTTCAGGTTCGAAACACTAACGAAGTTGTTTGAAGTTACCTCCTGGACACATTTACCATGGTAAGATTCGAACCCACTTTTAATGACCCACGCAATAGCGAAGATGATATTATCAAGAAGTTAGATCTTGGACATATTGATCATAGTAAAGTTCGAACCCGGTTTTCATGATCGAAACAATAACGATGTTATCAAGAAATTACCTTCTAGACATATTAACCATGGTAAAGTTCGAACCTGGTTTTCATGATCGAAACACTAATGTCCTAAGCACTCGACCACATTAATATACAATAACATTATATAATATATATATGGGATATCATTCAGTGAAATATTCATATCGACAGTCGTGACTTATTGAACTATTCATGTATATGTAAAAGAAATCAAGAGACAAGATGTTTTCTCTATTTCTTTCGATTTCGTAGACATTTCAGCTGCAAACAAATGATCATTTTCAAATTCGGTCACCGAAATGAAGTGAATCTTTTCTTCATGGGTTAAGAGTGAAGAGACAACGTATTTGGAAGTACAAAGGTTCCCCGTGCCGTCTTTTTACATAAAGCATGGTAGAGGTCATGGTTAGACTTCTTCCTGGAGCGACCATTTTTTAAGCATCTTTAACAATGTATTATATATACGAGTTGAAACTAAGTAGACGTTCTTAGTGTGTGAACGGTGATACTTCACCCCAAACAAGGCAATAAAGCCACTAAGACACAAGAGTTTACTGAGTGTGAGGGAATATGAGAAAAAAAAACTATTAAAGAGAGAGAACAATAAAAGAACAGGAATTAATAAGACTGAAGATAACGATTGATATCGCGTTTGAATTTTTGAAGATCAAAGTAGACTGGGAAGTAAAAAAAAAAACAAAAAAACAGAAGAGAGTCCCACAAGTGAGAAGTCCGATAGAAGAAACTGCTAGCATAAAACTTACGGTTACATCTAGCCATTTCAGCTGTAAAACAATGAGACCTTGCCGCCAATAAAGCATCTTTAACAATGTATTATATATACGAGTTTGAAACCCAGTAGACGTTTTTAGTATCTGAACGGTGATACGACAGGGCGCCCCGTAAAAAAGCGGCAAATTTATTATCACTTTGAGGAATAATTGACCTTGAATAACCTTGAATAAATTTCTTGAATATTCATGACCTTGAGTAAAGCTACTACCTCCTGTTTACCACGCTTACAACTTTGTTGAACATTCAGGCAAATATTTCAAACGTCTACGATGATTGTTCAGTTTGTGCATGAATCATGATAGCTAAATAAATTTCTTTCTGAATTTACCGCTTTTCTTTTTTTTTTACTGGCTACCTTGTAGTTTGGCTTTCGTGGAACTGAAAGTTATAAGTCTGTTTTTTACCCATTGAGTTATTAGAATTAGACCAGAGGAGAAATCAGTTGCCGGTCTTATATCTTGATTTACAGAGGTGCGTCCATAGACAGTTACAAATGATCTGAGAATGTTCTTAGGCAGATCGTTAATAAAATGCAGAAAGAGGGTAGGACTGATGAGAATGGCCTGGGGGGGGGACGCCGACGTTTATCGACATTAAATTAACTGTCAGCTGTTGAGAAATAATAACAATCTTGAAAATGCACGCAATAAACTTGCAAAAAATAAGGTATTTAATTTCCAAAACATGCCTTTATTATTGCCATTTTTATCATTACATTACAATGGTAAAATAAAGAGGTACATTTTGTGTGTTTCTAAATATATAACCAGCATTTATATAATTAATTGAAGACCACATGTTATTTAATCGATATAAATATACAATATACATAAATAAAGTATGGATTCTGCGTGATGTTGGGTTCCTTCTACGCAATAATGCAGTCTTGTATGGAGCTTGTGTATATATATATATATATATATATATATATATATATATATATATATATATATATATATATATATATGAATAACGACAAAAGGAAAAATTTTCTTTATCAACGTCCTTCGTCCAATGATGGACATTCTCAAGGCAACTGTAACGATTTTATTCTGCAACAAGAATTTATAAACAAAAGTAAAAATGGTGTTAAGTTTACAAATTTTTTAAATATAAATATTCTTCAGGCTAACTGTAAAAGTCAAGGTAAACTGTGGAGGATGCTAAGTGATATAATTTAATGTCTGATAAATAAATGTAAATGTTGTTATAGTTGTTGAATTTTTAAAAATGTATTTAGTATCTATTATTTTATTTTAGTTCGAGAAATTAATATATGTATTTATTTTTTTTTTAAATAATAGAAGCTTTTGGATTTTTTATAGTCATGTATGTTCGCTTAGGGTTACATTAACATTTTCTGCAAAAAAGCCACAACATCAACATTTATTCATTTTCGTTAATGAGATAATAATTTACATCACTTAGCATCCTCCATATTTTACTTTAGCTTTCAGAGTTAACCTGAAGAATATTTAAATTGATAAAATTTTAAAAACGAAAGACATTTTCCTTCTATTTATACTTGTTGCAAAGTAATATCTTCATATTTGCCTTGGGGAACTCCTTCAGAGGACGAATCGCGTCGGCAAAGAAAAGTTTTCCTGTTTTCTTACAGATATATTTTTTTTATTTATATCTGAATTTTTGCACACATATATATATATATATATATATATATATATATATATATATATATATATATGAAGATATTTCGTAGTTCATATATATCCACACTGATGAGCTGTGATAAAGCGAAACAGTCTGTCTGACAATATATGATAATATATATATATATATATATATATATATATATATATATATTTTAAAATAGGATAAAGAAATCCTGACAAAATTTTTAGAATTTTGACAAATGGAGAAAGTTTCATTGAAATCTATTTTCAATGAAACATTTGTTATATATATTATATATATATATATATATATATATATATATATATATATATATATATATATATATATATATATATATATATATTCTGTATGCTCATGTTTATAGCTTTTAGTGCAAGATTATGAAGCGGAGTACTGTGTATGCTTCTGGGTATGAAGAGATTTTATCATTGTCTGCAAGTATTTAAACCTAATTTCAGTTCATTATTTTCATTAATCAGTCAAGAAATGACAGGAGAATACACTTATATATATATATATATATATATATATCACCCGAAACAAAGCAGAGTATTTCAACTTAACAACTAGTTTTTTTTTAATAACTTTATGTCACATGACTACTCGATGCAGTAAGTATAAAATATTAATGGCAAAATTGATAGTTTGAAGGATTTTCCATTGCTGAATTGTGCAGAGGAGAGATCGATATTAGTGTTGAAGTTTTCGGTAAAAGTAATTGTTTATGTATATGACAGAATGCTTATTTCATTAGTGTAATTTCAAAATGAGCGTCGTCTCTCAGTAAGGTTGGCATTATTTAGCTACACTCAAGCCGGAAAAGTCTCTCAGACTAACTCAATGGCAGGATTAACAACGTGTTCATTGCTTCAGGTGTAATTAGCTGTTTATGATTTAGGAAATAAATATAGAAAGAATGACAACAGAATCAACCATTAGATCTAAACGAAAGGGAAAATGAAGCAATAATAACGGATGTATTTTAGTTTCGACTGCATTTGAACCCATAAGCAAGATTTGGAGCATTTCTTACCACATTTTTTTTTTTTTGACTTCAGACATTTATTAAGAAAAACAAATTGACGAAGGGTATTTGTTAACGAGCAAATCTAGGTTGACTAATACTACTGAGTAATTTGTTCGATCATCTCTGGGTACCACCCCCAAAACCTGTAGACTTCAGGTTAAGTTCAGTAAATGACACGGCGTCTCGGCGTGGGCTAATGGCTACCGAGCTTAGTCTTGGTTGACCTTCACTGCTGAGTCAGTGATGCGTGCCATGCGTGATACACGGTTAGGCTATCATGTATCTTTCGATACATGACTGACGAGGCAGATTTTTTTTTACCGCAGTAGGTTGCCATTTTTTTCTGCGGTAGTTAGTTGCCATCGAAGCCTATATAACCGGGTTGTCCTGCTATTTACCCATAGCTTGGCGGGGTGGGAGGGGGAAGAAGAGGGTCCATACCTTTCCCAAGGGTATTAGCACGTAAATGAATGTAATGGATTTGACTAGAATTCGAACTCGGGTCTCCGATTCCTTAATCTCAGCCGCTATCCATTACTCCACCGCATTGCTGACTAGTGAATTTAAATCGCACTGAGTGCCCTAAACCCGTGTCTTTGTGCCAAACTTATCTATGTTTAGTAAATGACAGAGTGTCTCGGCGTGGGATGATAGTTACATAGCTAATCTGGCTGACCATCGCTGCTGAGTAGTGAATTCGATTCTCACTGAGTGCACCAAACGAGTGGCCTTGTGCCAAATTTATATTTATTAAATGACAGAGCGCCTGAGCGTAGGATAATGGTTACCGAGCTAGTCTTGGTTGACCATCACTGTTGAGTAGTGAATTTAAATCGCACTGAATGCCCCAAACTAGTGTCCTTGTGCCTAACTTATCTAAGTTTAGTAAATGACAGAGCGCATTACTTTCGAGTAGTGAATTCGAACTAAATACCACAAACTTGTGGTCGTGTAGGTAATAAATCTAAGCCCAGTAAATGACAGGGCGCCTCGACGAAAAGTAATGGTTAATGAGCTAGCCTGGTTGACCATTACTTTTAAATAGTTTGTTTGATCATCTTTGGGTGCGCGAAACTTGTTACCTTAAATTAGGGAAAACATAAGAAGTTGGAAAGTAAATAATATGAAAGTAAATATCTCTAGTTGAAGGGTAAAAGGATAATAAAAAAATTGATTTGCCCAATTTTTGATTTTAAATTTGAGCAAATTTCGGTACTCTATCAGTAGGTTGTGCTTCGAGAATCAGTAAGAAAAGGATAGTTGATGGCCGGGAATTGAAGCAACCGCTGCCGACAGAAAAAGTAGAGCTTTTATTATGTAACTGCTAGTGTAGAATCGTTTCTATATACCGAAAAATAAGGTAGTGCCTGAATTCTACAAGTGATCACAGGCGATCGTTTCGAAACGCTGACTTCTTTCTTCTGAAATAAATTGCAACTGTTGTTTCCCGCCAAATCTTTCACTTCTACGAATGTGCTTTAAAAGACGTCGCCATCTTTAACAAGAGCCACTCTTCCAGAAGCACCCAGTTAGGAATGAACTCTCTTTGTTTTGCCACAGTAGCAAGCCAACCACCAGAGTTAGACAAATTTGTGAACTAAGTTTGTGCGTAAAAACAGAGTTTTTTATACCACATGTATATCATAGATTTTACAAGTACGTGATTATACAGTAGTTGGCACAGAGTTTTAAAACGGAAAGCAACAGTATGCTCATCGATTAGAACTTTAACTGAAGATGTCTAAATAGACAAGCCCTCTTACAGACTGTGAATGGTACCCATTCACTTAGAATAGGTTGAAACAAATTTATTCTTATAGTATAATTACTAAGATTATTTTAATCTTAAATAGGTTTAGAAAAAATAGAAGATTGTGTTGCGCGAATTTTCTATGTGAGAAAGGAGCAGTCTGTATTGAAAATCTGCATTCGAAATTGTAAGTTTTTTTTTCGAGATTTAAGTACTAAACAAATGGCATCGATAGAAACATTTTAACCATTCTATCAGTAGATATACGGCAAGAACGCATGAGGGTGACTTCATCTTCGCTTTAAGGACGTCTGCAAAAGGAACATAAGGTCGAGAAGTGGGAAGACGTCGCCAACGATTGCTCACGCTGGAGACGTGTCTTACATCGAGGGCAGGAGCGAGGAGAGGAGAAACGAAGGTCTGTCGCCTGGAAGAAGTGTGCTCGAAGGAAAGAAAGCAAGAAGTCGACACCAGGGAAGAGTGTCTTCACACATGCATTCGTTACAATCGAGACTATCACTCCCGTACGAATCTGTAGAGTCATTAATATATGCAGCGCCGTCATCAATAGCTGAAGCATAACTCTTTGAGCGCAGATCCTCGGATGCCACATTTCTCGTAAGTTGAGCATTTTGGAAGAAAGGAAATTTGTTGGCTGCTGCAAATTAAGGCTAAAAGCTCTTCGCTATGGTAGCCGGTAATACTTATATCTCGTATATGATACGATCAAAATTCCCTTTCTCCGCGGCGAGCGCTGATGGCCTAAGGGTGAGTGTCTCTGACTGATGTCAATCGCATGTCTAGCCACACTGATGAACTGCGATACAGCGAAACAGTCTGTCTGTGGATGACTATATATATATATATATATATATATATATATATGATTTGTTGAATTTCACCTAGATTGGCACAAGGTTAAATGATAGGGCCCCGTGTCAGAAAAAAAACTGCATTGCATCAATTACGAACAATGGCTCGTCAGCACGAAATCCTTAGCTAGGCACGAACTGGCATTGGTTAGAACCATATAATTAACGACAACATGCCACCTCTTTATGTGTGGGTATATATATATATATATGTGGTATATATATATATATATATATATATATATATATATATATTATAAATATATTGTTTTAGTATATATACTGTATTCAAACGTTTTTAGACACTTTGTTTGTTTTTTAAACAGTTTATTTGGTCTACCGGCATGTATACACAAGAAAACTTCTTAAAGTGTAGAGGTCGGTAGTTGAAATAAACACTGTTTAAAAAAACGGAACTTTTTACTCAAATACGAGTATCCACTAAAAATAACGTTTGAAGTAATAAATATATGTCGGATTAAAATTAAATCCATTAATATATATATATATATATATATATATATATATATATATATATATATATGTGTGTGTGTGTGTGTACGAGGGAGAATCCAAAATTATCCGTGTTCTTGCCTAAAGATGTGTTATGGCGGAAATGCGGATAATTTTCACCTGGCCTCGTATATATGTAAGTGTGGCTGCGTTAGAAGCTTTTTGAATGAGTATGATCATAAGAATTTACTGATGTACGTGTTTGTGCGAGCGATAATGTGTGCGACTGAAGTTGCGTGTTTGCATAAATAACTTCATCCGTGACTTGGTAAGAATTCTTTTGGCGAATCCGTATTTCGTAAGCGCCTCAACGAAAACTCAACTAAAGGACGGGTGAAAAAAAAAAAAAAAAAGGATTAAATATTAAGAACATCTAATAGCGAACAAATTTTCGGTAATCGGCTTGACGTAGAGTCTGTTTACCAATATTGAGTAACTGGGTTTCACTTGTGTGTGCCACAGTAAACAGACATGTGTTTGACGATGACTGAGTTTCGCACAAGATTCTATTCCTGATTCGCAGGGAAAATAACACAGTGTTTCTTGTTTCTAATACTGTATCGTTAATTATTGTACTGTGGTTATGTGTGTTCCTGTTGGCGGTATGTATTTACTATCGTCTGAAGATCGTAATGTGCCTTCTCAGTTCCAGCAACTAGATATTTATTTGTAACCCAATATGACGCGCAAATCAAGCACAGGTTCATATAATTTTCTTGAGCTTTTCAAAAATAAAGGGTAGGCTCTGTAACAAGAACGAATCATATTTTCAACATTTTCTTTTCATATTACAAGTTTGTTTTTAATCAAATTTTATAGCTTGGTCAAGTCTGCTATGTAAATTCATTGCAAATTGTCCCCCTTACGGAAGTCAAAAGAAATTACGCTTTTATGATGGGATTTCTTAAAATGGGAAAAAAAAAAACCAATAATAAAACTTTTTTTGTGTGTTTAGATTCGTAATTTGGAGTGCTTAATCAATAGTGATATATGAAAAAAGAATTGCAGATTAGAAATTTAAAATTAAAAAAAAATTGTTTACATTTTAAGAAATCACGTGATATGCGTATATTTTGTTTTGGTTTCAGTAGAGGGGTCAATTTACAATAAATTTACATAGCAAACTGAACACTTCTTAATTTTTATAAAATTTTATAAGTTTTTTTTTATTCGTGCTCTAGAGTACTTAATATACAGTAAAATGAAAACAAAATATGAACATCTCTGATCAGCCTATTATACACCACCATCTTACATTTGTTCAACTACTGATACCAGAAATTGCTTACATTTTCTCGTTCATGAACAATGGGGAGACGCTATTTCTGTAATAGGTCCCACTTTTTTTTGTGATATTAATTTACTAATTGGTCAAACGCTTTAGTCGTGTTAGGTAAATAGATATTTATTATCGTCACACAATGTAAAATTCGGCATCAACTTTTAAAAATACAGAAAACATTTAAATCGCAGGTAATATTCGGACATTATCATTTAATGTCATTGGGAAGGTGTTCCCGATTCAAGGTTGCCAGCTTATGCTACAGTCATTAAATTTGGTTATATTTGAAAACATAGGGCTATTGATATTCTGAATTGGCCCACTTGTCATTTTTGTCCAAGTTATCGCAGCTTATTTTGTTTAAAAAAAAAAAGAAGCCCCAAACGTAATAAATAGTAGAATTGAAAATTCAATAGCACTGAGCTTGCAAAAGCGGTTCAATATGGCAACGAGGTCTCCAAATATGTTTTCTAGAATAGAAAAACAGATGGAATAGACCGTAGCACTAAGTGAGGGATGTGTTTATGAGTTGGTTTTTAAATAAAATTGATATCCCCTATTTAATATACGCTCGTCTTGGTTGCTATTAAAGTGTTGATGATCTACAATGATCTACATTTGAAAGTCGAGCGCTACTGAAGTTTTGGATTAATTTTTGTCAATGTGTTTGATGTATCAGATGAGGAATTATTAGTAGATTTTTGGCTTATTTGAAGCATCTGTCATCACCATTATCAGCATCATCATCATCAGCAGCATCATCATTGGTGTTTCGACTTGAAGGCGCACTGAAATTCAGTGTGATTTCTCATTTTCAGCAACTTGGTAAATATGTCTTATCAGTCCTCCCCGAAACTTGCTGTCCTATGCACGAAAGTGATACAGCTCTCTCAATGCTCGTCAATCTTTTTACAGGGAAGGATGAAATTCTATCGATAGTTCTTTTAATGTCGATATTCAGTGTCTATAATATAGTTGTTAATGTCTATGGATGTTATTGTTCCATTTGGTGTTGATAAAACAATTTCAATAATATTTACTGTCTGTTTTTATAGCAATTAACTTTGTACTGTCTCAATCCGTTATTAAAATCGAGTTCTTTGATTTTGGTTTTTTGGAGACAACTTGCAACAATATTTTAACTATTTTCACGAGTCCTCTGACATTAAATCTCTTGATCATAAAACCCTTATATGCAAATTGAAGCATTTCACAAAGTTTTAAATATGAAGTTGCCAACTTTTATCAGACCTTTCCAGGTAGTAAAAAAATGATATCCTCTGATTTAGCAGTAACAAAGAAGAACCGTTATCCCAGAGACAAAAATAGCTTAATAATCAACACTTATTCTAAATAAACGAAATAATGAACATCTGAAGATGGCCAGCGTATAATTGGTCGCAACGTCGCGTCTATAATAATAACATATCTAACAATGAAAACAATAGTTCGAATAAGTCGAAATATATTAAAAACTGCAAGTAGCAGAATTCAAAATTTAGTTTTGGTGGACTTCCCACAGTCTATCAATTTGGCAAGTCTACCTTCAAGCGCTTTTTAGAACAGAGGAATTATGGAGTCTACTATGGCGAAAAGTAGAGGATCTCATTATCACTTGATTGTAAAACAAAAATAAATATCCCCTATTTAATACTTGTTTGTTAATCAAATTAAGCGCAGTACTAGATTGGTGGTTAGGTTTCATCATTTTACAGTTTAAATGTCTAGAGGTCGTCGTAAGTTCAATGCCAATGTCTAGCACCAGATGGATTTCTGGGTTTTAAATGTGGGGATCTTTTGCTTTTTCATGTTTTTTATTTACAGAAACTTGTTTATTGAATTACAATACTCTGGCATGCTATTGATATTTTTTTGTTTATTGAAGTCTGCTTCAGTTTATTTCTTTACTAATTAGGGATGAATTAAAGCCGTACATATATTCAGGTTTGAAAATACATAAACATTTTCTAATTTGTAAAACTCGTCTATAAAAATAATTAATGTAAATGTATATGTAAATGTATATGTACTAATGTGGAAAAGAATGAAGATTTTCCATAATATAGGCATAATATTTGGAATGCACCTCTTGAGTCGGACAATCTTGGAAAGGTGGGGGAATGTCATTCTGATATATGGTAAAAAGGTTACATATAGAAACAAAAAGATTGGGTTCCTCTGTCCTATTCTAAGTTTCTTTTCTCACACTTCTTGAGGAACTCTATTCCGGCTTCTTGCTTTCCAATCAAGTTTGATCTCCAAAACTTTAAATGTAATGTCAATTCTTTATCTTCTGTCTTCTTAATTCCTGTTCTTTTATTGTTGTTTCTCCTTAATAATGTTTTTCTTTTTCTCATTCTCTCACGCTCAAGAACCCCCTTGCGTCTTAGAGGTTTTATTGCCTTGCTTGTGGGTGAAAAGTTTAAAATCTACAAGCTAGATTGCCACATTGATCGAATTGAGTTATATTTGAAATCTCAGCGCTCCTAAATTTTGAATGAACATTCTTATCATGAGAAGTTCAAATCAGCCGTGCTTATTTAAAAAAAAGTAGCTCAGAACATCGTTAATCGCAGAATTCAAAATTTGGTAGCACTTGACATTTAAAAGTCACTTAAACTGGCAAACGTCATTGTTTTTTCTCAAGTGTATTAACCAGGTAAATTTGCTTAGAGTTGATTATGTCCATGTAAAAATTATGTTTATATAAACAGTTCTGCAAATATTAACATTCTGCTTGTGTGTGTTGGTTAGCATGAGCGACCATATATACGTGAGTTTGTGGTGGAGTCAATATACAGATGTACCTCTTCAGGATGTTGGCAGTCATGGCTCTCCGCAATTTCCTATCATTTGTAGCTCTTAATAAATTTTGTCTTTTTGCTATCTCTCCTAAAACCAGTTCTGCCATCCATTTACTCAAGCTCACTAGGTAGGTTATGTGCTGTTTTTCTCTATCCTTCTTGCCTTCAATTTGTCCTGTGAGTATCAAAATTTCCAAGCCCCCTTTCCTCATTTTGTGGCCTGGAAATTTCAGTTGTCTCTTTCTGATGTTAAGTTGAAGTGTCCTTTTTGTTTCCATTTTCTCTAAAACTTAGTCGTCGCTCACATGTTCGGTCCATGGTATTCTCAGCATCCTTCTGTAGAACCACGTTTTTGTTGCTTCAAATCGCCTCTTCATCTCTGAGGAGATTGTCCAGCATTGACTACCATGTAGGAGAACTGATATTATGTAATATTTCAGTACTCATTCCTTTGTTTGTAACGAAATTTTAAAAATACTTTTATGAGTTTTTGGTTGCACTGATCACTCTTTTTTTTTAAAACACTTCCTATATATTTAAATTGCTGTATTTGTTTGATTTTCATTTCTCCAATGTGTAATTTTCATGTTGGGGGTGTTCCTTTTGCTGACAGTCATACATTCTGTCTTTTTGCAATAGATTTTTGGTCCTTCTTGTTTTCCTCCTCTACTTTCTGTCGGAGTTCTTATGCCTTTCTTCTGTCTTTGTTATTAACACTGTGTCATCTGCATATCTTATGTTGTTAAATGAATCCTTGTAGCACTTATAATTTTCTCAAAATCGCCTCACTGTATAGAATGAATAAGTCCGGTAAGAAGACACATCCTTGTCTTACGCCCCTTTCTATTTTTTTTGTATATTTACTGAATCCATTTTCTATCCGTATTCAGGCGGTTTGCTGTCAATATAGGTTCTGGATTATTCTAAGATCCTCCCCAAATATGTCAAGGTTGCCAACAGTTCTTCGTGATGTACTTTATCAAACGCTTTTCCATATGTGCGTTATTTTTTTTTATAATGCATGGTAGATTTTACAAGTACACAAACTGTAATAATCAAGGGAAGAGAAACACTTTTCCGTGATTACGTATTATAATAATTTATTGGCCTCAACTAGAACCAGTATTTATAAACCAAAAGCCAATTCACGTTAACTACTAGACTTTAAGAGCAATTAGCATAGATACTGGAGATTGTGTAGCTTCAATATACAAAAGATGGGAGTTTGATTCGTGTAGTAATTGCTGGCACTGCAGACATGCTTCAATGTGTTGTGCACTTGGAAACATGCCGACAATAATATGTGTATGTGTAGAAATCTGCTGTGGTATATGTAATTGTATCAATGGGTGGGAATAGGCTTGCATATACTTGAAAGTGTGCGCATGCTCAGAGGTGAAAGCATGTCTATCAAAAGCAAATGTCAATTGGTAGGAATAAAAGAAGAAAAAAAAGCGAGTAGGGAGGGAAAGAAAGTGAAATAGAATGGGAGATATTTTAATTAGTAAACCAGTCAATCGAAAATAACGGAAAAAAAGAAAATCAACAAATATTCTCCAATCGATTACCAACATTTAATCTGCATCTCTAACACAATCCTATAGATGCATGTTTTAAAAATTATTTTTTTTTCAGATATATTTTAACCGTTTAAAAAATATCGCCCAAAATGCCGCCATTATTATTCAGCCTACGTATATATGCTTGCATTCAAACAGATATAATTCTGACGGTATTTGGCACGATATGTTTCATATTATTTTTTTTTTTGAATATATTCATAAAAGGCATTGTTTATATTGAATACATAATGTTCTTGTTTTCAGTCGTTCTTTTAAAATACATTGTCGCATCATATACGTATATAACACACATATATGCTTATTATATGTACATATATATATATTATATATATATGTAGACTATTAGATATATTCTATTATAGCAATAGCATTCTTCTTTTGCTGTTGTCCATAATGTTTTTGTTTATATTTTTAAAAAGTTTCAACATGTCTGGCTGAGGAAACAACAATTTTCAAACATTTTGTTTATTTAGCAGTGATAGAAATGGCTTTAAGGAAGACACAAGATATGAGCCATTAGCTTGACGCAGTTCTATATTTTTATTTTAAATATTTATTTTGGAGATAATTTATTTTTCGATTTGCTTTCGGAAAAACTAAAAATGAATACTTCACGCAAATGGTTAAATTTGCAGAGTATATTTGGGCATATTTTGTGTGTGTTAAGTAAGTAAATGACTGAGTACGTGTATGTATATGTGGAGACACCTACACACGCATACACACACACGCACACACACACACACACACACACACACACACACACACACACACACACACACACACATATATATATATATGTTTTTTTTTAGTGGACACCTGTATTTAAGTAGAGGTTATTTTTAGTGGATACACATATTTTAGTAGACGGTCCGTTTATTCATTAAACAGTATATTTAATTATTTTTATTTACTGGCATGGATGTCCATTAAAATAACGTTTAATCTTTCGGATTAATAAATAAAATTAATTACTTCTTCATATATATATATATATATATATATATATATATATATATATATATATATATATATATATATATATATATATATATATATGTGTGTATGTGTATATATATATATATATATATCGACTAAAGAAAATTGTGTCTTCGACAGGAATCGAATGTACATCCCTTTTTTTTCCATTAGGGAAACGACGGGATGGTCTCCACAGCCGAACTGGTAGAAAGACACTTTTGCTCAACATGTTTTTTTCCTGATAGCAAAAGGGTATGCAGGTTCGATTCCTGTCGGGAGCACGATATTTCTTTAGTATGACTTCTCAATTTAGGATACTTGTTATTAATTTCACTGTTTAATAAATAAAATTAAAGTAGGTTGAAACAACTCAAACACGTGTACCCACTAAAAATGACTTTTATAGTAATAAGAAATAATGTCGGATATATATATATATATATATATATATATATATATATATATATATATATATATATATATATATATATATATATATATATGTGTGTGTGTATGTGAATGCTTAAAGTAGTTAAGTCAATATATCCGTTGCCTCATAATAAAAACAGCATTTAGTTTAGATAGAAATATTTATATTTTAACCTAATCTCTTTTCTTGTTAATGCACTTCATCATTGATCTACTCGACTGTACATTGGGAAATAGAAATCTATAGGTCAACATTCAGCTCATAAAGGTGTCAGGTTTCGTACATATTGATCCATCTACGTAGATATGTTTGTATTCAGACAGGCATAATTTTGATAGTATTTTGAACGATGCTTATTTTAAATTTATTTTCTTCTCTAAAAAACAAAACAATAACAGCACGAAAAACAGCTCCCTACAAATTGTATGTGTGCATATATTTAAAGTTGTGTCCAGTTTTGATGATTCATATAAAAATTAGGTTTGTCTATTTTGGAACGATTCGGCATTTGGGAGTTATCTAACGATTAATTTTCATTAAGTGAGTTAAAGACTTGTGAGAACTGGGATGTAATCAAAGACTCTCGCGTTAGTAAGGTACAAGATACCGCAAGATATAATGAATAATTTTATTATCTCTATCGAAGAGTGTAAATGATTCCCGCTTTATTAGACAAAAAACAAACTGTTCTATACACTGAAATTGCGCATGCTCATTATACACACACGAATTTAAAAGCGTCTACGCAACCTTGTAGGCGATGAATTATTTTCTACTATACAGCCTCTTCTCCACAGATGAAAAGTTGTAAGCTTCTCGCTATTCTTTCGCTATTTCTCTGGCAAAAGTTCTGCTAAGTTACATTCGTTAGTTTCATCAGTTCAGACCTTCACAACTAAGACCAGCGAATACAGTTATCAGCGCCAAATGATAAATATTATACCAGCCTAACCTAAAACTAAGATAAATTCATCTTGCATATTTATTTATAATTTTATTGTTTTTAAATGATGTACTTTTAATATTTTTGTATTTTTTCTTGTTTTAAATGATGTACTTTGCTATTTTTGTATTCATTTATATTTCTTTATTTTTTGTACTTTTGTACTTTTAATAGTTTTGTATTTATTTACATTTTTCTTTTAAAATGATGTACTTTTAATATTTTTGTATTTATTTATATATTTTTAATTTTTAACTGATGTACTTTTTTTAATATATTTTATTTTTTAATATTTCTTCTTGTTTTTAAATGAGGTACTTTTAATATATTTGTATTTATTTATACTTTTTCGTAATTTTAAATGATGTACATTTAATAATTTTGGTATTTATTTATATTTTTCTGGTTCTGTACTTTTTAATATTTTTTATTTATTTATATTTTCTCTTGCTTTAATTGATGTACTTTTAATATATTTGTAATCATTTATATTTTTTTCTTATTTCTTTTATTTTTATAATATTCTTGTATTCATTTATATATTATTTTATTTTAAATGATGTACTTTTAACATTTTTGTATTTATTTACTTATTGTTTTATTTTTAAATGATGTACTTTTTTGTATTTATTTATATATTTTCTTGTTTTTAAATGATGTACTTCTAATATTTTTGTATTTTTTACATTTTTTGTTTTTAAATGATGTACTTTTAATATTTTTGTATTTTTTAGTAATTTTTTTTATTTTTAAATGATGTACTTTTAATATTTTTTATTTTTTATATTTTTTCTTGTTTTCAAATAATTTACTTTTAACACTTTTGTAGACATTTATATTTTTTCTTGTTTTTAAATGATGTACTTTAAATATTTTTTTATTTATTTATATTTTTTCTCATTTTTAAATGTTAAACTTTTAATATTTTTCTATTTATTTATATTTTTCTTGCTTTAATTGATGTACTTTAATATATTTTATTGATTTATATTCTTTTTATTTTCAAAATATTTTTGTATTTATTTGCATATTGTTTTATTTTTTAAATGATGTACGTTTAATATTTTGTATTTATTTATATTTTTCTTGTATTTAAATGATGTACTTTTAATATTTTTTATTTATATTTTTTCTTATTTTTAAATGATGTACTTTTAATATCTTTGTATTTATTTATATTTTTTTCTCATTTTTAAATGATGTACTTTTAATATTTTTTATTTATGTATATTTTTCTTGTTTTTAAATAATGTACTTTTTTAATTTTTTGTATTTATTTACATACTGTTTTATTTTTAAATAATGTATTTTTGTATTTATTTATATTTTTCTTATTTTTTAAATGATGTACTGTCTATATCTTTGCATTTATTTATATTTTTCTTGTTTTTGAATGATGCACTTTTAATATTTTTTTATTTATTTATATTTTTTCTTATTTTTCAATGATGTACATTTAAAATTTTTGTATTTATTCATATTTTTCTTGTTTTTAAATGATGTACTTTTAAAATTTTTGCATTTATTTATATTTTTTCTTGTTTTCAAATGATGTACTTTTAATATTTTTGTATTTATTTCAATATTGTTTTATTTTTAAATGATGTACATTTAATATTTTTGCATTTATTTATATTTTTCTCGTTTTTTAAATGATGTACTTTTAATATTTTTTATTTATTTATATTTTTTTCATTTTTTAAATGATGTACTTTTAATATTTTTGTATTTATTTATATTTTCTTGTTTTTAAATGATGTATTTTTAATATTTTTATTTATTTATATTCTTTTCTTATTTTTAAATTATGTACTTTTTAATATTTTTGTATTTATTTATATTTTTCTTGTTTTAAATCATGTAATTTTAATATTTTGTATTTATATTTTTTATTTTTAAATGATGTACTTTTGATATTTTATATTTATTTACATATTCTTTTGTTTTTAAATGATGTACTTTTAATATTTTTGTATTTATTTATATTTTTTCTTATTTTTAAATGATGTACTCTAAGTATTTTTGCATTTCTTTAATTTTTCTCGTTTTTAAATGATGCACTTTTAATATTTTTGTATTTATTTATATTTTTCTCATTTTTAAATGATGGATTTTTAATATTTTTGCATTTATTTTAATTTTTTCTCATTTTTAAATGTTGTACTTTTAATATTTTTTGTTTATTTATATTTTTTCTTTCTTTTAAATGATGTACTTTTAAAATTTTTGTATTTATTTATATTTTTTCATATATTTAAATGATGTACTTTCAATATTCTTGTATTAATTTATAAATTTTTTATTTTTAAATGACGTACTTTGAATATTTTTGCATTTATTTACATATTTTTTAATTTTTAAATGATGCACTTTTAATATTTTTGTATTTATTTATATTTTTTCTTATTTTTCAATGATGTACTTTTAATGTTTTTGCATTTATTTATATTTTTCTTGTTTTTAAATGATGAACTTTTAATATTTTGCATTTATTTATATTTTTATTGTTTTTAAATAATGTACTTTTTAATATTTTTGTATTTATTTACATTTTTTCTTATTTTTACATATTGTACTTTTGATATTTTTGTATTTATTTATATTTTTTCTTGTTTTTAAATAATGTACTTTTAATATTTTTG
>CAHIKZ030003326.1:1000000-1030000 GCA_903632075.3 Acanthosepion pharaonis
AAGTTTTCAGGGACGTAGAAACCAAACCCAGGCTTCTCACTAACAACAAAGCGATCAATTTATATGTAACAGATTTTCTCCATGATTCGCCATATTTGTAGAATGCAAAATTCCGTGACGACATTAAATAAGTTAACCTGATTGGTTAGAAAGACGCATCCTGATTGGTTAATCAGATTCTAGCTGATTAATCATGAGACGCTCGAGGCACATGCTCGGTGGAGTCCCAATGTCTGTTATAGTTTTTTTTTTTTTTTATATATCATCCCAAACAAAAACGAACAGAGAGAAAAGGCATGCACCCAATGGTGTTTCAAAATAAATTAATTATAATTAATCAATTGGATTTAATTAAAGTGGCCGAGTGATTATTATTTTGTCATGACATTGAATGTTTACATTCTGTTATGGCGTATTACGGAAAAATGATTCTATGATATTAGGTTTAATGATAATTTTTTGATCGGTAAAAAAAATCCCTAACTTGATATCTACATCCCTGAAAAAATAGTTTTTAGAAGCTTAAAAATAAATAAGGGCAGTAATTGGGATATATTTGTCTGTTTATACGAAGATTATCTTTTTATTTTAAGCGCTTACTACAGGCGCAAAATTTAAGGGTTTTATTTTTCATTTTTTTTTAAACAATAATAATAATAGTGATAATAGGAAATAATAATAAAATTAACAGCGTTCAGCGAAGACGGAGAAGAGGTCACAGCAAGCCCGAAATGATAGGTGGAGCATCGCTCGAACTGACGTTCTTGGTGACGTTAGTGTTGGTACTGTTGCCTGTGGTACTGGCGGCGGTGATGGTCGTAGTTGTCGTGGGTGTGCTCTGACCCGCGGGGGATTGAGCTACGTCGCCCAGACGTTCTGTAACCTCGACATCCTTCGCTTTTGATGGGCCTTTAGTAGCCCGACCGTTGTTCTGCACGTTCTTTGTCCACTTGTTTCTCCATTCGACGAACAGGGTGCCACAGAAGAGAATAGCGAATAGGGCTACGCCAATGCTGATGCCGATCGCCAACTGGGCATCAAAGCCTGTTAAAAAAAAAAGAAAAAAAAAGATAGTCACGAATGTTTAAATGAGAAATCCAGTCGCGATTCTTCTAGAAAACAAAAAAAAAAAGTAAACTTTTCTTTTCGTAACTAGTTATAAAAAATGAAAATAACCCATGACAATGAAGAAGAAAGATGATCCATGAAAAATATAGAAAGATAATCCATAAAAATAGAAAAATAATGAAAAAAAATCTGAAAAAAAATACTTAAAAAAAATCTTAAGTAAAACTCCCGTCTTGATCCAAGATCGAAACGGTATAAAGTATTTCTTTTCTATTTTCTTTAATTCTACGCCTGACCATAGTGTTTCTTCACGACATAAGAGATCATGGTTCTCCACAACTTTCTAATACGTGCGCTTTAACAGTTTTTCGCCCCCAAAGATATCTAAATTTTACGTGCGCATCTTTGTCTTTAGATGTCTTATTGCTGTGGTGTCCTTCCTCTAAAGAGTCTATGTTAGACTCTTCCGCCTACTATAAGATTAGTAGCAGGACAGAAGGCTTCGGGGAACTTGAATAGATTGAGTGCTAGTTCATTCGATACACACTCACTAGTCGTGTAATACTCTTTTGGTGTACTTACTGTTTAATATACGATATATCTGCAAACCTGGTTTTTGTTATTACCACCAGCACATATGATTCGGTGCGGAGAACCAATTACACTTTTTGAAGGGCCGAATACATAGACCTGATGCACTACCTGCCACAAGGTCCCCAAACGACCCTTCGCAGATGTTTAATTCAGAGTTTTTCCTTCTCCTAGACTAATTGCCTCCAAGGTTATATAACATAGTCTGTCCTGCTATTTACCCATAGCTGGAGAGAGAAGAAGTGGACTCATACCTTTCCCATATATATATATATATATATATATATATATATATATATGCTTGTGTGCGTGAGTGACAGAATAAGGAAAATAGATAGATTTATAATATCTTTCTCTTTTATTAAGTCTCCATAAAAGAATGAAATATATATATATATACAGAGAGAGTGAGAGAGAGACTTGACATCGCTTGGGCGTGAAAGTTATAATAACCTACAGTGCTGACTTCTATGGACATTCTATCTATCTATCTATCTATCTATCTATCTATCTATCTATCTCTCTCTCTCTCTCTCTCTCTCTATATATATATATATATATATATATATATATATATATATATATATATATATATATGTACGCTCCACCATAAAGAGAAAGAAAAACTAGGGTAGAAACTGTACAGTTCAAAAGAATAGTAAACTGAATATTTCTCTCTGTTGTTAACGTTTCTTTAGGTGGGAAAATTTTTAACGTTGCAACAAGATGTACAGTTTCGTAGTGGGCATGTACATGTTTTAATGTAAAAGTGCATCATAAATAAATATTTATTGCTCTACTTTTGTATTGAGCCATGTTTTAAATTAATGATTTCAACGCTGAAATCTTACTCTTCGTTCTTTTACAATTGTATATATATATATATATATATATATATATATATATATATATATATATATATATGTGTGTGTGTGTGTGTGTGTGTGTGTACTGTGAGCGCGTGTGTATGTGCTGTGTGCGCACGCTTGTGTGTGTATATCCACATTTTCTTATTTTCATTATATATATATACATATGATCGATGTAAGTGTGTTTATATGATAGTAGACACTTATTGTGGGAGTTTTGGCACGTCTTTATATACTTATGCATTTCTGTTGATCTGGATTCATGAGAAAGACTTACAATAACTGATTTTGTTACGCGTAAATTTTATTATGCAGATCAAATGTTGTCCGTTATCTTTTAAATAAATATCTCTAATAATATAATGATTAAATTTTATTCTTTATTTTCAGATAATTAAGCGATAATGTCACAATAGAAACAGCATGTTGTAAAATTAGGTAAATTGTGAAAAGGTTGAACAAAGATCACAGAACAAACCAAAAAGAAAGGGAAATATTAGCAAGATATAAACAAGAAAATAATCTTCAGAATTTTAGACGCAAGGAGTTATTGAAAGTGACAGTAACTGAGAAAAAAATTTAATGAGGATATATATATATATATATATATATATATATATATATCGGGTGTAACACAAAAATTATCCAAGTTGGCATAATTATCCATCCCACAAAATGTTTAATATTAAAAAAACCACGAAACTAATTGAGTTTCTTTTTTCCAGGATTTCAGATTAGCCGTCTTGACTCCATCTTCGTAAGAATCGCTGAAAAATCATTTGAGTTATTCTGCTAAAAAGAGAGGAGGTTAAAAATAGTGAAAGGAAAAAGCACATTCACGCCTTCAGTAATGGTACGAACATTCATACACTGGCTTCCATCTTTAAAGTTCATTCAAGATCCATCAAGAGAATGGTGAATAAAGTTAAAAATGAGGGAAAAGTAGAGAGGAAAACTGGAACAGGAGGTCACAGCAGGAAAGAGGATCATCAATTCAATTTAGAGCTAAAGAGATCAATTAGAAAATATCCATCTCGATTCGTAAGACGTTTGGCACTTGAGAGAGGAGTTTCAGCAATGACAGTCCAAAGAGCGGCGAAAAAAGATGAAATCGTTCGTGAAACATGTGAGGCAACTTGTTACTCCAACATAGAAAGCTAGAAGGTTAGAGAGGGCAAAGATCATCTTGAATAAGTTGGAAAATGATCCTGGAGTAATAAATATATATTTGAACTTAATTTCAATCCTTCATAAGCTTCCGGTACTTAGCTATGATTAATTAATGATGAACATGTCATATTCGTTTATCATCAAATTCATCACGATTCTTATGTTAAGTTTGGAGAGTTCATTATGTATTCTTATTGCTCAAAGTAGAGTCCAATAGTGTTATAAAACCTCGGAGAATTCCAGTATTATATCTTTAATCACTTCTAAGTTTCAGCTATTCAAAGCTTCATCTAACAATTGATGTTACACGAGTTGGACAATTTTGCTGTTACACCCGGTATATATATATATATATATATATATATATATATATATATATATATTAATTATTATATATATAACGTACCTACGTTTTTGGCGTGCGACTATAGTTTCGCTGGATGGTGTTCCCAGTTCGTATAGGCCTCGTGCCTGACAATCTGGGAAGACCACCCGACGAAACTATAGTCGCACGCCAAAAAAAACGTAGGTACGCTGATATGTTAATACATATCTTTGCTCTGTATAACCACATTGAGCACTATTACGTTTACACTTCATGCATGAATTTAACGATTATCTATTTGCTTGCTTGCGTATGTACACCAACACACGCGTACACGCCAGCTTATATTTGGCCGTTTCATTTATATATAGTTGATACTGATCTAAAACTGTGCTTAAATTCATGAAGTCGAGATACCCGAAGAGAAAAGGTCATCAGTGCAATTACCGGTAAAGCACAGGAAGCTACGTTACGGCAGTGGGAAAGTGATTGCAATCAAGATGACGGGTATATATATATATATATATATATATATATATATATATATATATATATATATATATAATATCCAACTAGGATAACATGACTCGGAGTTTCATGCAGTCTTGAGTCTTCAGGTGAAACTCCGAGTCGTGCTATCGATGTTGGATATTATGTATATTCACTAATATATACTTATACACCTGAAATATATATATATATATATATATATATATATATATATATATATATATATATATATTTGCAAACAACCCTGTATCCATCATAAAAATTCAGCACGTAGAATTAGTAAATATTAAACACTTCAAATACTTGGCGTATGCATCAGCTATAACAAATTTAATATAAGAGAAAAGGAAATTGAACATAGAATAGACTGCGCAAGAGCTAGCTTCGCCCGACACCGCAAATTGCTAGAAACTAAAACATCAATCTGAAAACTCGAGGCATTTACTTAAATAGTATTGTCAGATTGAGACTTTCATACGGATGTCATGCATAGCAACAAAAAAATTCGTTCAGAAATATCTGAACTGGCAGCTTTATACAACCGTTTTCTAAGATCAGTAGTTGAGCCAGTGAAGTCTGTGGGTCTTCGCAAAGATCACCTTTCTTTGAACATTGTGGACTGACGCTACATAATCCCAAACGAAGAACTGTACCAAATAACGGAAACCAAATCACTTTAAGACTACCAGTAGCAGCAACAACTAAAGTGGATAGCACATGTACCTCGAACAGAAAATAATGACATAATCAAGATGTTGACATTTCTCACTACTTCAAATAAAAGATTACGAAAGAAACCCCCATCAATACTGGGAAGAACAATAACAGCTACAGGACTCAAAAAAAAAAAAAAAAACTATCCTGCTGAAAAATTGTTTTAAGAGAAAGATTTTATAAATTTAAACTGAAAGAAGTATTGTCTGCTTGGTCAATGAAAACCACATGCTTCCTAGTAGGAAAACGGTTAATATTAGCATTATCATAAATTTGTGACAAAGTTGAAATCTGTGCCTTTTCATTTTTTCTAAAGCCACCTCCCTATAGGACATTGACAAACATCATTCCTTACAGATTTATTTTCTTTATTATCTGCGAGTTGCTATGTATTCTTGGGAAAGGTACTTGAGTGGTTTCTTGCAGCCGTCTTTATAGTTCGAAATTCAGAGTTTCCCTTCTGTTAGGCTTATTGCCACCCAAGGCGATTTACTCCGTAGCTTAGAGGAGAAGAGACAGATTCAAGCCTTTCCTACGAGGCATTAATGCCAAACTGAACGTGAAAGACAAGGCCGGAATTTGAAACCAGTTCGTCATTTCCACCTTCTGCATCGATATCGGATACGCTATCAGATTTTACATTTCTAATCCCAAATGTTTTTTTCTGCAATCATGGCACATCCTGTATTTTTTGGTTGTACTTTGTTGGTCCAGTGTATTGCCAGAAGAGCCACGGTGATCTTGTATTTGCTTAGTTTCTCAAAAGTTTTCAAAGATGTGTTTTTTTTTTGACGGGGGCTGTAACATCTATCAGAAGACAACTGTTTTAACACGATTTTCACTGTTATATCTGATGGTTTTGCCTGGATTCCCCTATCTGTCTGATAGGGTAATCCACGAATAATAATAATAATAATAATAATAATAATAATAATAATAATAATAATAATAACTGGGGCAAAGGATGGATTGTTAATTTTAACGCCTCCCAAACTAAACTGTTAATATTTAACAGCCCCCCCACCCCACGAGGGATGTATGTGGCACAAGGCCGAGTTTACCGTGGGTCTTTTCGAGCTTGTAGGTTCGGCCAAAAATATTCTCGTAGAATCCACATAAACGCCTGTCTACCTCCCCGGACGAAACATTGCCCTTCGGCAAAGCCTCGTCCGTGCAAAGGCAGAGTTCGATAGTTGAACAGTTTGGAGCACTGTTCCCTAAACTAAACTTCTCTCCATTAATCATCTGAGAGACCCCTTTCTGCCTTCCATCAACATGGCTGATGCTAACCTCCAGGAGAGTAACTAGTTGCGCCTTTCCGGGATAATGTCCTCGACTGACATGAAAGTGGAAAGACTATATTGAATCCATTGCTAGGACAAGCTGCTAAGAAAGTTGGTTCCTTTTGTCATGCTAGACAGTTTTTTTTCTCTCCAGAATCTATCTTGCATATCTACCGTTCATCCATGTTTAGAATATTGCTGCCCTCGGAGTTCCTACTTTAGATCTAGAGATTCTTGATAAAATCCAAAGAAAAATCAGCAGTATCATTGGTCCTGATCTTACATTTCGGCTTCAGTTACATTCCCACTGCCGTAAAGTTACCTCCATGTGCCTTTTATATAAGTACTTTCATGGTAATTGTTCGGATGAGCTCTCCGTTGACCTAGAGTGACACTTTGATGCCGGTTTGGCACCAGGGTATTTGTTTCCTTGCTAACCCCGCCCAAAATTAGGCTAGTTTTTTGTTTTTGTTTCTTTAGTTTCTTCATTCCAGTTGACTTAGTTAAGGGATGTATGCCTATTGGCCCCTTTTATTACTGTCCCCATTTTTTTCTTTGGTTTAATTCCCCATCTCCTCCTTCGTTAGGTGGTCAGTGATGTCAGCTCTCTGGTGGATGCGGGGCGCCTTTCGTTTCGAGTGTTTTTTTCGTATTTGTTGTGTCTGAATGAGTTTGTGTGAGTGCTTGGGATGAATGAATGTTTTATATTATTCTAGTCCCGCATTGATTTCGCCCAGTTAGCTGATGTTTCTGCCACATTTAAGGATTGGGGGTGTTTTTATTACTAACATTATTTTCTTTAGTTTCTTGTAAATAGTTTTCTACTCATGTTGTAAATACTCATTGGGGGTAGTTTTTAAAGTTTTGTTTTATTCCCCTCACCCCACAGACAATGAATTTTACATATGGGGACTAGTTAGGATTTTCATAGAGACAATGTGGTATTATGGTGGATGTAGTAAGAAAGGAAAGTAAGAATGCATTGTTTTGGTGTTATGAATATTGTGGTATGTTTGGGTAAGTGATTGTGGCTAGTTAAGTTTAAAGTTAAGACAGATGAAGACCGTTCTTTTCCCTATTCCTCGTTTTTGGCCTGGCCTTGTGACACATTTTCTATATTTGAAGCGGAAATAAATATCTCTCTCCGCTATAGTACCTAGAATTTTGAATTTAAACGCAGTACTGGAGTGGTTGAGTTTACAGTTGAGTTGGCTAGATGTAATCGCAAGTTCTGTGCTAAAAGTTTTTTCTCGCACTTCTCGCTTGTGGAACTCTTTTTCGATTCCATGCTTTCCAGTCAACTTTAAAAATTTCAATGCAATGTCAATCGCTATCTGTTGTACTCTTCTTTTGCGCCGGTTCCTTAGTTTCTGTTTTCTAATTCTTCCACACCCAGTAACCCTTTGTTTCTAAGTAGCTTTACTGCTTTGCTTGAGTTGAACAGACTTTAAAAATATCTAGAAAGATCGGTGAAAATTTCGTGGTTTTCCAATTTTAATTTTCTGATAAATCTTAATTCTTAAGTTAATGATTGAATCAGCTCATGGCGAGTTCTATGACAATAAAATATCCTTAGAAATTCAACTATCAAATATTTGAACTTAACAACTTTAACGAAATATTGCAGTTAATCATAAATATGAACGCTTGCCGCTATTTTAAGAAGTGGCTAGAAATGAAAAGATTTGTAATTGAGAACTTTTCTTTTTCACTAAAACAGCCGTTAAAAACTTTCTTTCATTTTCTCACCGAAACCAAGTATGTCATGTCATGTTTCGCAATTCTGATGTCCCTTCGTAAATCTGTGTCACATTTTTCTATTGTCCGTTATACTTTTTTTTTTATTTTAAAATCATTTCACCCTAAGTAAGGCGAGAACGCGACTAGTACGCAGTTGGTTACAAGGAGTAAAATTTGAGAGAAAAGACTGAGTATAGTGAGGATTGAGGAAAGGATAAAAAAATGAACAAACCTCAAGAAGACAGAAGATGGCGATTGAGGTTGCATTTAAATTTCTGAAGATTGTAGTTGTCAGGGAATCAAGTAAAGGGAAGTGACTTCCACAGGCGCGAAATGTGAGAAAATAAATGGCTGTTACATTTAACTATTTCAACAGTAAAATGGTAGTACCTAGATGCCAATCTAGTAGCACGCTTAAATTCACGTAGTCGGGGGTGGGGACAGGTAAGAAAGCTCGTCAGAGCAGTAGTCGTGAGAATATTTGTAGAAAAGACAGAGAGAAGCCATGCCACATCGGTGAGAAAGTGACTGAAGTCGAGATGCCTATCATAATGCAGATCCTTACGCTACCCGGATTGTTAAACGTTTTTACCTGCTTGATTTTGATGTCCCCAATACATAGCTCACACATTGAATGTGGACATTGTACTCATTTGAGAAAGATTTGTAAATAATCTGCAGTTTCACAAGATTCTACGAAGTGAGTTCAGTCCAGGGTAAGACGATAAACTACGTCCAGCAACAAGGCCTCTGATCAGGAGGTTTTGAGGAGCGTGGAACCACCTCTTATTTGTTGGTGTTACCAGGTTCCCCCTGACCCGGGGTGATGGCACCTGTTAGGGTCCCAGCTATGGGAAAATAGTTAAACCCCAAACTGAGGTAAAAACATTATGAAAGTGTAAAAATAGGTTTTAATACTTTGTAAAAAATTATTATCAGAGATAAACTTTTGAAGGAAAAAAACTATTACCAGCAAAATATTTTTGAAAAAAGAATATTACCAGCAATACGTTTTTGAAAAAAGAATATTACCAGCAATAAATTTTTTAAAATAATATTACCAGCTATACATTTTTGAGGAAAAAAAATATTACCAGAAATAGATTTTTGACAAAACAAAATATTACCAGCAATAAGTTTTTGAAAAAAAAATATTACCAGCAATAAATTTTTTAAAATAATATTACCAACTATACATTTTTGAGGAAAAAAAATATTACCAGAAATAGATTTTTGACAAAGCCAAATATTACCAGCAATAAAAAATTTGTCGGCATTAACCCATTGAGGTTGATAGGCCGTTAAACAAAACAAACAAGACCAAACGAAGTGAGCTTGGACATTTGCAGCTCATATATTTATTAATGTGTCAGCTTTCTTTAGGGCGGAGGAAACTTTTCGCATTTGACTAAGTATGTGCGTAGATATAAATTTGAGACATCTTAAGTATGAATGTATGGATATATCTACTGATCACATATAAAAACATAAACATATCTAACGGAGACAAAGTCACGTGTTTGCTGATGTCGTAGGTTATCGTTTTCCTTCAACTTACATTTCTCTAGCAGACGTTTCTATAGACTGTCCCCGTCCTGCCGGGGTTAATCAGTCTTAACTTACGTAAATAAACCATTTTAAAAATAGACCATTAGCTTTTAGTCTTTATTTATAAACTGCACCAAAATTCAACCCACACGTCTCACCCGGACAAATCTTTCCCCCACCGTCCGTTTGCTTGCAGACGTCAGTGTTAGTTTATCTCTTATGAGGTCTGCCGTCGAGATCCTGGGTGGGAAAGTTTAGCTATGGTCAGACGATGCGGCATCCACTACAAGAAACTGTAAACTAAAAATCGAAACAATGCGGATGTATAGAATGTCTTCAATGCTGAACGGTTTTTGGTTTGGAACTCTCCCGAAAAAATGCCCAGAATGTCTGGATTGGTAGCGATTTAGGATCATATAAGCTGTTGATTTCTAGAGATATTATTATTTTTTAATCATTTCACGCCCAATGAAGACAATAAAGCCACTAAGACGTAATTATATCAGAAAAAAAATATTAAAAAGAGAGATCATTAAAAGAACAAGAATTAAGCAAACAGTAGATAACGATTAACATTACATTTCATTTTTGAAGATCAAAGTTGTCTGGGATGTAAGAAGTCAGAAGAGAGTTTCACAAGCGAGAAGTACGATAGAAGAAACTGTAAACATAGAACTTACGGCTACATCTAGCCGTTTCAACTGCAAAGTTTGCCGTCAGTCTAGTACTGCGCTTAAATTCATAAAGTCTAGCTACCACAGAGGGTAGTGTAACAGAACAATTACCATACAAGTATTTATAGAAAAGGCACAGGGAAACTATATTACAGCAGTGGGAAAATGACTGGTTAAAACCAGGCCAGGACTAATAACATTGCAGATTATTCTTTGGATTTTATCAAGAATATCTAAACACACAGCAAGAGCACTAGACATGATGTGACAGCAATATTCAAAGCGAGGATGAATGGCAGACTTATAAATATGTAAGATAGATTCTGGCGAGAAAACTTGTCTAGTACGACACAGTGGACAAAATTTCTTATCACTTGATTCAATATACTGTTTCCGTTAGAATGAGAAGGCAGTCACTCTTCTGAAGGTTAGCATCAGCCATGCTGATGGAAGGTAAAAAGTTCTCCCAGATGATTAAAAAAGGGTGTTAAAATTAACAAGCCCCAGTTAACAACAGAAAATATATCGTTTTTTTAGACCAGCTGACAATTTGTTCATGTCACAATAAATGATTAAATAAATAAACGTCCCTTTAGCTGTAGCAGAAAGTCCTTCCTGTAATTGTGGTGGAAAGCAGTTGTAGACGAGAGGCTAATGTATATTTGTGAGCAGACGAGTAAGTACGTCTATTAATGTATTGAAATAAGTCTATTAACAATAACATTCGGTATAATGTTAATATAAGTTATTAAAAATATAATGTTACAACGGAAAAGGGTTGATAATTGTAACGACATTGAGTTGAATGCCTTAAGATTTTCAAAATAAGAGAAATCAACCCATACATAGATTATATATCTATAAAATAGGAGTCGATAAGTTTGCTGATCATCCGATACCCACTCCTCCCCGGTCTTTTGAACATGGGTAGTGGTTTATCCCTTGTTTCTCTTTTAGGGTTGGGTTTCCGCTTCCTTCTAAAGTCTTCTCTTTCTCTTTCTCTTTAAGCCTCTAGGAGCCCCTTGTATCTTAGTGACATTATCGCTTTGCTTGCTATGTTTAATGGATGTCAGTTATCAGTTATCTCCTGTTAATTCCCCTCCCCAAGTTTTCCACTGCCTTAATTGGGTATTGAACTCACACTTTTTAGGTGCTGTCACTGGATATAACCAACGCCTTTATCCACTGTGCCATGTGTCCTTGAGGACATGGCACGTGGAACTAGAGCAGTCTACCCCAGTGAGCGAAATAAAGGGTTCAGTTCGACATTCCAACCACCTGAAGAAGGCCGGAGCGTACAACGGCCAAAACGTTGTAATAAATATGACAACAAAGATGATGACAATAGTCCGAATAATGTAAATAATGTACATAATACCTCATCTCAGAAATATAGACAGTTAATTAATTTTATCCGTCAGCAGAAACAGCTGAAATAATCAAGAGATAGCACAGGTCCTCTCCAATTCTAGCTTGTACAAAAGATGTAACAATACCTGATATCTGTCTTAATCGTTAGATTACTTTGTAAAACATTTGCTGCGACTTGACGAGTAAAATCTTTTTAGTGAAACAATTGTGTTTTACTCTGAGAAGACCGGTGTAGCACACCTTCATGAAAGATCTCGAACACCGATCCTGCAAGCATCATTTAAAATTCCATAATTACCATTAAAAACCTTAAAGTGATTAGAAGACCTCTAACATTTTTGTGTTTTAGCACAGGATGATTTGAATCGGATTTATAAGAGACATTTTCAAAATTACTGAATATGAGAATTCACAGCTCTGGTGATGGTGCAACTGTTTTTTTTTAAGTGTTTCACCCAAAGCAAGGCCGGAAGGCACTAGAACGCAAGGGGTTACAGAAAATTTGAAGCAAAATCAGATAGGAGTGATAGAGGAAAGGATGAGGAGAAGGATAGTGGATAGATTAAGGCAACTGGAGATGTCGATTGACATTACATTTGAATAGTTGGAGATTATAGCTCCCAGGGAAACTGGAATAGGGAAGGGAGTTCCACAGGCGAGAGGTGCGAGACATGAAGCTATTGGAGTAGAAAAGACGGCTACATTTAGGAGTTTCGACAGTGAAGGGGTGAGAGCGGGATGCCAGCCACGTAGGGCGCTTGAACTCATGAAGTCTGGGAACCGGCGAATGCAGCTCCTTGGAGCAATTGCCATGAAAGTATTTGTAAAACAGACAGAGAGAGGCGACGGCGCGTCTGTGAGAAAGTGACTGTAGACGAGATGCCAGAGCAGGGCCAATTATATTGCATATCCGCCTCTGGAGCCTATCAAGAACCCTTGAGGCAAACAGAAGGGCACCAGACCATATATGGCAGCAATACTCCATGCAAGGGCGAATTGTTGATTTGTAGATCTGGAGGATCGATTCCGGGGAGAAAAATTTCCTGGCGCGGCACAGAGAGCCAATTTTCCTTGCGGTGGACGAAGCAATTGACTCAATGCATTTGTTCCATCTCAGGTCAGCCGTCAATTTTATTGAAAGCATGTCTCCCAAGCCCACTATTTGGTGAGTGCGGAGGATTGGCCGTTGATCCCCCCCCCATCGATGCTTGGACTTAAGGTAAGCCGTACATTCACTTGTTATCATGAGGAAGAAAGCGGACAAACACTTGCTGCCCTGTGTGAGTATAATTGTTTTCTTTAATTATAATATATTTCTTCATCATCATCATCATCATCAGCACCATCATCATCATCATCAGATCTGTTTCGACTTGAAAGGTTCACTGTAAATCTTTGTAAATATCTCTTATCAGTCCATTCTAAACCTCCGTGTCTTGTGTTAACACACCAAAGGTCAGCAGGTCTTCTACGTCTTTACACGCTCTTCAGTGTTTTTTTTTACGGGAAATGATGGCGTCTCTTTCATCTCTAGTGTTGAGTGCCAACATATTAAAATAAGACATTTAGTTTCGAATCGGCAAAAATATCAGCGCAAACTATGGGATATATATCATTAAAGAATTCAAGCGTTAGTCACTCAAGTTTCAGTTCTGTACCTACTGGACTCACTTTCAATGTGGTCTGTGACAAAGAAAGATTAGTAGCCATTTGTAATTTACGTGCTGAAGTGAGTACAGGTTTTCGCAAATACACATGACAAACTATATTTACAGATACTTTAAAAATATTTGAAAAAAAAAGGGAAGCATTGTAGCTAAGAGGCTGGATTTTCAACGATAACGCTAGCTAATAATACTTTTTGAAAATTCTGTTTAGAGATCTTAGTGTTTAATACGAAAAACATTATTTTTTCTCTGTTAACTAAGATGCGTACAAATTTGAAAACACAATATTTATTGCAGTAATTCAATAAATATAACATGATATTACATTTTTTTACAGTAAATTTCACACTGTACAAAGCCAGGGAACCACTCGAGGTAGAGGGTTTCGTTAAGAGGCAATTTGTGCGGATAGAAGTGGAAGATAACGGCGAACACTAGACTTGAACAGGTTAAGATTGTAGTGATCAGGAAAACATAGTCTTGGGAATCGGTTCCACAGAGCAGTAGTTCGTGGGGAGAAGCTTTTCGAGCGGAACTTTCTTCTCACCGATGGAATACGGAGGGGATATGGGTGGGGTTTGCTACAATGAAAGTGACATGGTAGTCTTTATCGTGAAGGTTTGAACTGGTGTGATTAGGAATGTAGTTCGCCCGAGTACTTTCCGTGAAAGTAGCGATAAAGCAGCGAGAGGCCGGCCACATCACGCCCGGGAGAAAAAAGATTGGAGGGTGGAAAATAATTCGTCACCCACAAAGACTGGGAGATTCTTTTGGACTCTATCAAGGCTGGAGGGTGAGATCCCGCCCAAATATGACAACCGTACTCCATTTTTGGCCTGATCTGGCTCTTGTAAATTTAGAGGATAGCAGGATTAGTCAGGTACTTACTGGAAGGGTACAGGGAGCCGACTATTTTACCTGCATTCTTATATGTACGAGTTCAACTTGAGGGCAAGTGCGAGTTTGAGGCCTAACAGTCTATCAAGGCAAGGTGCTTCCTTGAGGGGACATCCATTCATCGTCACTAGTGATATAACGAGCAAACGGCATAATGTTACAAAACTAATTACTCAAGTGACTCAAAAATGTTCAAAAATGGACAATGAACTGTCGTTGTCTATTGTGGTCTGTCATGTCTTCTAGAACCAAGTTCCATAAATAATCACCAATGATCAATGCATCCCACTTTTTCTGGTATCGCTTCTCCATCAACTGATGCCCTGATTAAATCGCTTACAATGTTCTCCCGACACAGCGCCAAAATTTGGTTGAAAGAATTCTAAATGAAAGTGTAAAGAGTGAAGCTTCAATGACATTTTACACACCAGACTGTAACTTTCACACTAGCAAACTTTACAGTGAAGCAATCCTGAGATAATTAGATTTCTTACCAGGATTCATTATGGCGACCACAATCTTAACGACATAAGATTTGCAGATGGCATATAGATATCTTAACATAAGATATGCAGATGACACATAAATATCTTAACGGCATAAGATATGCAGATTGTTGTGGATTCCGGGATGAAATCCGGTCTCAAAATGAATGACCAACGCAGGAATGAAATATAGCAAATAAATGTATTGACGTAATAATACAATTGGTAATAAGGTTAGTAGATCCAGAAATGTGGTTAGTAGCAATAATAATATATATATATATATATATGTACAGTTTGGGAAATTCAGTATCGAAGTATGACTTCCTTCTGAGTCTACGTGCTCGCAACTGTGACTCCTACAAAGCGGTTACCTCACACTCTCACTTTCACTTTCTCACTGTATCACTGTATCACTCTCACTCTAGTCTCCCGGATATTCACCGACAGTAGTACAAGTATACTCCGGGTGAGTCCACTTGTATAAAAAGGGGTGGATCCCTTAACAGATGTTGATAGCAGATACAGAAATGAAACTACATGTGCTCCTACAGAAGTTAGGAAAGCGAGAAGGAGGGACTAAACACTAATTGTAAGAAGACATAATATAATTTTTAAAGAAGTAATGGATTTTTTATTTATTAATCCAACAAAATTTATCATTTTAAACATTATTTTAGTGGATGCTCATATTTGAGTAGACGCTCCGTTTATTTTTTTAAATCGTTTATTTATTTATTTTAGTCTACCGGCCTGAATATCCGAGAATTCTTATTAAAGAACAATATCCGTCTTCTGTTAGCGTACCGGGAAGAACTCTGGCCGACCAATCAACACTGAATAGTGTTTTTAAGAAAAATCCTCGTCATAGATTCTCGAAATTTCCTATCTACTCAGTTTCGTATCATGTATGCTTCTCCTTCAGAAGAAACATTTCAAGATACGAACTACAAATTGGAGAAACACAAATCAAGCAAGGAGAATAATTTAAATAGCTACGAAGTTTTTAACAGAGTACGGAAAATGCAACCTACTTCCCTTGATATCGCTTCTCCATCAACAGATATCTTGAGGAAATCGTTTCCATATTCGCCCGACACAGCGCCAAATTTTGCTCGGAAGAATTCCAAATGAGAATGTAAAGAGTGAAGCTTCGATGACATTTTGCACACCAGACTGTAACTTTCAAGCAAGTTCTTCAATAATGGTATTGTAATTCTACGTTTTGTTGTTGCCCAGAAATCAACCGACAAACGTTCTTGAATCTTTTCCAAGCTCTTGTTTCTACTAATGTTATCTTCATCTCCTGAGTTTCGGATGCAAGTACCAGCATCACTTCTAGTTCAACAAACGCACAAGCAGGAAATTCCGTGTTTGTTAATTTCAGAAACATTGTTCGTATTCCGTTATAAGCATCACCATTGGAATCTAATGCTGTGGCGAATGGTTTTATCAGACCTCCTTCTCCTTCCCCCTCTTAGTTGTTTTTGTTGTTATTCTTCTACTCCTTATTATTATTCTACTCCTCCTCCTCCTCCTCCTTCTTCTTCTTCTTCTTCTTCTACTCCTTCTTCTTCTTCTTCTTCTTTTACTCCTTCTTCTTCTTTTACTCCTTCTTCTTCTTCTTCTTCTTCTTCTTCTTCTTCTTCTTCTTCTTCTTCTTCTTCTTCTTTTACTCCTTATTCTTCTTCTTCTACTAATCCTTCTTCTTCTTCTTCGCCGCTATCTCTCCGAATCCCTGTTCTACCAACCATTTACGCGAGCTCATTAGGTAGATTATGCGCCGCTTTATCTTGCCCCACTTGTCTTCAATATATCCAGTGAGTATCAAATTTTCTAAACCCTCTTTCCTCATTATGTTCCCTAGAAATGTCAAGTCTCTCCTCCCGGTATTAAGTCAAAGTGTTCTTTTTTGTTTTCATTTCCCCTAAAACTTCGTAAATGCTCACATGTTCAGTCCATTGGATTATCAGCATCCTTCGGTAGAATCTTATATCTGTTGCCTCTTCTACATCTGAGAGGAGATTATCCAGCATTTCTGCCACACGAGAGGATCGATATTACATAACATTCCAGTACTCTTCAATTTGTTTTCAGCGAAATTTTCCTGTTTGTTAATACTTTGCTTAGTTTTGGGAAGGCATCGTTTCACAATGCGCCTTCGGATTTCAATGTCAAACTTTTTGTAATCGGGTAAAAAACTTCCTAGATATTAAAATTCTTGATATCAGACCTAGTTTAATATTTAGCCCAACTTTACCAAGTAAAAAAACTGTGATATAAACAAAGTTACGCATGAAAAAGAATCTGATCTTTGATATAAATGACAAATGAAATGACCACAGTTCAACATAAGTTTGCACACACACACACACACACACACACACACACACACACACACACACACACACATATATATATATATGTACACAGAGTGCAATGGATATATTGTCGTCTAAATTACGCGAAAATGAAAAAAAAAACACTGATATTTCATTCTAACAGATATATTTACCAAAACTGCGCCAAAATATCTTGAACTACTAAAGAGTAAATTTATTCAATAAAGTCGCCATTGGCATTAGCCGCGGCTCCAGACGACTTCCGAATCTCCTGCATCTCATCTGGACGGTCTCTTTGATTAAGTTGGCGAATGTTGTTATAACCTTTGCTTTCTATTCGTCTTTGGTGTTACAAGGAGTTTTGTTGGTCTCTCACTCAACTGTCCCTCATAATAATCAAGGAACTTTCAGTCTGGGAAGTTAGGTCCATTATTTCTTTAGAAATTATATCTTCTTACAATTAGTGTTTAGTTCTTTCTTCACGCTTTCCTTTAATACCTTCTTTAGAAGCACATGTAGTTTAATTTCTGTAACTGCTATAAACACTGTGTCATCTACATATCTTATGTCGTTAAGATTGTGGTAGTCATAATGAATCCTGGTAAGAAATTTAATTATCTCAGGATTGCTTAACTGTAAGAGATGATGTGGTCGTAGTAATTGTCTGTCAGCTATGACCGGTTTCTCCTGATTTTGTGGTATGGTGCAAAGTCCTGTTGCCAGATATAGGGTCTTCTAGTAGCCATCCCCTTGATCCAGAGCAGCACAACCCCTTCAATGCACTTGATGTAGGCGTCCGTGTTGAATCTGAGGCCCTCGCCAAGAAATTCGGGAGTTCTTTACTTATCAGAACGATCACAGTGAGTTTTCTGAACTGCCGTACCTTCTTAATCATCATAAGACTCATATAAATCTTTCCAAATCCTCTGCACTGTCCTCAGATTGACAGGTAAACACCCTGAAATGTTCGTATTGGAGCTTTTGGCGCGAATACCAAAAAGTACGTTTCCAAATTTCTGGCGGAGTGAATTGCGTCATGGTGCTCTTTTTCTCACAGAGAGTGCCTAACAGACCCTATTATACTGTGCAGTCGACAAAATCAAACACGCATGCGCGAAATTAAAAATATAAAAAAGCGACAATTTACCCATTGCACTCTGTATATATATGCCAGAAAAGAAGCTCTTAGAACAGAAGTTACTGTTACATCTATTTCAACAGTAAAGCGATGAGACTTACTAGCCAATCTAGTAGTTCACTTAAATTCACGCGAATTAGATAACAATGAACCTTTCGATCGAAAATCGACTTGAAGGCAATATCAGACAAGAAAAATGAAACAAGAAGAATTTATCATATCTATAGCTTGATCGAACTGAGATGTTTATATGAGCCCTATTCTTTAGTTCCACTAGTTCAAACCTTTACGGCTACGACTCACCATGATACATCCACGGAGTCAACTCAGCCACATTTCTTCCGTGTTCCATTTGTAAGGATTAAGCTTTTTTTTAAATCTGAACTACTAGTCTCTAGAAGTAGAACTACCGCGTGGATATTTCCCCTGAACGCTATAATCTTGACCTCTTCAAGTTTAGGATCAATCGTTATTTATCCTGCATATCCTCCTCGTTTTCATTTCCTTCAACCTCCTCCTACATTCAATATCAAACTTGCCATCTACCTTGAGTGATACTTGAGCCTTGTTTTGGAAAAGGAAAAGATTTGATTTATTTTTTAGGACTTATCAAACTCTTTAAAGCCGAAATATATTTTAGATTGTCAGAATATTTTCTTTTATCCGAGTGAATATTGCATTAACATTCTTGAGAATAGTAATAATTTTTCTACTATTTAATTATTGTGGGTACATGGATTCATGCCTTTCCTCAGTGTATTTGCGTGTAAGTGAATGTAGCGAATCCGGCTGGAACTCGAACACAGCACTCCAATTTCTTATACTGAGTCGCTGTACATTACACTCTCCCCATATTCAATAACTTGGAGATTGCTTACATTACTGGTTGTTCCCAAGCGGTTCCTCCTCTAAGTACTGACCGGCTTGAGACTGCTTAACCGAAGTTTTCAGCGTGATTTGAATGCAAGCAAAAGAAAGGAAAAAATAAGCTAATTTGTAAATGTACTTCCAAAAAAACAAAAAACAAAACATGGATCAAGTGTTGACTTATTTGAGCTTTTCTCGCATTATTTCAATGTGAGAAGAAAAAGACGAATCTGAGGATCAAACTGTCTTGATCTGAGACACAGACCTCCTCATTGTGGATTTAATGATCAGCAGACATATAACCTTATACCAAATCGAACCTACTCTTAGATCGTCTCCCTCTTAGTGCAATTGGAGGAAATGTAAAAAGACATGAATAAACTTTAAGCGTACAAGTGCCACACATTGGCTTCAAAGTGCTGTAGATTAGAGAGGGTACAAAATCGATAACGGACAATACGAATTGAGGTATAATTCTTTATGAAGACTATTTTTTCGCTGAGTTACGACTCGAGACTAAGATAAATGAATGGCGAGAAAGAAAAATGGAGAGTAATAGTTTAAAATAAGAAGACGTAGAACGACGGAATTTTAGAGAAGATGGAAGCAAAAATGGACTCTTATACATAATATGATGAAGAACATGGAAATTGATAACGGGAAATACGAATTGAAGTGGGATTCTTTGGGAAGACTATTTTTTCACGGAGTTACGACTCTGGATAAGAATAAAAGAATGACAAGAAAAAAATGGAGAATAATAGTTTGGAAGAAGAAGACGTGGAACGACAAAATGGAAACAAAAATGGACACTTATACATAACATCAAGAAAAAAAAAGCAGTTGAAACTTCTAGCGTACATAATGAGGAAAGAGTGCATGGGAAATTTAATACTCACAGGGCAGATTGATAGCAAGAGGGACAGTCGAAAACAATGCGTAACTTTCAAAGCGAGCTTGAGTAAATGGATGTCAGAACAATGTTTAGGTGTGATAAGAAAAAAACAATTTTTTTTTGTTCAGGACAGGAAAGTCGAGAGCCGTGCATGTCAACGTCCTGAAGAGATACAGCACATAGTTGAGGGTCTATAATTTCATGCCGAATAATATGATTTTGCCTGTTGAGTGACAAGCTACCATCTCTAATCTGGATCCCCACAAAGTATGTTGACGATTATCACTCCCTAAAACTTGGGGTCAAGTTTGTTAAGTATGGTACCCTGGATGTTTCTGATTGTTACCCCTGCCTTCTACATGTCCCCTTGTGTTTTAGATTCTACATGTTCTTTTTTTGTTCAAGTAATTTCAAATATTGTGTGACTAAAAAAAGCCCACACGGCTTAGTATGTAAAAATGAAAAAAAAAAAAATTATTTTATATACAGAATATCTCAAAGATGTATATCCATTTTAAAGTTTTCTCAAGAAATAATTCACGCAAGTAAAACCAACTTTATCTAATTCAAATAATGTATATGAAGACAGTGTCCAACCATATAATAATTATCATGGGGACTTCCACGTGGTGTAATGATTAGTAAGCAATTCTCGCTAGATCGATTATTGTGGTACTCACAGGGTACTGCGCACTTTCGGCTATTTACACATTCTAAGCTATGCTTAGAAATTTATTTTGATCACTTCATCGTGGTGTATTGGTTAACAATGCTTGTCACCATAGGATCAATTACGAGTGACTTTGGTCCTCACTAGGTGCCCCGTTCTTTTCGCCTTGTTCCATATCTAACCTTAAAAAATCAGCATATAATAATTATCAATGTATATTTACTTATATATTTCCTGTGTATCAAACAATATAATAATTATCAATGTATATTTATCTATATATTTCCTGTGTATCAAACAATATAATATTTATCAATTTGTATTTATTTATATATTTCCTGTAGATTTACTTTTATATTGACTGTCCTTTATGTAGTGGAAAAGGAGACAAATCAACTTAAGTGAGTAAATTTATGTATGATTAATTTCCCTTAGTCGTTTTAAGAATAAATAAATGGGCAAATAAATATAAAAATAAAATATTTATCTGAATTTAGATAAAACTATTCTCTGAGCAAAATGAACCGTTTAATTAATCAGATCATTTATTTCTGCGTTTCTGAGATTGTAGTCTTATCTGCTCAAGACCTTCATGTGAGGCACGCAGATATCTTTGCCTATTAAGTGATAATCTTGCTTCAACTTGGTTTTGAAATAGGCTTTGACATCGCCGTCTTTGTAGTTCTGCTGCTAATCGTTTCTTCCAAGTGATATTTCCATTTCACTGTTATGTTAAATGCATATTTTTTTCAAAGTGAAAGGATCAATGAATCATAGATACCACTGAACGTCTCAAAAATATAATCGGAACAGGTTAATTAGACGGTTCATTGGCCTTTATTTTAGTTGTGAATTCTCTAATCTCCGCTTTATTGAATCTCAATACATTGTTTCAAGATATGTTTCATTGCAGCTCTATTAAAACTTTCTAACTGTTGTAATTTTTGACGGCACGGATACAGGTTATTATAAACGCATGTTCCTAAGATTTTGTCATTGTATATTTTCAAAATGATGTCCATTATGACCCAGAAATTGCTGACAACGGGACGCAGGGAAATTACAAGCAACAATCAACATTGCGATAGGTTTTTTGAACCTTTGTGAAGATTTTTCATCACCATTTCCTGTTTCACAGAATTTGTTGACATCCATGGTGTGTCGGAACGTTTCTTGTGCACTAACACCAGCCTCAAACTTATCTCTGATTCATTAGATTGTAAGCAGTGTGGTTGAATCTGTATGAAACACTCTTCGATACCGCCTTTGAACTTCCAGTGGCATTTCAGGACTAATCTTCTTCGTCCAAAGATAAGCATGGATGACTTTGGCAGTACTAATATTTAAATCTGATAAGAAAGCAAGTTGACGAGCTATACACTGTAAAAGTGTGTATACATTTTTTGAGAGACCTATGATATATATGATGAACGACATATTTGCCGTTATCTTCCAGTACGTCGCCATCTTTCAGGCAATTTCCTAATTCCAGCCTCCTAGAACGTTTTATCGTTCTCACGAAAAGAACTGATCGATGTGTCATTAATATTCTTTGAGGGTATTGATTTTCTGCAAGAAGAAGAACACATGGTAAATCAAAGGTTCGGTATCCGTTCATTACAACGGATTTAATGGAAATTTCCCATCCAAACTGTAGAAATTTCGACTTAGTCACCAACGAAACGTGAGGTTTTGCATTTGCTACTTCGCCTACATTATTCGAGGCGTTTTTCTTCGGTTGTCGTCTTCAATTAGATTAATTGCGATCATTCTACTTCATGTGTTAAGATGTAAGCGATCATGGCTCTCCACGACTTCCTATCTTTCGTTGCGCTAAATAATGATGCGTATTCTTGATAGAAAAGGGCGAAAAAAAGAAAAAAAACGAAAAATGAAAAAAAAGAGAGATAGAGAGAAAAAAGTAGAATAAGAAATTTCCGATACTCCAACACATGTCACCCCCATCTCAGTGAGTAGGATAATGTGACCCCAGCATAAAAATAAGAGAAATTAATTTCTAATAGGCGCCAACCAAACCAACAAAAGAATTTGTCTAGCTTTGACCGAGAAATTGGCAAGTTTGACTTTGAGAACGGCTGAGGAGTTAAGATCTGACTTGAGATGGAAGTAATTTTACAATTTTTTTTTACAAGTAATTATTTACCCTTTATCATCCATATTACTTGTTTTGTCATACATTCATAGAAATTAAATTCTCTACCCCCGCTTTCCTCACTATTTCAATTTATTTATGAAATGTCTCTCTCTGATTGTAAATATAAGTTTCCATGTTGATGCTATTTTCCTTAAAACTTACTTTCTACCCGCCCGCTCTCTCCATGGAACACATTCACTTACTCGCAAATAGCACTGGTAATTCTAAAAATAAAATAAATATTTACTCTCAAAAAATAATTATTCTTACAATGCAAAATATTGGGTTGATGAGCCGTAAAATCAAATCAAATCAAATCAAATCTATCTATCTATCTATCTATCTATCTATCTATCTATCTATCTATCTATCTATCTATCTATCTCAGTCTGTTCATTATCTATCAATGTCTGTTTAAATCTATATCTATCTATCTATCTATCTATCTATCTATCTATCTATCTATCTATCTATCTATCTATCTATCTATCTATGTCTATTCATGTCTATATCTATCTATTCATATCTATCTCTACCTATTCATATCCATATATCTCTCTATATTCATATCTATTTTTCTATCTGTCTCTGTCTATTCATATCTATCTATCTATCTATCTATCTATCTATCTATCTATCTATCTATCTATCTATTCATATCTGTCTCTGTCTATTTATATCTGTCTATCTATTCATATCTGTTTCTGTCTATTCATATCTATCTATCTATCTATCTATCTATCTATCTATCTATCTATCTATCTATCTATCTATTCATATCTGTCTCTGTCTATTCATATCTATCTATCTATCTATCTATCTATCTATCTATCTATGCTATTCTCAGTATTACTTCGTAGAATCATACCTCGTTTCATTTGTTAGGAAATTGTCCAGCATTACTGCTATATAAGATATTGTAATAAAATCCTAAATAATAATAATCCTTCAAAAACACATAACGATCAAATTGTTTCGGAAGTCCTCTTAGGTGTTTTGGAAGGTATAAATACTGGCTGGAACATTCAAAAGAAGCAAAGAGACAAGGACATATATTTGGAGAGACGTACCTTCCCAGGAGATATTTAGTAGTACCTAAAACTATTAAGACGTCATAGAGGTATGAAAATATGAAAATGCTATACATCAAAAGAAACTAATCAAAACAGAGTTGATTGAAATCGAAATATTTCAAAATGATAAACTACATCGATTATTCTGGAAAGAGGCAAAGGAGATTGCAGCTTGTCTTGGACTGACATCCTCATTGAATTAGTTTTGGCTCGCTGAATAGAACTTTGTAGAATGGACGATATTTGTTGCAAGAAATCGATTTGCAGAAAGCTAGAGAAAAGAGTTGAGGCAATGTTGTATTCACGGTTTGAAAATATGTCTCCAACATCTTAAATGAAAGGCTAGGTCCCTTGAATTTGAATGTTTATAACTATAAGAATATCGACATTCACCTATACATTATCTATCTATCTATCTATCTATCTATCTATCTATCTATCTATCTATCTATCTATCTATGTCTAATTCTTTCTAGGCCTAATTCTATCTATCTATCTATCTATCTATCTATCTATCTATCTATGTCTAATTCTTTCTAGGCCTAATTCTATCTATCTATCTATCTATCTATCTATCTATCTATCTATGTCTAATTCTTTCTAGGCCTAATTCTATCTATCTATCTATCTATCTATCTATCTATCTATCTATCTATCTATCTATGTCTAATTCTTTCTAGGCCTAATTCTATCTATCTATCTATCTATCTATCTATCTATCTATCTATCTATCTATCTATCTATGTCTAATTCTTTCTAGGTCTAATTCTATCTATCTATCTATCTATCTATCTATCTATCTATCTATCTATCTATGTCTAATTCTTTCTAGGTCTAATTCTATCTATCTATCTATCTATCAATCTATGTCTAATTCTTTCTAGGTCTAATTCTATCTATCTATCTATCTATCTATCTATCTATCTATCTATCTATCTATCTATGTCTAATTCTTTCTAGGTCTAATTCTATCTATCTATCTATCTATCTATCTATCTATCTATCTATCTATCTATCTATCTATGTCTAATTCTTTCTAGGGTCTAATTCTATCTATCTATCTATCTATCTATCTATCTATCTATCTATCTATCTATCTATCTATGTCTAATTCTTTCTAGGTCTAATTCTATCTATCTATCTATCTATCTATCTATCTATCTATCTATCTATCTATCTATCTCAGTCTATTAATATTTATCTATCTCAGTCTATTCATATCTATCTATCTATCTATCTATCTATCTATCTATCTATCTATCTATCTATCTATCTATCTATCTATCTATCCCAGTCTATTCATATCTATCTATCTCAGTTTATTCATATCTATCTCACTTTATTCATACTTATTTATCTATTTCAGTCTATTCTTATCTATCTATCTATCTATATCTATCTATCTATCTATCTATCTATCTATCTATCTATTTCAGTACATTTATTTTATATGATCATATTAAAATCTATTAGAGTAACGAAACAATTGGAAGAAAAGTCGAAAATAGGATGGCAACTAAGATATCAGTGAAAGAATAGAAATATAACCAAATGCGTATGTTAAAATGTTGAATCTTTGTTCCAACTAATTGATGTTCATCTGAATTTTATCCCAAAACGCTGCCAATATGAAATAAGGAAAGGAAAAAAAAAACCCCAAAAAACAAGAAAATAAACATACTGACGTAAAGCAAAATTTCATACTTACTGATGACGTCATTGTTACATACGTGCTCGTCACATCCGACGATGCATCCACAGTCATTGATGCCGTTACAGTGAGAGGAATCAGGTATGCATTCTCCATTAGGACACTTGAATTTGTTGATACAAACTGAAAAAAGACACGATAAATTTTTCGATTTATATTAGATCCAATATTAGCCATTAATGCATTTTTTGTTAACGTACACTTTCATGCACGAAACGTAAACAAAACAATTTATAAGCAATTATTTTTTCCAATCCGACAATATTTCTTTTCAATATAAACGTAGGCGCCTCCAAAAAAGAACATAGCATGATGAAAAAAAGGCCCCAACGTTGATTAAAACAAAATTTTATCTTCAAAATGTTTATGTTATTATTAAGAGGAAAGACCAAAGTATTTTTGATTATTTTATTAAACTATTGAATTCTTTCTACCACGTTCGAAATTTTGGTAAAAAATCCTGTTTTTCTTGCGTCAGCGAGTGAGTCAAAGATTAATATTAGGAATTTTAGCGTCTCTATTGTGATAAAAAACACATTATTCTTGTAAAAATAGATAATTGTTGGATTTTAATGAAATTACCAGGACTTATTCACAAATGAATTATTTTTAAATGCTTCTTTTTCAGAAAATCTTGGTAAAAAATACTTTTTTTTTTTTACATCTGTTACCCCCACTTATTAATTTTATGAAGTTTCGAAAAATTAGAATTCCAGTTTCTTTTTATTTATATTAGTTAAAAGCAGGAGAATTTAAATAATCAAATTGTTTTGTAAGCATTTACCAACTATCTGAAGCATAAATGTCAATGTAATAAAACTATGACATTATTTAATTAGAAAAAAATTAATTATTTTTATAAATAAGATATATTAAAGATGCTATTGTTTTAATAAATTTTTTTTTTGAGGAATAATTAATTTTTTTCATTTTTTTAAAATTTTAATTAGAAAAATTTATTAAATTTTAAATCTTTTAAAATTTTGTATTAATTTAAGCCTTTTAGATGATAGTATTATTAGGTGAAAACTATAGTTACTAATCATAAATGTAAAAGCTTAATACAAATCCCCAAACACCATTGTATGTGTATAAACGATCCGGTTTTTGTAAGTACAGGCGACCATACACGACATTATCAAAAAATAAGAGCGATAACTATAATAAATTTAAAGCCAAAAGTTATAAAATTCAATAAAACAATCGATTAGAGGGATTATTTTTCTAAATTTTTAAGATTCCTGAGTACTCAAAAATTATATAAAAAGTTGCTTACATCATTTTCTTCAATTACGTTTTATAGATAAAGTCTCATCACAGCTACTTTTGGGTAAAAAACACAGCTACCCTTGGGTTAAAAAATTAATTTCTGCGATATTTCAAACTTAAAATAAATAATATTTGCTCCAAATCAGGTAAATTATACTTTAAATCAGCTAATATTCCTCAAATAAAGTTTCAGAAAAGTACGTTTTATTTTTGGAATATTTTTAATAAAGTTAATTACACTGCCAAAAAAAGGGCACTAATCAGGTATGTTAGCAAAAAACCCCCCAAAACACAACCCCCCCAAAAAAAACACCCCTCCAAAAACACCCCCCAAAACAAAAAATACCCCCAAAAAAAAAAAAAAAACAAAACAAAAAAAACTCCTAGTAAATTTAATTTAGTTTTTGAAATACAGCAAAGTATTTTGATTATTGGAATCTAATCTATTAATTATTGGAATTTTATTAACTTGAAATTAAAACTAAAATAAAAGCTTCAAGAAAGATTTTTCATTAATAAAATAATTTAAAAAATCTTAGGTATCACGTATTTTGTGGATGTTTCTATAAACTTTATTCTATTGGGCACACGAGTTTCAGTAGACAAACAATAATATTATCTTCTACCGGCCTAGATCACCGAAAGATTTATTAAAGAAAATTTATCCCTCGTCAGGGATCGAACCTGCATTCGTTTTTCTAGGAAGCCACATTTTAGCCAACCCTGCCTTACAGTTAGGTTACGAAGGTCCTTACAACAAGACAGGGCCTTGTTACCCTTTTTAATAAATGTACAACTCTCGTAAAGGCTTTCCGGTGTTTATATCTGCTAAGTTAAAGAAACAGGGAGGTTTAGTTAAAAACGTTTATCCGCTAAAATAACCTTAATACGAACAGGGAATTTGATTTAATCTAATTCCTAAAACATTTGTCTCCCGAGGAATGCCTTCAAGCAATAAGAATTTTTGTTTTACCTCAGCTGTCATTTTATTTACTGTATTCGCTTATCTTCACAGAGAATTTGGGACCGGTTCTGTTGTTTATCTTCAAATATTGTTTTAAACCAGCTCTTGCAGTTTCGAATCTTGGAAGCGGATAATCCAGATTTTCATATTCAATTAATAGATTGATTGATTCGTTTTCTACGGCTTGTTAACTTTTGGTAGGTTATTTAAAACCAGAAAATTGTTTTATATTGTCAGATGTTTTAGAGATAATAACTGCTTAGTGATACAAATTTTACTAATAAACCAATAGCTGGGATGAGAGATGGTGGATTCCAACCTTTCCCAAGGGTATTTTCGTCAAAGTGAATATAACGAACCCAACTGGAATTGGAACTCGGCTCTCCGATTAACAATTTCGAGCCATTATCCATTATACTACCCTCACATCAACGCTTACAGCACATGGTTTTCTCCAGCGGTCACCCATCTAGAAGCTGACCAGGCTTAACTTTGGTGATGGTACGGGAACTGGTATTTCAACGTGATGCGGCCTTAATAGTCCACGTTCAAAATGCTTAGAGTAGACAATCATGCACAGAACAAAAAAAGAAAAACAAACAACGTTAACTTTATTTGCCACATACCCCACTATAGCAGCCTTGTGCCAGTCTTACCTCAGCTTACTAAGTAAGGTATCGTATAGATATTAGATATACATAAAGTATAATTTGCGTGTTCACCCTGTTATTGTGTCAATTACTTATTTTCCATCTGTACCCGGGAGACACGGTGGAGTAATGTCCTCATCTTTGTTGTCATATTTATTACAATGTTTCGGGCGATGTACGCTCCGGCCTTCTTCAGGTGGTTGGAATGTCCTTAAGGGCACATGACACAGTTGATAAAGACGTTGTTTAAATCCAGTGACAGGACTCAGAGAGTTGTGAGTTCAATACAGGGTGGAGAACTTGGAGAGGGGAATTAACAGGAGATAACTGACATCCATTAGACATGGCACATGGAACTAGAACAGTCTACCCCAGCGACCGAAATAAAGGGTTCAGATCGACATTCCAACCACCTGAAGAAGGCCGGAGCGTACATCGGGCGAAACGTTGTGATAAATATGGTAACAAAGATGAGGACAATAGTCTGAATAATGTAAATAGTGTACATAATACCTTATTTCAGAAATATAGACAGATGTCAATAGCAATTGCCAGTATTACTCTTCTTAAGTTTTGAGGTCCATTATTAAGTAAAACTTAATTGTTTATAACTGAAACCAAATAAGTAAGGTGTATGTATTGCATGTATTCATCAATAGAATAAAATACTGTCACCATAACGAAGAGGAATAAATGATGCGTGCCGTTTAAGGAATAAAAGGAAATAATTCACAGATTCTTTTGGTATAGGTGAATTGTCAGCATCAATACTCTTGCAATTTGTGTCAATTATTAAATAAAACTTATGAATTATTAATTTGCTCGACTAGCCGGGGGAACACGAAACGACAGAAATCAAAACCGCGGATAAAGGCCTACTCATTTGTAAATAACGACTGGGGTGCATAACAAATAAAAAACAATATAAAGACATTCTAAAAGGGAAATGATGAAAGGAAAGATATTGATAAAATAGAGATATCAAATGTGTGGAACAAAAGGATTGTCGAATCTGCATCTCTTTTTTTCCATTGAAGGAATACAGGTTCGATTCCTGTCGGGGGCACAATGTTTCTTTAGTAGTACTTGACAATTTAGTCTGGTTGTTATTAATTTCACTGTGTAAGAAAAAAACAAAAAAAAAACAGGTCTACCAAAAAAAAACAGTAACCACTGAAAGTGGCATTTACCAATAAGAAATAATGGAAAAAATCATTTAATATATATATATATATATTTATATATAATATATAAATAATGATAAATAATCATATTATATATATATATATATATATATATATATATATATATATATATATATATATATATATATATATTTGCGGTGCTGATTGGA
>CAHIKZ030003326.1:1032500-1205000 GCA_903632075.3 Acanthosepion pharaonis
AAGAACAGATTCTGAGGTGTGTGGGAATGTGACTGTCAACTGATGGTAACCTCCTGATCTCCAGTGAGACAATAACGTTTAAGGGTTAAAGGATACACTTTATAAATTCAATTTGGCAAGATATATCGACTCTTGAAATTTGGTACAATTTTTTAATTTATTTGACTAGCCGCGGGTAAATGAAACCATAGAAATCAAAACTAACTTTCGTAAATAATGATGCATAACAGATAAAAATGTAAAACAGATTCCAAATGGAAAATGATGAACACAATATGTTTAAAATAATTGGGATATCAATTTTGAATTGAGAAACAGTTTCAAGAGAGAAAGATAGAAAGGAAAAGGAGACAGAGAGAAAGAAGAAAATCTACAAAGAAAGGGGGAGAATGGCAAGAAGGATTGGATGATAGGAAGAAAGGTGAATAAATAAAAAGAAAGGTGATCGAGAGAAAGAAAGAGCTAGAAAAAGAAAGAAAGAGAAAGGGACGCGTAGAAAGAAAGAAAGGAGTTAGAAAGAAAAATAAAGAAATGATATAGAAAGAAAGAAAGAAAGGAATGAAAAATAGAAAGGAAGGGGATAGATAAAAAGAAAAGAGAAAAAAAGAAAGAGAAAAAATAGAAAGAGACAGGAGATAGAAAGATAGGGAGGAATAGAATGACAAAAAAGAAAGAAAGAAAGAAAAAAGAAAGAAAGGAAAAAACAAAAAAAGAAAAGGGAAAAGAAAGAAAGAAAGGGTAAAAGGTAAAAAAGGAAATAAAGAAAGTAAGAAAGGGAAAGAGAGAAAGAAAGAAAATGAAAGAAGGAAATGGAAAAGAAAGAAAGTAAGAAACAAAAAAAGAAAGAAAGGACAAAAACAAGAAAAGAAAAGGGAATAGAAAGAAAGAAAGGGTAAAAGGTAAAAAGGGAAATAAATAAAGGGGAAAGAAAGAAAGTAAGAAAGGGAAAAAGAGAAAGAAGGAAAAACAAAGAAGGAAAGGGAAAAGAAAGAAAGAAAGAAAGAAAAAAGAAAGAAAAGAAAAGGGAAAAGAAAGAAAGGGTAAAAGGTAAAAAGGGAAATAAATAAAGGGGAAATAAAGAAAGTAAGAAAGGGAAAGAGAGAAAGAAAGAAAATGAAAGAAGGAAATGGAAAAGAAAGAAAGTAAGAAACAAAAAAGAAAGAAAGGAAAAAACAAGAAAAGAAAAGGGAACAGAAAGAAAGAAAGGATAAAAGGTAAAAAGGGAAATAAATAAAGGGGAAAGAAAGAAAGTAAGAAAGGGAAAGAGAGAAAGAAAGAGAAAAGAAAGAAGGAAAGGGAAAAGAAAGAAAGAAAGGTAAAAGAAAGGAAAAGGAAAGAAAGAGGAAATGATTAAAAGGACAGATACTGACTGACTGGCATCATAAATTCGAGGGAATCTTTCATCAATTTGCTCGACTCCGAAATCAAAGGTACATAAACTAAATAAATTTTTTCAACTATTCGCATTTAAACGAAACCGTAGAAATCTAAACCGCGCGTAAGGATCTACTCTATTGTAAATAACAACTGAGATGCATAACAAATAATAATATGAGACAATTTTTTTCGCACAATGAAGTTCACCCTGTACAAGGCCCGAGAGCCACTCGAGGTAGAGGATTACAGAATAAGAGGCACAGATTATGCGGATATGTGTGGAAGCTAACGCTTAACCATAGATTTGAACATGTCATGATTGTAGTGATTGGAGAAATATTCTTGGGAGTCGGTTCCACAAAGCAGCTGTTCTTGAGAAGACGCTGTCCCAGTGGAACTTGTATATCATCAATGGAATAAGAAGGGAATGAGGATGGTTCGCTACAATGTGCATGGCATGGCGGATGTTAGCCGTGAAAGTTAAAACTGGTAAAACTAAGGAGTGTAGTTCATCCGAACACTCTCCATGGAAATAGCGATAAAGCAACGAGAGGCTTGCGATGCCTCGCCTATGAGAAAAGAGTTGTAGGGTGGAAAATAATTCATTAGCTACAAGTGTTGTGTATTGCTGATTGACTCAAATAAGGCGACGAGCACTTATATATAAAAATATATAAATATTTTATTGTGCGAATTGCGGCGAATCACAGAGGTTAGGATTACGCACACAGGAATTGACGGAGACAAGTCTTCGATGAACCTCTAACCAGCCTCTCTGTCCAGATCAAGAATCGGACCGATTAAATAACATTTGGACACCTACGAAACTTCACCTGTCTACGCCTTCTTCCGGTATGTCGTCTACGCAACTTCTTATGGCCACGCCCCTTCCGGCTATGTGCCCACACAATTTCGTGTGTCCACGCCTCTTCCGGCATGCGACCAGAGGAAGCACACATTTCCTTCTGCTCAGGACACCTGTGCACCCTGTTTATTCAAGGATCAGGACACATGTACGTCCTGTTTACTTTAACCACCGGATGCATTTCCTGTTTATGCTATAACCCATTCCATTTTAGCTCACTCTCTGATGCAGCGGAAATGAGGTCAAAGGTCTTCCTCAACGGATATCCAACACAAGGATGCGGAGACACTTTGGACTCTATCGAGAATGGGAAGTGAAAACTTGGCATCCCCTGCCCGTGTATAACAGCAATAATCCATTTTCTGTCTCTTGTAAAGGTAGATAAAAGCAGGAAGAGTCAGTTACTTGCCGGAAAGACAGAGAAAAGACCATTTTTCCAGCATCTTTAATGATGGGTCATACCTCCGAGTTGCTTTTGAGGTCTGGGTTGAGTTTAAGTCCTAATAGGTGCTCAAGGTATGGGGACACACTGTGAGAACACCTGTCCATTGAATGTGACGCGCCAGTTTTTCCTCTACTGAGCTGTTAGAGCTAGGTCAAAAGAGCTAGGTCAAAGGAGCTAGGTCAAAGGAGCTAGGTCAAAGAGCGAGGCCAAAGTCAAAAAGCTAGGTAAAAGCAGAGATCAGTTGCCAATCTAAAGAAAATGATGAATGCAAGATATTAAACAAATCAGGATATGAAATGAGAAAAAATTAGGGATACATTCAAACATATAGTAAATAACTGCTAAAATTTGGAATAGAGAAGTAAATTCTTGAAAGAAAAAAGGAAAAAAAAGATAGAAAAGGCAAATATTGAGAAGGAAAGAAAGAAAGAAATGAAAGCAAGAAAATGAAGATCTTAAAGAAAGAAAGAAAAGGGAAATGTTAAGAAAGAAAAAAAAAGACTAATTGATTTGTTCTTTTACGGCGTATCAACCAATTTCAGGTTATTTAAAGCCAGAAAATATTTTTAGATTTTAAGATGTTTTGAGGATGATAAGGATTTACTGAAAGAAGTGCTACTAATTTGCCCATAGCTGGAGGGTCGGAGGAAGATGATTCATACCTTTCTCAAGAGTATTTGCGCATAAGTGAATATGACCAACCCACTGGGTAACGGCTACGGATTGGAAGTCAGAGAATCGTGTTCCCATTGGTACTTGACTATCTGATTTCCAATGCCAAGCCCTTATCCACTGCACTTGCCGGACATCCACGCTTATAGCACTTGGTATTCCCAAGTAGTCACCCATCTATTTACTAACCAGGCTCGATGTTGTTTAACTTAGGTGATCGTACGAGAACCGGTGTTTCAACGTGATATAGCCATAAAAAAAGAAGAAGGAAGAAATAGGGACAGATTAGAAACAAGGGGAGAAAGGAAAGAAAAAAGAAAGAAAAAGAATTAGGACATATTAAGAGAAAGAAAGAAAGATGACATATTAAGAGAAAGAAAGAACGAAAAAGTGACATATTAAGAAAGAAAAAGTGAAAGAAAGAAAAAGGGAAATATTAAGAAAGAAAGAAAGAAAGAAAGAAAGAAAGAAAGAAAGAAAGAAAGAAAAAGAATATATTAAGAGAAAGAAAGAGTGGGGAGATATTAATAGAGAGAAATAAATAAAAAGGGAGATATTAAGTAAAACTAAAGAAAGAATAGAAATATTAAGAGAAAGAAAGAAAGAAAGAAAGAATGGAACAAAGAAAGAGAATATATTAAGAAAGAAAGAACAAAGAAAGAAAGTGGAGATATTAATAAGCAAGTAAAGAAAGAAAGAAAGAAAGAAAAGAAAGTATTGAAGAATAAATGGCTTCTCTATCATTCAAATTGTCAGCATCACGGCTCTTTCATTTGAGTTAATTATTAAATAAAATGTATGAATTGTTTATATCTGGGGGTGGGTTGGCCACCGATAGCTGAAACCTTAGATGGGGCTGGTAATATACATTCGTCTTAATCAAGCACAAATTTATATGAAATCTAGTGATACTAATGTTAGTAATTTTTGTTTTTTTTTGTAAAAGACTGAAGTATGTTCATAGTTGTTTTTTCGGCAATACTTTTACAAGTTAAATTGCGAGACGATCGCTTTGTAACATGTCAATTTCAAAATAGAAGCGGGTTCAACATTTCGAAGAGGCTTATTTTTGAAACTTATCAATTTTCTCTCAGGTTACAAACATAATGACAATTAAATATAGTTTCTACTTCCCAGAATAGATTACCGATTTGCTGGAAGCGACTACAGCGACGTGAACGTAAAGAAAGGGTGTGTCCAAAGTTAGATAGCAAAAAAACAATCATGTCATCTGATTGTTAAAAGTATTTATAAGCTTAATGAAAAATAACAGGAAGTCTCAGCTGTAGGAAAAAATAATATTGGACTTTTCTTTTATAAATCTTTCTCAATACAAGACCCAAGAGCCACTCAAGGTAGAGGGTTACTGAATGAAGTTGTATAAGCGTAAAAAGACGAGTACGGTTTAGGAGGAAATGGTAAACACAAGACTTAAAGAAGTTAAGATTATAGTGATCGGGAAAGCATCCTATTTGGAGTCAGTTCCACGAAGTAGTGGAGGTTCCTTGTTACTATTGGGATATTAAGGTAATACGGATGATTCGTCCCAGTGTAAATGGTATGGCGGGTCTTAGCTGTGAAAGTCAGAACTGGTGAAAAGAAGAATCCAGGTTGTTTGTCTGGACATCTGCCATGGAAATAGCGATAGTCTGACGAGAGGCGTGCAAGTTTATTCTATGGGAAAAAGGTTTGTTGTGTGGAAAGTAATTCATCACCCACAAGGCTGGGTAGACGCTTTAAAGTCTACGAAGACTGGACAGCGAGAACTGGGCAGCTCTAGTCTAGATATGACAGCAGAACTCCAGTTTTGCAGTGATCTGGCTGTTCCTGAATAAAGGAGGAAAAAAGAACAAGGAAAGACATATACACATACACAGCCATTTGGAAATACAATTTATACAGTTGATTACTTATTTATACTTAATAAAAACATTCGGATTACTTTCCTTCCTCTTCCTGCTCGCTCAAAATGACTAGAATTTGTATTCTACGTCCGCTCAAGTTACCTTAGAATTTTTTTGGATGGTATTCTATGCTCACTTAGGTTGCTCAGAATCTCTTTGGAGAGAATTCTACATTCGCTCAAGTTGTCCAAAATCTAGTTGCGGTGCATTCTACGTTCGCTCACGTTATCCAGAATCTGTTTGGAGAGCATTCTACGTTCGCTCATGTCGTCCAGAATCTGTTTGGAGAGCATTCTACGTTCTCTCAAATTGTTCAGAAACTGTTTGGAGAGCATTCTACGTTCTCTCAAATTGTTCAGAATCTGTTTGGAGAGCATTCTACGTTCTCTCAAATTGTCCAGAATATGTTTGGAGAGCATTCTACGTTCTCTCAAATTGTCCAGAATCTGTTTGGAGAGCATTCTACGTTCTCTCAAATTGTCCAGAATATAAAGGAATGCATGTGAGGGAGTCGGGTTGACCCTTTAAATTGTTACAGCTGTTTCTAATTATCCGTGTCTTTTTTTGCTCTTACATAGAAAAACTAAACAGAAGATAAACCATCACTGTCAAAATTCCACATCCACAGGGTCTTCTGACAAGTAATTTGCTATCCTGAGTCAGCGTTCACATTATGTAACCAACGCTCTATTTTACAAGAACGTTAACATATATTAAAAGCTGAAAATTGTCTCGTTCTGAGACTTGGATATTGAGCGTAATTAATATAGGAAATACGGAAAATATGCAAGAGGAGAATATAAAAAATATCCTTGCAAGAGTTGAAGTATTAAAATCACTTGAAGCTGATGCTGAAAAACTAGAATTTAAAACTGCGACTATATCACGTTGAAATACTAGTTCTCGTGCTATCACCGAAGTTAAGAAACGTTAAATCTGGCCAGTACTCAGATGGGTGACTGCTAGTGAATATCAGGTTTTAAGACGTTTATCGTATCCGGCATAGCAACGTCTTACGGTCATAACACGCTGAAAGACTGCTTCTAGTTCGATCACCAGAGTTAAGCAACGTCAGGACTCAGATGGGTGACCGCTGAGAAATACTAGGTTTTAAAACGAATATCTTACCAGTCCACAGCATGTTAACACCTTACGTTCATATCACGTTGAAATACCTATACTCGTTCGATCACCGAAGTCAAGCAACTTTAAGCCTGGTCAGCACTAAGATGGGTGACCGTTTAGGGAATACGAGATGTTAAGATATTTATCTTATCAGCCCATGTAATCTTAACAATCAACGAAAATATATACTGTAGTGTTACTGACTGGAAACTAGAGAAATATATAAAATCCAGATATAACCAACGTGTGAATACCCCCCCGCAATACATCACTTTTCTCTCTCAGAATACACACACATACACACACACACGCGCGCACCTGTTTATATCTGAATACAAACGCACATCTCAATACTTTATAGACAAGCTTAGCAACTTGCTACTCATACTGGCAGAAGACCTCGATATATGGAGGTGTTTCTGGTCTGACAGGCCATAAGATCTTTCCTGGAGTTGGGTGAAGTGAGGAGACGAAGTCCAGCGTCAACCTTTGAGAGGTAGAGTTATTGATTATAGACTGTTGAGGGGTTCTCCCCCTTTTACACAAATGGACTCACCCAGTATATACATATACTACGGCTACGTGAAGACCCGAGAGAGCAAGACCGAAGAGTCGAGTCCAGAGTGACCGAGTTGTAGGTAACCGGAAGAGTGAGGGTGAGGTAACAGCGTTGTAGGAGTCACCGTGAGCAAGCACGTAGACTCAGTAAGAAGTCATACAGCGATACCTCAATGCCAAAGACTGTATATATATATATATATATATTGCTACTAAACCGTATTTCTGGAACTACTAACCTGCTTTACCAGTTTGTATTATTACATTAATAGATTATTTCCATATATTCATTCCTGGCGTTTGTTATTTATTGGTATCGGATTTCAACCCGGAATCCACAATATAGACACACAAAGTAAAAACAAAGTTTGTCTATTTTTAATGCGACTTTTTTTTTTTTTTTTTTTTTTTTAGATCGGCCCATGCATTGTCGTAAAGATGGTTCAAATCTAGGATACTTAAAAATTGATTGGGCTTCAAAAAAAAATGATGACAGTCTCTGACGGATGAAGGTTTTCAAATAAATGTCAAAGGTGACCAATGGATACAACACAATAATTAAAACAAAAAGGAAAAAAAAACTATGATAATATCTGATAAAAACTTAGAAGATACGGAACAATTTAGTAAAATGGTAGAAAAATTAAATATTAAAAAAGAAAAAGTTGTTATTCAAACAAACTTGCATAAATGAAATATTGCTGTCCAAAACTCAGGCATATATATATATATATATATATATATATATATATATATATATATATATATTATTTACATTATTCGGACTATTGCCTCATCTTTGTCGCCATATTTATCACAACGTTTCGGCCGTTCAGGTGGTTGGAATTTCGATCTGAACCCTTTATTTCGCTTACTCGGGTAGACTGTTCTAGTTCCACGTGCCATGTTTGATGGATGTCAGTTATCAGTTATTGTATTTATTTCTATGCTTGGTCGGCTCAGGAGATTTTTGTGACCTAGCATATGTGCTGATTCCTTAAATTTGCGAATTTTCCAATGGTGTTCCTTGTCTATGATCTCAACCTGATCCCACAGAGGGCGGTGATCTCCCTTCTCTCTCTATATGTGGTCAGCCACGCCTGATTTTTCTACTTCCCCTCGTGTTACAGCTTTCTGGTGTTCTTGAAGCCTTACCTTGATGGGGCGGCCTGTCTCTCCATTATATTCCTTTCCGCAGCTTAGTCATGTTCTCCTCTATGGTGGGGGGTCTTACTCGGGAGAGATATCTGCGAAGTGTCGTCAAGCTTGCCAGAGAAAAGCAATAATCACGCATAGAAATAAATACAATATGAGAACCAGTAATAAGGTGTGCCAGAGAAAAGCAATGATAACAAAGTTGCAATATGAGCTCTGGTAAAAACATGAAATGATAACAGCAAAATTCCAATATGAGCACTGGTAAAAAATGGTTGCTGAAGACATTAGGTTTATAATACTCAGAAATTCATACCCAGGTGTCCTCAAGGCACAGTGGATAAAGGCGTTGGTTAGATCCAGTGACAGGACCCAAAGAGTGTGGGTTCAATACCCGGTTAAGGCAGTGGAGAACTTTCAGAGGGAAATTAGCAGGAAATAACTGATAACTGACATCCATCAAACATGACACGTGGAACTAAAACAGCCTACCCCAGGATTCAGTTCGAAATTCCAACCACCTACAACGGCCGAAATGTTATGATAAATATGGCGACAAAGATGAGAACAATAGTCCGAATAATGTAAATAATGTACATAGTACCTCATCTCAGAAATATAATATATATATATATATATATATATATACATATATATATATATATATATGTGTGTGTGTGTGTGTGTGTGTGCCTGGTGTGACAGCAAATGTCAAATCGTGTAACAGCATCCATTTTAATACCTAAAAAACCACTGAACTAATTGAGACTTTTTTCAGGTTTTTCAGACACCATTTTTCGTAAGAATCACTGAAAAACCGTTTGAGTCATACAGCTAAAAAGAAAGCAGGTTGAAATTGTTTTGTGTCAGACCCACTGTCTTCCTATCTGAGCAATGGCGAGAGGAAAAAGATCATTCAGGCCTTCAGTAATGCTAGCAATATTTATACTCCGCTTTCCATCTTCAAAGTCCATTCAAGAACCACCCAGAGAACGGGGAATAAATGTAAAAAAAAGAAGGAACAGCAGAGAGGATCAGGAGGTCACAACAGCAAGAGGGATTATCATTTCAACTTAGAGCTAAACAGATCAATTAGAAAAGATCCAACTCGATTCATAAGACGTTTGGCACGTGAGAGATGAGTTTCAGCTGTGACAGTCCAAAGAGCAGTGAAAAAGGTTTTGAAAATGAAATCGTACGTGAAACCCGTGAGGCAACTTGTTATTCTAGGGCATAAAAGTAGAAAGTTAGAGAGAATGAAAATCATCTTGAATAATTTGGAAAATGATCCTGGAATAATATATATATATATATATATATATATATATATATATATATATATATATATATATTTGAACTTTATTTCAATCCTTCATGAGCTTTCGATTCTTACCTATGATTAATTAATGATGAACACGTCATTTTCGCTTATGATCGATTTCATCAAGATACTTCTGTTAGGCTTAGAGAATAATTATACATTTCTATTACTCAAAGTAGAGTCCACTAGTGTTATATAAACCATACCTGATGATGTCTGTATGAACAGATGAAAGCTCGTAAAAAACTAAAAAAGACCTTATGCAACTGGAATTTATAAACAGGGATCATAACATTTATCTACAGGTTCGGGGTTAATGTAATTTATTAAATTTGTTCGCGAAGATGTATTTTTCGATCGACATTTATATCATTAACTTCTATATCTGTTTTTTTGTGTGAATGATTCACGTAATATATATATATATATATATATATATATATATATATATATATACAGTCCATCAAAAAATTTATATACACTTCAGGAAAGGTAAAACTTGTACACATATTTGTAATACTAAATTTATTCAGACATTATGAGGTTAATACAAGTTACCTTTGGACTCTACAATCACAAGAGATACTCAAAATGGCGGTCTTTAGCTTCCAGACATTTATTAGTACGGTGAACTACACCTTGGGCACATGCGTTTTCAATTTCTTGTCTAATGGCCTTTAGGATATGTTGATTCTACAGTTATGAGAGTAATTCCGTCTGTCGAGAAAATACCACAGTAAACAGTGTTATCGAAATTTGATTAAACTACGAAAGTTTTTCATTTTCTAAAACATGTATACATGTTTTGGCGGACTCCTTTCTCTCTCTATTTCTCTCTGTCTCTATCTCTGTCTGTCTGTCTGTCTTTCTCTCTTTCTGTTGAAACTTGACTAATGCATGGAATAATAATACAACACAAAATGTACTTAGAACAAAATGTATTGAAACAAGAAAGGTACACAATATTTACATATAGACTTTTGTATATTCTTGGGAAGACCGTTTCAGGAGAATGTGCTGACTTAGTCGCAGTCGGGCAGAGTCTCTGGATTGAATCTCTTGATTCCTTCCCTCGTCTTCCCGGGACCAACCATATTTATATGGTGGGTACTCCACTATGCAAATTAGGTGGATCCTAGCACAACACACACACTCTCTCTCTCTCTCTATATATATATATTAATCATTTCACTCTAAGCAAGGCAATAAAGCCACTAAGATAAAAGGGGGTTACCGGGTGTTAGAGAATATGTAATGAAAATCACTTTTAAGGAGAGAGACATTAAAAGAACAATAATTAAGAGGACAGTAGATAAAGATTGACATTTCAATTAAATCTTTGAAGATTAAAGTTGACTGGGAAGCAAGAGATCAGAAGAGGGTTCCAGAAGTGAGAAGTGCGAGAGAAGATACAGCTAACATAGAACTTACGGTTACATCTAACCATTTCTACTGCCGAATGATGAAACCTTTTGGCCAATCTAGTACTACGCTTAAATTCATAAAGTCTAGGTACCATAACAGGATGTTCATCAGAATAATTATGGAAGTATTTATAGAAAAGGCACAGGGAAGCTACATTACGCTGGCGGAAAAGGGACTGAAAGCGAATGGTAGGTCAGAACCAATAACAATGCAGATTCCTTTTTGGATTTCATCAAGAATTTCTAAATATCTAGCAGGTGCACCAGACCAGATGAGACAGCAATATTTAATGAAGGGAAGAATGGTAGAGTTTTAAATGTGTAAAATAGATTCTGTCGAGAAAAACTTGTCAAGCATGACATAGTAAACTAACTTTGGTAACAGAAGACTGAGCAATGGATTCGATATAATCTTTCCACTTGATGTCAGTGGAAAACGTTAGTCTAAGAAGGCTCAACGAATCACTCTCCTCGAGCTGGAGATTAGCATCAAGCATGATGATAGAAATATATATATATATATATATATGTATATAAATAAAAAGAAAGAACAGTAAGATATAAAATCCGGTGTTTTTATAGATATTTTTATTTTTACAAAATAGTGCTCAATGTAAATTTACAGAGCATTAATATTATAAATTAATTGATTTAAAATATGGTTTTTTTTTTTCGCTACACAATTCCAACCATGTTTCAAAAATAGAAGCTAAAAACCCCGAATTTAATTTTGCAATTAAATTAAAAGCATTAGTTCCATTTCATCTTCAAGCGAATTTTGGAGTAACTTTTAAAAATTACCGGGTTTTTATATAATATGAGTCCTCAGCCAGGAATTGAACCTGTATTCAACAAGGAACCGTCATTTGGCCTGACGTGATATACCATTTGCTAACCAGACGCTTCCTCTGTAGCTAAAGTATATAGCACGTCAGGGCGAATGACGGTTCCGTATAGAATACAGGTTTGTGTAGATTTATAAACCTTTCCTATTTGTTCTTTATCCTATCATTCTGTATATGATCCGTATTCCCACTCACACACACACACTCACTCACACATACACATAAAAACACACACGCACACAAACACACACATATATATCAGGTCATCCCATAAGTTGTGTCCGAATTCTGAATAAAGAAAACAAGTGACCAAATGTTACATTTAATTACAGATTCAATAAACAATGTATTTTCCCTGATTATCTATGACTTCCTTCCGTCTATTAACAAGCTTACTAATTCCATTACTGTAAAATTCTTTTGGCTTTGATTCGAAGAACTCACGAATGTCAGTATCAACCTCTTCCTTTGTTACAAAACTGTTTCTTTCAAATGATTCTCTAAGCTACGAAATAAATGGTAGTCTGAAGGAGCAAGATCGGGAGAATAAGGGGGATGAGGAATTTTCTCCCAACCAAGTTTTTCGATCTTTTGTGACGTGATTCTTGCTGTTTGGGGTTGCGCATTGTCCTGATGAAACATCACTTCTTTTCGATTCACTAGAGCAGGTCTTTTTTTTCCTCAAAGCTTGGTTCAAATGCTCTAATTGCTGACAGTATATTTGAGCATTAATTGTTGCATTAGGTGGTAAGAATTCAAAGTGGATTATTCCTTGGCGATCCCACCAGATTGAAAGAACCTTTTGCTCATGAAGTTCCCTTCTCGGCTGTGGCTGGGGTCCTTCCCCTTTACCAAGCCACTGTCTACGACGCTTAACATTTCGAAAAAAATCCTTTTTCGTATATCCAAAAAAGGTGAAACAAGTTGGCAAGAATGGAGCAGATGTCAACTCAGGATTTGAGGTTGTTTTCAGACAATTCATGAGGCACCCATTTTCCAAGTTTAGGAACTTTTCCAAGTTGTTGAAGATGACGATGAACAGTTGTATGATTTGAACTGAGAACCATTGCAAATTCCTCAACTGATAAAGCAGGATTTTCTTCAAGGGCTGCTTCAAGAAGCTTTTCATCAAACTCAATTGGACGTCCGGTTCGATCTTCATCTTCAAGGGTGAAATCTCCACCTATGAATTTTGCAGACCATCTTCTGCAAGTTCTTTCATTCACACATCCCACTCCATAAACTGAGGGAATGTTTCTAGCCGCTTCGGCTGCTGAGTTTCCTTTCTTGAACTCATAAAGAATTATGTGCCTCAAATGATTCTTGTGTACTTCCATGTTAGCAGGGTTTTAATCAAACAAAATTTAATTTTATTGTTCTCTGAAATAAAATTTGATCAGTTTAAATGCATCTAAACATAAAAATAATATTCAGCTCCATTAGACATTATAAAATACTCTTTAAATTTCATTTATTTTAACAAAAAGTTAAAATTCGGACAGAACTTATGGGATGACCTGATATATATATAATCTCCAGATCGCTTGAGGCGTGAAACTGTTAGTAGCCATCCAGTGTTGATTCCTAGGCGCCCACTATCTATCTATCTATCTATCTATCTATCTATCTATCTATCTATCTATGCACCTTCCACCAAAAAGAGAGAAATAGTTGGATAGAACGTGTACAGTTCAAAGAAATAGTAAAGTGAATATTTAAAGAATATATGTGTGTTTCCCTCTGTCCATCTCTTTCAACATATAGTAGATCAATGTCAAGGAAATAAGGGAATAAAAATATAAATAAATTTGATAAAATTACTGATAGAGGGACAAACTCAGAAATCGAATGTTCGTACAGTAAATAGAGCCATAAAAAAACTAATTATAGAATAACAAAGTTGATAATTTGGGGCAGTTTGGCAATATCATTACTTGTTTATTTTCAATGATATTTTCTCACAACTTCCATTCGCAAATGAAAAAAACAAACAAAAAATAAACAAACAAAAAAACCCAATCATATTAAAAATGAAAAAAATATATACCTTATAGTATTCAATAAGTCATATGATCGCCCGGAATATTTTTATTTTTACATATTTTTTTAATATAACACCGTCAATTTACAACGTCACACACGCGACTGCTTTTTTTAATTTCACTGTTATATGACGGAATCATAACTGCCTGCTCCTGTTGTTTCATTATATATTTACGATACAGTGCCAATTTTTATAAAAAAAAACGTACAGATTAAATAAAAATGTACAATAATTCTATATGATGTATCACTTAAAGACGTGGTCGATCTTGGATCTTCACAACTTCCCATCCTGTGTAGCTATAAGCTTTTTCTGTTGTCTATCCCTCCTAGGCACTGTTCTGCCAATCATTTACACAAATTCGTTTGGTACATTCTCCGCTGCTTTCCTCAACCCATCTTGCCTTTAATATGTTCTGTGAGTTTCCAAGTCTCTAAGCCCTCTTTCCTCATTGTAGGCCCTAGAAATGCCAATTGTCTTTAAATGCAACGGTCTTTTTGACATTTTCTTTAAAACTTTGTTGCTGCTCACATATTCAATTCATCGTATTCGCAATACTCTTCTGTAGAACCACATTTTTATTGCCTCAAGTATTTTCTTCATCTGATTGATTGAATTGTTTTTTTTTACAGTTTATCAACCGTTTATTTAAAGCTGAAACATATTTTGAGTTATAAGAATAATTCTTTTGTCCTGCGTGAGAATTAACAATTATTGCGACATAAAAATGATTTTTCCAAAGACAAGTCCTCTTATTTAACCCATAATTGGAAAAAAAGAAATGCGTTCATACATTCCCGAAGAGTATTTGTGCGTAAGTGAATGGTGATTTTCTAAGGGTAGCTTAGATGTGGCACAGGGCCAACAGTGAGGATCGAACTCACACTCGTAACTGTTCCAGGGAGACAAACTCGCTAACCACGTCGGGGCACCCAAAGGAATTTTCTAAGCGTAGCTTGGCTGTGACGCAAGCCGAAAATGTGGGGCAACCAGTGAGGGTCGGACTCACTACCCAGTCGTAATTGATCCAGCGAGACAAGTTTGCTAACCATTACACCACAGTGAAGTACCCAGATACCTTGGTTCCGCTGGGGATCGAACTCGGGACCTCTCGTAAGTAAGTGAATATAAGGAACGCGATGACCGGAACGTCATCTGTGCTGAAATTGTCCAGCATACACTGGACAGGGCTGACATTGCATGGCGGTTCTGACCTCTTCTCTAAGGTATTATTACTATATTTATATAAAAATATATATTATAATGTCTGGCCGCTCGTATTCGAGTATACCTATCTACTAGGGCGTCTAGCCAATCCCTGCCAATCCCTGTTGCAGACACCTGTTCAGGCACGTTTGTGTTTGTTCATAGGGTTCACCTGTGGTTTATATTGCAAGTGCAATTTTGCCGAGCGGACATTAATTAAAGTATCTAGAAGAGGTTACCTTGACTTGTGTTAGCACAAACAACGACGTGGTTCCGCTTACCTAATTTCAGTCAAGCCGTGGTATGGTTTTCAAGCATTTGTGAAGCACTAACAGATAGGGTATCGAGCGATCGGAAAAATTAATATGGTTAGATTTGATCAACCGGTTGTAAAGGTCTGTGCGCTGAAACTTTCCAAGCTGAAACGGTCCCGGTGAACCACAATTTAACTGAATCTACTCAATTGGCCACTGCAAGATACAAATACTACAAATAAAGCAAAATGAGAAAACTACTTGAAAATACAGAAACTGTCAACATAATGTCCTACTCTAAAGAAATGGCCGTATACCAAAACATATAACACCTACAATAGATCTATATAGATTATATATCTATAAAACATACATTGGACACTTAGGCGTGGTGTATCGAGTTTGTCTCACAAGATCAATTCTGAGCGAGTTCGAATCTATCTATCTATCTATCTTGTCTCATCATATCTATCTATCTATCTATCTATCTATCTTGTCTCATCATATCTATCTATCTATCTATCTATCTATCTATCTATCATGTTGTCTCATCATATCTATCTATCTATTTTACCTTCTTCATTATCTATCTATCTATCTATCTATCTATCTATCTATCTATCTCATCATATCTATCTATCATGTTGTCTCATCATTATCTATCTATCTATCTATCTATCTATCTATCTACCATGTTGTCTCATCATATCTATCTATTTTACCTTCTTCATTATCTATCTATCTATCTATCTATCTATCTATCTATCTATCTATCTATCTATCTCATCATATCTATCTATCATGTTGTCTCATCATTATCTATCTATCATGTCTCATCATATTTATCTATCTATTTTACCTTCTTCATTCTCTATCTATCATGTTGTCTCATCATTATCTATCTATCTATCTATCTATCTATTTATTTATCTATCTATCTATCTATCTATCTATCTATCTATCTACCATGTTGTCTCATCATATCTATCTATCTTTTTACCTTCTTCATTATCTATCTATCTATCTATCTTATCTATCTATCTATCTACCATGTTGTCTCATCATATCTATCTATCTATCTTTTTACTTTCTTCATTATCTATCTATCTATCTATCTATCATGTTGTCTCATCATATCTATCTATCTATTTTACCTTCTTTATTATCTATCTATCTATCTATCTATTCTACATCCATATATCAAGTATGTTTATTTGCGCACGTATGTTTATTTGCGCACTAACGAATATTGGTGCGGCGCGGTAAATCGGCGAGCCGATTTCAATTTCCGTATTTTCTGTTGCGTCCTCTTTCGCATAAATTCCTTCGTCTGTTCTTCCTCCAGCGATGGGTTAAGTAGCAGAGTAAACGGGACCCACTAGCCTTGATGGTGGTGGTGGTGGTAGTAGCGGGGAAGGAATCAGGCCAAGTGAAGAAAATCAATCCGTTCTGAAGGCAACGGGAAACCAGTCCACTATCTTTCCCAAGAATGAGTGACACCTCACAGGTGATAATGAAAAGGGATCTCTGGCTCTTGTCATGGTAGAGCAGAGGGGTGGGGTGGGTAGATAAAAATCCAGATGTCACTGAAGTGTGAATGTCCACCACACACACACACACACACACACACACACACACACACACACACACACCTCTTTATCTGAATACATAAGTAGATGCATTTCTCTCTCTCTATCTGAGTACACACACACACTCACAGACGTCTCTTTGTTTTCTATTTTTCTGAGTACACACACACATCTCTTCTCTCTTTCTTTCTCTCTCTCTCTCTCTCTCTCAACACACACACACGTCTCTTTGTTTTCTATTTTTCTGAGTACACACACACATCTCTTCTCTCTTTCTCTCTCTCTCTCTCTCTCTCTCAACACACACACACGTCTCTTTGTTTTCTATTTTTCTGAGTACACACACACACATCTCTTCTCTTTTTTTCTATCTCTTTCTCTCTCTCTGAACACACACACACACACACACACGTCTCTTTTTCTTCCCGTTCTCTGAATACTTACAGCCACGCATTTATCTTTCTATCGCTTTCTGAATACATACATACGCCCTTTTCCTCTCGCTGAATAAGTTCACATACGCATTCATATATCGCACTGAATGCACATATATTTATGTATGTGTATATGTATATCTACATGCGTTAATACCTGTATAAAGATGTCCTTAAAACGCTAGAAAGTTCTCTATTTTTTATTACTCCAGAGACTGTATTATCGAAATGCATGTTTTTATCGGGCACTATCGCTAATAATTTAGAGGATTTAGTTGTTCTGTTACATCATTAGAGAAAGTCTATAGGAAACTGAATCGATTGGATCTTGATCTTGCAAGGGAGAGGAGGAAGTTGTGGTACATGAAAGTGAAAGTCGTGCCAGTAGTTTTCGGATGACTCGAATAGTCAAGATGAAAAAAAAATGTATGAAGTCAGGGGAAGAGTTGGGAACATCCAGACGAATTCTTCCATATACCGTGTCCCTTCAGGATGAAGGTGATCATGGCTCTCCACAATTTCCTGTCCTTTTAGCTTTTAATAAATTTTGTTTTTCTTTTATCTCTCCTAAATCTTAGTCCGCTATCTATTTATTCAAGCTCACTAAGTAGGTGATGCGTTGTTTTTCTCTGTCCTTATTGCCTTCAATCTGTCCTGTGAGTATCAAATTTTTCGAACACTCTTTCCTCATTATGTGCCCTAATATTAATTCTCTTTAATGTATTATCAATTTTTGTATGGCATTGCATTCTTCTTCTGTGTCATGCTCCTTGAGAACATTGCTGAGTATGGCTCTCCACAATTAAAATTTGTCTTCTTGTTATTTCTCCTAAACTTTGTTCAGCCATCTATTTACTCAAGCTCATTATGTTATGCGTTGGTTTTCTTTGTCCATTTTGCCTTCAATCCGTCCTGTGAGTATCAGTTTTTCCAAGCCTTCTTTCCTCAAGTCGATTATGCGTTGTTTTCTTCTGTCCCTCTTGCCCTCAATCTGCCCTGCGTGTATAAAATTTTCCAAGCTCTTTTTCCTCATTATCTACCTTAGAAGTTTTAACTGTCTCTTTCAGATGTTAAGTAGAAGTGTTCTTTTTTGCTTCCATTTTCTCTAAAACTTTGTCGTTTGCTCATATGTTCACTCCATGTTATTCTCACCATCCTTCTGTAGGACCACATTTCTATTGCTTCAAGTCTCTCCTTCATCTGTGAGGAAATTTCCAACATCTAGATATCTTTGGCTATTAAGATGTTATGGAGTGATAAGATAAAGATCTTAACACCTGATATTTCCCAGCGTTTACTCATCTCAGTGCTGACCAGACTTAACGTTGCTTAACTTCGGTGATCGAACGAGAACCAATGTTTCAGCGTAATATGACCGCAATATGCTAAGATGTTATGTGCTGATAAGATCTTCTTTAGGTGCCGCGTCCCCTCAGTACGTAAGCGATCGTGGCTCTCCACAATTTCCAGTCATTTGTACCTCTTAATAGTCTTTTTCTTATCTCTCCTGAACCTTGTTCCGCCATCCATTTACTCAAGCTCATTATGTTATGCGTTGGTTTTCTTTGTCCCTTTTGCCTTCAATCCGTCCTGTGAGTATCAGTTTTTCAAAGCCTTCTTTCCTCATTGTTATGGGACCTTACCCATAATAATAATAGACTATTCCATACTTAATAAATACTGCGCCTCAGGAGTAGACAAGGAGTCAGTCGACCTAGTACTTTCTGAGCGACTGTTCGGTTGTACTCTCTTCCTTCGGACGGGAGGAACCCGAAGGAGGCTACGCCGAAGGGCGGAGTCTCTTTCGGGGAGGTGAACCGGCCCTGAACCCGTTTATACGGGTTCAATGGGCATATTTTTGGCCGAGCCCACAGGCTCGGAATGCCCACGTTAAAAAGGCCTTGTGCCACATGATGCCCTCGTGTGGGGGTGACTGAATATCGTCAGTCGAGTCAGTAGTTCAAGTGAGTCAGTCGTTTAAGTTTAGTCAGTAGTTCGAGTCAGTCAGTCAGTAGTTCAAGTGAGTCAGTAGTTCAAGTGGAGTCAGTCGTTCATGTCGAGTCAAGAGTCGTGTCAGAGGCAGTCGGAAACATAGTCGCGTTCAGACAATTACTGCAAGACATTGGAATAGTGATACTGGTCGAGACTACATTGTTCTCTCTACTAAACCTGATTGTTCATACTAACACTTCTACTTCTCTGTATATATTCCTGTTTGTAATATATCTGTGTTTTTCCATACCTGTGTTCGAGTTCTTCTTTATTGGTTCTACCTTGGACTATCACCGTGGTACAAGGAACCGGACCATAACACTTATTATATAGCCTAGAAATTTCAACTGTCTCTTCCTGATATTAAGTGTAATTTTCAATTTTGTATCCATTTCCTTTAAAACTTCTTCGTTGCTCACATGTTTGGTCCATGGTATTCCCAGCATCCTTCTGTAGTGAAATCAGCTAGATTGTGAAGAGTGTTGGTGTATTAAAGGGACTTGCTGTCAATCAATCTCCACTGTTAATCACCAGTTACTATTGGTGTGAACATTCAGTGAATGAACCAATGAATGAAAGAATGAGGATGCTGCCCATCATTGTAAACAAAGCAAACAGAGTGAGAGGAAATATGCAACGTAAATAAAATCCGAAGAAAAAGCACTTGCAAAGAGCAACTTCTGCTGTAAGAAGAAGATCCAAGTACGATTATAATTTGATGCATCATAGAATTGTGAAAATACCTTTGCAAATGGATTATAAAATGAAATATTTTCTACAACCAAAATGGCAAAAAAGGGAAAGGACTATACTGAATTGTATTTTTAGACAGATATTGAAAGGCTTTTAAACCGAAAGATGTTTGTATTTGCATTAATATTTATAATGATGACCATATCTAGCCATCCATCTAGCTAGTTAAGTAGTCAATTAGTCTCTTCTTATCTATCTATCTATCTATCTATCTATCTATCTATCTATCTATCTTGTTTTCTCTCCATATCTATCTAGCTAGTCAGTTCATATCTATCTATTTATCTAGTCTGTTCATATCTATCTATCTATCTAGTCTGTTCATATCTATCTATCTATCTATCTATCTATCTATCTTGTTTTCTCTCCATATCTATCTAACTAGTCAGTTCATATCTATCTATTTATCTAGTCTGTTCATATCTATCTATCTATCTATCTATCTATCTATCTATCTATCTATCTATCTATCTTGTTTTCTCTCCATATCTATCTAGCTAGTCAGTTCATATCTATCTATCTATCTATCTATCTATCTATCTATCTATCTATCTATCTATCTATCTATCATGTTGTCTCATCATTATCTCTCTCTCTCTCTCTCTCTATCTATCTGTTTATCTATATTTATTTCTGTATATTCATATCTATGTCTAATCATGTCTATAAATCTATCTATTCATATCTGTCTAACTCTTTTCATATCTATCTATCTATCTATCTATCTATCTATCTATCTATCTATCTAGTCTCTTCTTATCTACACATTTATATCGAGAATAAAACGAATGGCGCGAGGTGCATACAAACACATATGCGGACTGAAACAAGTGACGTTTTTAACTGTAGTTGGCGGCAAAATGTGTTTATATGTTAAAGTAAAGAAAATTATTCCATAATTTCATAATCTTTGCATTATAAGCATTTCAATAAAAATCAGCATTGGCCTGAATGACACCCTATCTTCTGTACACAATTTACTTTCAATGGTTAAAAATGGTTTCGAGTGAATGAAGACTCTAGAAGTTAGCAAGGACAATGCTTCTTCGAACTCTGTGAACTGGCGCTAAAGAAGCACAAACAAAGAACTGTACCAAATAACAGAAATCCTACCACTTGAGGACATTCAATAACAGCAACAAATAAAATGGATGGCCCATGTATTTTGAAGACAAAATAACGGTTTAGAAGTAAGTTCCCATCAATTCTGGAAAGAGTAATTACTGGACTTGAGAAACCTATTTTCCTGAAAAATTGTTTTAAGCGGAAGATTTTATGAATTTCAACCGAAATTAGCACAGACTGCATGTTCAGTGAATGCCAAATGTTTCCTTATAAGGAAATGGTTGTTATTACAATTATTATTTTCGTATTCATTATTTCCACAGATGTTATATAATATCTGTCCTCCTATATGAATAGTGACTGCTAGACAATCTCCTCACGGATGAAGAAGAGACTTGAGGCAACAGAAACATACTAAGAATACCATGAACTGAACATGTGAATAACGAGGAAGTTTTAATGGAAATTGTAACATAATGGACATTTATACTCAGAATAAGTAAGTGATTTCTAGGACACATAAGGACGAAAGGAGGCTTTGAAAGAATTAACACTCACAGGACATACTGAAGGCAAAATGGACAGAGAAAAACAGCGAATAACCTACCTAAATAGATGACAGGAGAGGGAGTAGGAGGAATAGTGAAAAGACAATAACTTACTAACATCTACAAGGGATAGCAAGGTGTGGAGAGTCATGATCAACCAAGTCCCGAAGAGACGCGGCATATGGAGAAAGAAGAATATTCATTGTTTGGATGTATGCTCGTAGCGTAGTGGTTATCAGCGCCGAAATAACTCAATTCAAAACTGGTTGGGCGTTGGGTTGTCAAATCCCCCCCGTAAAAACATACTTTGTACAGAAGCCACGGCATCCTTTGTTGTTCATGATGACAGTCGTCTTGGAGTATAGAATCCAGAGGTTAGCAGTGAATATTTTGAAGACAGTAGGAAAGCGTAGTTCAGGTTAGCCGTGGATATCCCGGTAAAGTAGCAGAGTAGTTCTTCCTTCTGTTCCTCTTCGCCTGACAAGCTGGCACTGGACATTCGGATAGAGTAAACAAAATGGCCGCCTTTATACACGACGGATTGAATATTCTACGTCTTCTGATTGGTTAACCCTTGGTGACCCTGTTATTTAAGGAAGATATACACAGTTTAGAAATATACGTAATATCAGCTATATAATATGCTGAAATTGTAAACACTGTTCTGTTTTAGTTACATGTAGTTTTAAATATTGTAAATACTCTATTATCATGGAACTGATTATCTTTAAAGTGAGGTTCACGCTGCAGGAGCCACTCGAGCTAGAGGGTTAAACTAAGAGGCAGTTTATGGGGATAAGAGAGGAAGATAACGATTAACCGGGGAAACATCGTTTTGGGAGTCAGTTTTTCTCGTCCGAGTCCATCCTTCAAATCTATAAATCAACCATCCGTCCTTGCATGAAATATTGTTGTCATATATGGTCTGGTGCCCCCGCTGTACATATCGAGCTCCTCGACAAAATCCAGAGACGAATATGCAATGTGATAGGTCCTGATCTGGCATCTAGTTTACAGTCGCTTTCTCGCAGACGTGCTGTGGCTTCCCTCTGTCTTTTCTACAAATTATTTTCACGGCAACTGTTCCGAAGAGCTACTTTCGCTGGTTCCCAGACTGCATGAATTTAAGCGAGCTACTAGGCTGGCATCTCGGTCCCACCCTTTCACTGTCGAAACGATTAAATGTAACCGCCTCTTCTACTCAAACAACTTCTTCTCTCGCACTTCTCGTCTGTGGAACTCCCTTCATCTTGCTTGCTTCCCCGTTACCTATAATCTTCAAATATTCAACTGTAATATCAATCGGCATTTAATACCTTGATCTTGTTCCCGGTCCTTCTCTGTTTCCTTTCTCCAAACACGCCTCTTTACTCTTATTACCAATCCTCTGTAACCCCTTGCGTGCTAGTGGCATACCCGCCTTGCTTGGGGGTGAATTGCTTTAGAAAAAAGTTCCACAAAGCAGTGGTTCGCGGGAAGAAGCTGTTCAATTGGAACTTCTGACCGATGGGACACGGAAGGAATGTGGGTGGTTTGCTACAATATGAGGGGCATGGAAGCCGTGAAGGTTTGAACTGGTGGAACCAAGGAATGTAGTTCATTGATTTTTATGTTGATAGCGATTTAACGTTTGAGGGTTTGATGACAACCTATTTTCAAAGACAGAGGTTGGAGGATGAAAAATTATTTTGTCACCCACAAGAACTCGGAGGCGCTTTTGGACTCTATCAAGACCGGAGAGTAAGAACTGTACAGCCAATATGGCAAAAGTATTCCATTTTTGGAATCTGGAAAAATAAAGGTAGAAGATCACATGACTATTTATGGTGCCCCAATAAGGATCGATGTCAACTTTAAAGGTCTACCACAGAAATTAGAAAGCAAACGATAACCGCTCCTCCAATTAATTAAAAAGAAGTGGCAAGGAATATATATATATATATATATATATATATATATATATATATATATATCAATATATCTATATATTTTGGTATATCGGGGAATGAATTCATCCTTCAACAATTACTATTTTAAAAAGAGTGCTCAATACAAATTTGGACAGATTGTCCTAAGGACCATTGTCTGTGGATGTATGTATGTGTATATATCGATGTCTATGGACCCAAAGAGTGTATTCACATTTATCTGTGTGTGTATAAGTGTTAGTTTCCACGTCTCCTTTTTTTTTCATAAAGGGCTGTAGGAGATGTTCATGTATTCCCCATCACCTCTCCTTTTTTAGTGTGTGTGTATGTTTGTGTGTGTGTGTGTGTGTGTGTGTGTGTGTGTGTGTATCTAATTATGTCTGGATGCTTATGTATTATAATCTGATTGTGTTTTTGTTGTGTCAAGATGAGGAGTTTAGACCATATAATGAACAAACTTTAAAATAAAAACGGAAAAGAGAAAGGAAAAAAGAAAAAATATATATACATGTATTATCAAATGACCGGATGTATTTTAGCGTATGGTCTTCTCGAAAAATAATTTCAATGAAGAAATGAATTGAATAAACAATATATATTTTTTCTTTTATCAATCGCCGCTACCCAGTTTTTAAACTTAATTTTCTTTTAAATTTGGTTTTAAAATTGCCATTTTTAATTTTAATATTAAATTTTATCATGTAAATTTATAATTATTAGTTAGTATAAATTATTTTTAATATTACACGTATTTAAAGATATGAATAGCTATTAGAGCAGGATTTCATTTGTCTAGCTTTTGAATCTTTCTATACTTCGTTTTTTGATTGGTTATTCTAGCTTTTGTAACAATGTTTCCCCCAGTGTAGGATCGTTAATTAATAATAAACTTTTAAAACCATTTATTTTCTTTTCAACATCATAACTTGATCCACTCTGTGTGTTAAACAAAATGACCTATTTTTGTAGTGATTTTATAACATACTTATGTTATAATTTTTTTATAAAAATAATTATATATATATATATATATATATATATATATATATATATATATATAGTTGTGTGTGTGTGTGTGTGTGTGTGTGTATTTGAATTTAAAAACCATAGATAAATGATTGTCAATGATTAAAAATTTAAACAAAAACGTCAGGGTAATAGTCAGAATATGCTAGAATATATTCAATGACAATCAAAATTGGCTTTTTTATACTTAAATAAAGTAAAATAGAGCTATTTTATATTCAATGACGGTCAAAAACGGTTTATTTTATATTTACAGTCAAACCAGGACTAGTTTACCTGTAATGAAGGTAAATAGGGCTACTATATATTTAATAACGGTGAAGAAAGGGATATTTTTATCTAACGACAGTCAAAATACGGCAATTTTATGTTTGATGAAAGTAAAATGGGACTATTTCCTAATAAATAACGCTAAAAAGTGATACTGTATATTTAACAAAGATCAAAACATGACTATTATAAGCTTAGTGCCAGTCAAAATAATGTCATATATTTAATGTCGTGAAAAGATTGCTATTATATGTTAATGATTATTAAGGTAGAGCTATCATTTATTTAATTATAATAAAAATATAATAAAAAAAAACGAGCTACGTAAAGTATTAAGCAGAAAAAAAAGATTCATATATTACAAAGATGCAGGCAAAAAAAAAAAAAGATACAAATCCTAAAAAAGAAGCAATACGCTGGAAGCCGAGCCATCATGCCACAAAAAAAAAAAAGATAGAAATATAAACGGTGATACAAATACTGAGTGAACTAATGTATGTCTACGTTTGCGAAAGACAAATGTTGAGAAAAGAAACGATATTAACTCAGAAATAAGTTTTTACAAATAGAAGATACGTTTTAGAAAAAAGTTCTTGTTTCGTTTTAGAAAAAAATACACGGTGACGTAACGGTTATTGGAAAAAAAAATGAGAATCACCAAAGCGAATTCAAATTATTTTTTTTTTTTTTTTTGAAAAATTTATTACGATTATCCTTTGGGAAATATAAATTTAGCAACATAAGCGTTTTAGAAAACTCAGCGTTGATAAGCTATACGGAAAGAAAAAAAAAACCCAGAAAGAATTTAGCAAAAAAAAAAATATTAGAAGGAATAAAAATTGCAAGAAGTCAGAATGTATGGTTGTTAGCCGTAAAAGGAACAGCCCAACTTGCAAATTACAAATTGGAGATACCAAAATCAAGCAAGTACAAATATTTATATATCTGGATACAGTTTTAACCAAGGACAGAAAAGGTGACACTGAAATCCGAAGTAACATTGGGATAGTTAAAGTTGCATTCCAAAAGCTAAGCTGGAAACAAAGAAAAGACTACTGATCTGTTACGTGATATCAGTCCTCTTATATGACAGTGAATGTTGCACAACCTCCTCCAAGATGAAGAAGAGACTTGAAGCAAAAGAAATGTGATTTTACAGAAGGGTGCAGAAGATTCAATCGACCAATAATATGAGCAAAGACGAAGTTTTAGAGAAGATGGAAATAAAAAGAAAACCTCTACATAACATCAGAAAGAAATAGTTGAAATTTCTAGGGCACAAGAGGAGGCAAGAAGGCTTAGAAAATCTGATATTCACAGGAAGAAATGAAGTCAAAAGGAACATAGGAAAACAACGTATAACTTATTTATTGAGATGGAATAAATGGATGGGGAGACAAGATTTAGTAGAAGCTTTCTGGTTAAAATTTATTATTTCTACAAAGGACATGATCCTAACGGCTACGGCTGGGGGATACAGCGCATAAAGAAGAGGGTTAAATATGCTTTCCAGAAACTAATTATGGGTAGTAAAATTACTGAAATAGCATATTTTCTTTATTTTTCTTAACCTTGAACTCAGGATTTAAATTTTTAAGCGATATGTCTTATATTTATATCGCTTAAAATAAAAACGGGGCATATATTTCAAACATGAGTAATAATAATGTCGGATTAAAAATAAATCCATTAAAAAGAATCTTTTTTTAATCTATTAATCCATTAATTAAACAAAACATATATATATATATATATATATATATATATATATATATATATATATATATATATATATATATACTGTAGCGGCCATAATATAAAGAACGGAAACAACAAAGACATAAATATGTGTATTATTACTTAAAAAGTAATGCATGATTAGCAATTAAATTTTTACCGAATTGAGATTAGGGTTTAATGCATAAATATTATACAAAGTTACAAAAATTTACATAATAGTTTTTTTTAAAAAATAAAGATTAAATGGAACAAAGGAAATAAGCTACTGGACAAAAGTTAAGGAACGATCTTGTTAATACTTGATTGTGAACAAAATATCCACAAAATTTAATATTTGGTAAACATCCCCTTATTTTCAATGACTTCTCTGCATCGTCGACCACATGATTTAATTAATTTCTTGCAAAAATCAGCAGTAATTCCTTCCCATTCGTCTTTCAATAACTCCCATAGGTGATCCTGGTTTTTCGGGTTTCTTTTCTGAGCCCTTTCTCCAATTATCTTCCAAACATTTTCTATTGGATTCAAGTCGGGGCTCTGCGCTGGCCACTTTATTAGGGCGATTCCTGCTTCTTCAAATAAAGCCAGAACCTTCTGAGCCTTGTGGCAAGGTGCATTGTCCTGCATGAAAATAGGAGATTCATAAAGATTATGGTGTAATCTTGGTACCACATGCTGCTGAAGAAGCCTTTTGTAAATCCCAGCATTGATATTGCCATGTACGCGGATGATAGGGCCAATTCTCTCAGATGAAATCATTTCACACCATCACACTGCCGCCACTAAACTTAACGGTTTTCTTGACACGTTGAGAAGACAGTCTTTCACTTGTTCTATGGCGTACGTAAGTTTTGCCCTCAGAACCAAATATAGTAAACTTAGACTCGTCACTGAAATAAACTGTATCCCATTGTGTGTCAGTCCAAACAACATTTTCTCTCGCACACTCCAGGCGTGCCCTTTGGTTTCGTTTTGAAATGAGAGGCTTCGAAACCGGAATATGGGCATGCAATCCTGCATTTTTTAACATGCGAGCAACCGTTTTCCTTGAGATCTTATTATCTGTCTCTTCATTAAATTTACGGGCAATTGATGTAGCAGTTTCAAAACGGTTTTTTGTAGATATTCTAACAATTCTTCGATCTTCTCTTTGCGATATTTTTGGAGGTCTGCCGGTTTTTGGTTTTGCATCTAACGTTTTATCAGTTTTATACCTGCTAATTACACGATGAACGACACTTTTAGACCTATGAACAATATCAGAAATTTCTGAAATTGACTTTTTTTCTTGATAGCGATAATAAGTTTTTTTTTCTTCAAAAGAGAGCGTTTTGCGTGTAAAATTTGCCATATTGCTTAAAAATAAAGTCTTAATGATAAATGAACTTTTACTTATTGTTGAAAAGCTCCATCGAGTTTTTTAACAATGTAAATTAAAAGTGTATGCAAATTATTAACATCGTTCCTTAAATTTTCTCCAGTAGCTTATTTCCTTTGTTCCATTTAATCTTTATTTTAAAAAAAAACTATAATGTAAATTTTTGTAACTTTGTATAATATTTATGCATTACACCCTAATCTTTATTCGGTAAAAATTTAATTAGTTCCATTTCATCTTCAAGCAAAATTCGCTTGAAGATGAAATGGAACTAATGCTTTTAATTTAATTGCAAAATTAAATTCGGGGTTTTTAGCTTCTATTTTTGAAACATGGTTGGAACTGTGTAGCGAAAATAAAACATATTTTAAATTAATTAATTTTATATATATATATATATATATATATATATATGTAAAAGTGAACATTGAAGTCAAAACTCAGAGGCGACAGGCTGTTTCATGCTGGACGCAATCGTCAGGCCGCCTGACAATTGCGCCTGGCATGAAACAGCCAATATTCTGAGTGTTGGAGTCAATGTTCTTTTATATTTATACTCACATACGCTATCTCTGAGCACTTTATCCCATAAATAGAGCACAACTTACAACTATATTTCTTCATACACACACACACACACACACATATATATATATATATATATATATATATATATATATATATATATATATATAAGTGTGTTTATGAGTGTCTGAACAGATTTAATATAACTGTTTATCATACCTCCAGTGTTTTTGTCGAAACTGACCATTTCTTTCATAGAGATCCTGTGTTCAGCTAGTCACTTACACACACGCTCGTCAGTGTCGTGTGATTAAAACGAGTGTGTGCGCGTGCGAGTGGGCGGGATTTCTGCCAGCATTGTCTGTCGTGTTATGAATAAATGTTTGACAAGAAATTGAGACCGTCACGGATGCCAACTTATAGGCAAACTGACTGGCAGGCATAGCAAACACGCAGCTGATTGGTCGGTATTTGTCATGGGATCACCCCCGCCTTGTCTACTATAATATCCCTTTTTCTCACTTGCCCTCGTTTCTTTTTTTTTTTTCTGTAAACATTACCAGTTTCATGTAGAGTGTCGTCCGGACAGACATGTACAAACAATTTCAGTTACGTATCAACACCAATAAAAAAAAAATAACAATGGTTGGAACACCCAGTAATTATATCTAAAAGAAAAAGTAAAATGACCCCGGTTTTTATGTTGTATATACAAAAAAAACCCCAAAAAACAAAAATAAAACCCCAGGTCGTTTCTATTTAATTTTTTTTATTTATCTCATACATTCTACATTCCTTTTAATTTCATACATTCTACATTCCTTTTAATTTCATACATTCTACATTCCTTTTAATTTCATACATTCTACATTCCTTAATAATGTTTCAGTATTTATTAGCATTGATTCAGCTCTGTTGAGTGAAGTTTGAAACCAGTTAGCTAGCTCGGTTTTCATTTTTTTTTCATTTGTTATCCTGTGTGTTAATATTAAAAATATGTTTTAACTGTTTACATTCACTTACATTGCTAATACCCTTGGGAAAGGTGTGAATCCTCTTCATCTCCCTCCAGCTATGGGTAAATAGCAGGACAAACTAGGTTCTATAGCCTTGGATGGCAACTGGTCTAGGAGAAGGACAACTTTGAATTCAAAACCTGCGGAGGGTCGTTTGGGGACCTTGTGGCACGTAGTGCACCAGGTCTCTGTAATCGGCCCTTCAAAAATTGTGGATGGTCCTGCACGAAGCATTCACCACTATAATCGAATCTCATGTGCCGGTGTCGGGCTGTCGGTTTCCTGGGAACTGATCTGCTTGACCCCTCATACGTTGAATTCGACGGGGAGGGAGTCGACTATATATATATATATATATATATATATATATATATATATATATATATATATATACTAAATACGTCGGATAATAGCAAACAAATTAGTATCCGAGGAAAAGAAAATTCGGTATCCGAGGAAAAGAAATTGGAAAAAAAAAACGTCGGATAGCACAAGTTGTATCCGAGGAAAAGTCTAGCAAAAAAATTAGTATCCGAGGAAAAAAAGAAAAAAATTCCGAGGGAAAAAATTAGTATCCGAGGAAAAGAAATTGGAAAAAAAGAAAGAACTAGAAACATCCGAACAGGGCGAAATAAATCTTCCAGTGTCGTAAGTTTTTAGTTTAAAAAAAAAACAACAAAAAAACAAGCGAGTAATAAATCTAAAACGAAGAGTGCTCAATACGCTAAGTAGAGCAAGGATAAATGAAATAAATCCTAAAGAGCCAGGAACAACCTACCTAGCTTTCACCTAAACGGATCTTCAGGTTACCTTACATATATATATATATATATATATATATATGTAAGCAAATATATGGATATAGATCCGACAGTATGAAGAAAATATACGGAAAAAACAAACAAAAATCCTAATATGCAATTATGCTGTTTTAATGTTAAAATTAATAGACCATCTTCAGGACATATTCATAAAACAAAATTAACATAGACCATATTCAATTCAACATGAAAAAGACGATGGACATAAGAGCAAGACCAATCCAAACAGATGACTGAAATCTTTTATAAGATCAGCGTTCTGTTTAAATATGATCACGTCCAGACGGGCTAAACCATAAATTTAACAATATAGATAGTATTAATATATAGCTCTACAAATCAAAACCTACCCACATTTTTCACCCACACAAGACGGACATGCCTACGGAGGTGTTGAAGCCTCACACTTATACACACACCCACACGAACATAGACACATCATACTCACTCACTACCTAATGAGCCAAATGATAACACACATCCACAGCAATATACACACTTACACATATCATACTCACTCACTACCTAAGAACCAAATAACACACACACACACACGCACACACACACTTAACAGAGACACATCCCCTCTCCAGGAACCAATAAAACTGTCAAACTGACCAGGGGAATTCAGAGCAGCATAGATCCATCCAGCTCTTATCTCAAATAACGACTTAAAAGAGACTGTTTGACCAACACAAGGAATGTTAAAAGATTCATGTTAAAAAGATAAAAAAAATAAAAAAACAAATGAAAACTACAGACAAAAGTTCATTTTCTCCATCAAGACATTCATTTCTGTAGTTCACTGCTACCAGCAAGCAGAAATATTTCTTCTCCTGATGATGACCATGTTGGCCGAAACTAGTGGAGGAATCTAAATGAAATAATAATAATAAAAACGAAAGAATATTAATCTACAACCTAGTGTGTCTGAAGATTTTAAATTTTTAATGTTTTTTTATTTTTTATATATATATATATATATATATATATATATATATATATATATAACAATGTTCAAACACCGTTGAATATTTGACATTATGTGTGCATACCGATCTAACCATATATACTGCATTTGTCCATTATGCATCCAGTCATCTATATCCCTTTTCTATGAAACGTGTCCGTTCACTACGTGGACAATAATGGATCTCCACAGTTTCCTATCCCTTGTGGCACTTAGCAGCACTTCTCCCACTATCAAACCTCCCTAATTTTGGTGTCGCATAGTGAAAACAGACTACAAAGAGAATTAATGTTTTACTCCCATTCATAGTATCGCACTTGATATCTCACACACTTAGCTTTGGGAAAAGTAAGACGATGAAAAAATGTAACATGAAAATTTGGTGACACACATGAATAGCAAAAAAGATGCCTCTCAGAAACTAAGCAACATTCAATTAGTAATAAAGAAAATACTTCTGAGCTGCTATAAATATCTAATCTACAATATAGCGGGCGGCTGTTGAACAATCCCATCACAGATGAGTACTTGAAACGACAGAGATGTGGTTCCTTCGACTACGGCCTAGAATACCATGGACGAAACATTTGAATAATGAAGAAATTTTAAGAAGAATAGGAATTAAAAAAGTGTTGCTAGTCAATGAGAAAGAGAGAGATGAAATTCCTGAGATATATATTTAGGAAAGAAAAAAGACTTGAACATTTATTTGAAGTGATCTATCCATCTGAGTATTTCCCGTATCTCATCAAATATTCCATACATCTCTGGAAATCACCCTGTTAGATAAAAAGATTCTCGTTATCAATCACTTTTCTTTTAGGAAACCATTTCATGTTTTCTATTATTTATGAATGATCGGTCCCAATTTTAAATAATTTTATGTCAATATTTTCTAGAATTTAATAGTTATTTTGATAATAAGCATTCTATTTATTCTCTTGTCTCTTTCGTTTCATTCTTTGACATTTCACCATATTCATAATTCTTTTCTTTCTTTCTTTCTTTCTTTTCGCTCTCTTACATATTCTTTCTTTTCGCTTTCTTGTTTTTTCTTTCATTTTCGATCTCATTTTCCTTCCTTCCTTCGTTCGTTTCTTTCTTTCTTTCTTTCTTTCTTTCCTTCTTTCTTTCTTTCTTTTCGCTCAATTATTTGTTCTTTATTTTCACTCTTTCTTTCTTTCTTTCTTTCTTTCTTTCTTTCTTTCTTTCTTTCTTTTCGCTGTATTATTTGTTCTTTATTTTCACTCTTTATTTCTTTCTTTCTTTCTTTCTTTCTTTCTTTCTTTCTTTCTTTCTTTCTCTTTTTACTTCCTTTGTTTCTCAGTTAATTCAAATGCATGGAATATTCCCCGTTTTTCTTAATTTTCTTCTACAGCAAAGATTTTTCACATTTTTTAAAACACATTACAATCCCCTAATAAGGAAAATGAAGGTTTCCAAAGCTAACGAAATGGTTCAACTGAACACGCCCCAGAATTAAAAAAACAAACAAGAAAACAAAAACAAACAAAAAACAAAACAAAAACAAAGCATATCCTAACTTGAAATCCCCACTGAATCCTTCAGCCCGTTTACTACTTGTCATATTTTTCTCATCTGCTACAACTGTCAAAATTTTAAAATACACCAGACGGCAATATAAATAATTTTTCTCTCAATCAAATGCAGGCGTATATCATTTTTTGCAATATTCATTAATAAGAACAAAAATGAAACTAAAAGACAGACTGGAGCTGTTCGGAAATCTCTTATCTATGCCATTGCGTCATATGACGTCATTCCTATGAGAGTCGATGTTAAGAACGTCGTTCGCTTGTTTTAGCAGAAAACAAACGAAGCGTGTGTTGATAAAAGGAAATGAGCTCCTAACGCGGGGCCATGTGTTGCAATAAAAAGTCTCTGAAAATGACAAGCGTCGATAAACAATTTTGGCGAGAATTCATAGAGCGGCCGGAAATCGTGATAATCGCATTATTGCTGGAGTTAAGGCAGAGATGCGGAAATAAAAAAAAACAAAACAAAAATAAAACGAGAGAGTAGGATTAAAAAGAAAGACATAAATATAGATAGATAGATAGAGAGAGAGACAAGATATATATATATATATATATATATATATATATATATATGTATAAAGCAAGAGAGAAAAAGAGAGAGAGAGAGAAAAAGCAAGGACATGCGCAAAACAATAACCAACATTGAATATTATCGTTCCACGTTTTAAAGATAATAGCTACTTATTTATACAGACCCATACATGCATATATATATATATATATATATATATATATATATATATATATATATATATGCTGGTGGGTCAAATGTAGAACCTCGAAAACCAAACTAGCGATATTCCACCATTACCGATCGGACCCAGAACCTTCACCAACCACGATGAACGGGTGTTCTCTCTCGGAGGCCACGTACCTTGAGAACCTATTGGAATTTAAAATCAGCTCAGACCTCAAGTGGAACTCGAACATACGATCCATCATTAAATATGCTGGAAAAATGGTCGTTTTCCAGTACCACTCCCAAAGGTACCCGATTCCTCCTGCTATCTTCTACGTTGAAAAGAACCAGATCAAACCGAAAATGGAGTACTGTTGTCATATATGGACAGGAACTGGCCAATCTTCACTCTCGACTCTCGATAGAATCCTTGTGTGTAACGAATTATTTTCCATCCTACAACCTTATGGAAATTGTTCAGGTGAACTACACTCCAATTCCACGAGTCCTAACCTTCACGGTGAAGACCTGACATGCGACGCACATTGTAGCAAACCACTCTCATTTCCTTCGCATTCCTTTGGCTCGATGTAAGTTCCACTCACTGATTTTTCCCACGAACACCTGTCTTGTGGAACAGACACCCAAGAGGTTGCTTTCCCGATAACTACAATCTTAACCTGTTCAATTCTACGATTAACCGTTATGTTCCACACATAAACGCATAAACTATGTCTCTTACTCTCGGGTGGCCTTTGGACTATGTAAAGCGCAATTCTCATTGTAATATTTATTCTCCCTGCTTCCTCTAACCTTACAGACGTGAACTATACAGGGGTTGAAAAAAAACAGACGACCACTTTCGTCGTCTGCAGAAATAAACTATTCCCCATATGAGGTAAAGTTTGTTTGATTTGTTTATATTATATATATATATATATATATATATATATTTGGTTTGATAGATGTGAGTTTGTGACCCTGGGTTTCACGCTTTTATATTTATATACACTTTTTATATATATATATATATACACACACACATATATATATATATATATATGCATGTGTGTGTATATAAACACACACATATATATATAAATACACACAAACACATATATATAAATACACACACATATATAAATACACACACACACACATATATATATATAGCACACACACACACACACCTATATATATATATAAACACACATATATAAACACACACACCTATATATATATATATAAACACACATATATAAACACACACACTGATATATATATATATATATATATATATATATATACATAAATGCAGCAAATATTTTTATATATAGTGCTTAATATGAAAACTATTAAAAATAGAGCATTAATAATCTATAAAATGATTACTTAACTTTAAATATCAATTCTTTGAAAACAACAAAAATTTTATATTTAAAATTTTCTAAATAGATATATATATATATAAGAGAGAGAGAAAGAGAGAGAGAGAAGAGGGAGAGAGAAATTTTTGAGAAATATTGCTGTGTAAGATATTTTTTTCATCATTATGCTACATACTTACTATGCAGCCGTAATGATGAAAACTTTTTATTTAACACAACAAAATTTATTTTTCATTATAATCTCCTTCCGTCTTCCTCGAGACTATGTGAGATTAGAGGATCTGATATCAACAATAAAAAAAAATCTACTTTTTGTTTTTCTACGATCAAAATTTTGTTAGAAACAAAGAAAAGAGAGCTGGATTTCTATGTAATATCGATCCTCTTATATGGCAGTGAACACTAGGCAATCTCCCTATGGACGAGGAAAATAACTACAAGCAACAGAAATGAGGTTCTACAGAAGATACTAAAAGTTCCATGGACGGAGAGAGAGAGAGAGTAAGCACCATGGAAGTCTTAAAGAAAATTGGAGCAGAAAGAACACTTATACTCAGAACCAGGAAAAATTAGCTGAAATTCCTTGGACATATGAGGAAGAAGGGTTTGGCATAATTGCCTACGCACGTAGAAGAAGATTTCTGCTTTATAATTTCATAGGTAACACTGCAGTGTTTTTTATTTATTTTCAAATGGATCGATTTTATTCTGCTTTGCTATTAGGATCAGCTTTCTACTCTTGGTTATTATATACACAAGCTTTTGTACTTTGTACTCTCGTACCTTCTTCCGGTTCCTGTCGACGTACACGTTAACCTTCTTGGAATTTCGAACAAAACCTTGTATTCAATTCACGGTGGTAGATTGTTCTAATTCCGCTTAAGGCATATTTAAGACTAGCAGGTTTCTTTCAACTTGCTTCTGCTTCCCAGTTTCTTCCGCTGAACATGACTATTTAATTCCAGCATATATTTGGTTTTCTGGAAGTTGCGGGTTCAATTCCTGGGTTTGGTACTCTACTTTAGTGGATTCATTTGTTTTTTTTACGGCTTATCAAATATTTACAGGTTATTTAAAGCAAGAGAATATTTTTTAGATTGTAAGAATTTTTTTGGCGATAATAATGATTTAATCTCGGGTAGATGGAGCTCTACAATCCAGGAAGGCAGTAAATCCAGATAAAGTAAACCCTGATTTTAAACCTCCTGTTATGAAGTAGAGTACTCTCTGGGATAGACGTTGTTAGGTCAACAGATGATAGCTCGACTGGCATTCGTTGTGGCGTTTTGCTTTTATAGTAGTATCTCATTTACATACAATACTACACTTGCTGAACCGAAATGGCCTTATACCTTACATTTATCTTTGACTTTTTCTCATTATTCTTGGGAATCTAAACTGTCTTTCTTGGTGTGCATCTTGATTTCTTCTTACGAGGCACCTAGGCCTGAGTTCATTTTCCTCTTCTAGCCCTTCGTCGGATTTCTGGTCATTATCATCCATAGATTGTTTAGTTTCTCTACTGGATTCATTAGTCCCCTATTTCCCTTCATGTTCTTCACCTTAAGATTCTTCGTCTATTTCTAAATCCTCAGATTCCATTCGGCTTCCAAATTGATCCGCATGGGCCAGTATATTTTGTCCATTTTCGTTAGTATGCTGTGTTGTGTCTTTTCTGTACTACAAAGTTCGCCTTTTCTGGATTAGATTCTTTGTCTTTTTTATGCCATACACTTTCACTTGTTGAAAATGACATTGTTATAAGAGCTCCAATCTGCCTACCCATTAATGCGGAGGGACTTTGTAGTTTGCCGGCATTCGGAATTGTCCTATAGTTTAACAAAAGTCTTGGTAAGTAACTTTCTATATTATCATTAGATGGAGAAATGCTTTTAGTCCCATTTTCAAAGTTTGCAGAATTCTTTCTGCTTTTCCATTCGATGGTAGGTGGTAAGGTGGTGTTTTATACGGGATACAAGTATTTCCTCGCAAGTATCTGGCGTGTTGTCTGAGACGAAAGTATTAGGCATCCCATTCCTTGAAAATATTGCTCTTAATATTTGTTTTACTGTAGTGGCTTTTCTGCCAGAAATCTTAATTACTTCGGGCCATCCTGAAAATGAGTCCACTAAAATTAAAAATAGTGTCTTTTTTAAGCGTTCAAAAGCTATATTTTGCTTTTGTGTCGATTTAAATTCTGTATTCTTTTCCCGTAATTCTGCAAATGGTTCTATTAGGTCGTTGTATCTCGGTAGATATTTGCTATAAAAATTGGTCAATCCTCAAAAGGAATCTAATTCTTTTTTATGTTTTGGTATAGATACTTCTCATATTTTTTTTGTTAGTTTGTCTGGTGAAATTGCTTCTTTAGTTATTTGCTATACCAAATACAATATTTTGTCACAATTTACCTCATGTTTATCGCTATTTATCGTCATACCAGCATCTTTTAATTTGTTTAAAACTTGTTATTTTAAAAAAATTCCTCCTTACTGCTAGCAACTGTGCCTACACCGTCTTGATATATGGTTATATTTTTTACTCCCTCTGATAGAACTTTTTCAATTGCCTTTTGAAAATATGGCTTGAAGTCTTAACTCCAAACGGAAGGTGAATTCATCTTAGTAAGTCTATCTTTAATGATTTAAATTTTTTCGTCAATTTCTATTTGATTATATGCCGATTTCAGGTCAATCTTGGCAAAATATTTAATTCCTGCTAATTCATGCCTTGCCGTTTCTATGTTATGTTAGGGGAATGAATCAGAGCATATCTGATGATTCACGCCTACTTTGTAATCCCCGCATATCTTCAAATTGCCATTGGGCTTTCGTGACGCCTAACTGCTATCAACTTGGGTAACTTTTTCCATATGCCTTGTTCAACCATTTTCTTTAGTTTTGCAACTACCATGGGTAGAATGTGAATTGGTATTTTTCGAGATTCAAAATAAACCGGGCGGCTATTTTCTTTTAGACGAATACTCGCTTTATATCTGTCAATAGTCCTATGTCACGTTCTTCTAACATTATACAGTTTATTAATTTCACCGTATCCACTCTTAAAATGCCTATTCCAAGGAGTCTATGATTTTTGTGCATTCAAGAACCGTGATGGAAATAATAATAATAAAAAAAAACAAACATTTTTGTCTCGAAAGTTCCTTCAAAGAGTTTTGATGACAGATCCATTTAATTTGGGTTTACGCATTTTTTTTTACCAGAAATTCCTTGGGATCAAGGTAACTTCGCTCCTCCATCTTAACCTGCATGGGAAAAACTATGCCATTCAATTTTACTGTTTCTTTACATTTTGCAAATGTTCTTATCAAATATACTTCCGTATTTTCAGTATGAAGGCTTATACTTTGTACTCTTTCTATTTTTTATTTTGTAACTGCGCACAGATTGGAAAGGGTCTTTTCTTTTACAGTTTAAACATAATTTACCTAGAGCTGGACATTTGTTTTCGTTTCTTTCGTGTACTTTGTCTCAATATTAGAACTTATTAGGATTTTAGTTGTGTTGTATGCTTCCACATTGTTTTAGAATTGTTAAATTCATTAATTAATTCTAATTGCTGCAAGAATTCTACACTTGCTTCTTAATTCATATATTTTCGATTGTAGCCGTTCCAGGATCTTATATTTGTATGTAACGTCATACATGCTTTCAGTTAGTCTTAGAATGATCAATTCATCTTTTATAGAAATTTCTCTAGAACCCATTTTTTCAAATTCGCAATATCTTGACGCTTCTTTCAATTTGTGTAAATATTGCATTACGGTTTCATTTGGGTTCTCTCTATTTTCTAGAAATTTTGTGCTTTCTGCAATAACCAGCTTTTTGGGGTCGCATATTTCTTTTTATAATGGTGGAAATTTCCTCATATGTTAAGTCTTCCAGTATTTTGGTGTACAGCATAATGGATATTTCATTTATGGTTTCACATCCTGCTGAAACTAAAAATAAATCAGTAATTTCATTTTCACCTCCGGAGGCTTTCTTGTCTTACTTTACCCTAGGCAACGCTGCGAAACATCAAATCCAAGTTTCTCCGTATTCCGGTTTATCCAACGTGGCTATGAATCCTATCAGCGACGCCATATTGTTATGAAGTAGAATACTCTCTGGAATCGACGTTGTCAGGTCAACAGGTGGTAGCTTGACTGGCATTCGCTGTGGCGTACTGGTTTTATAGCAGCACCTCAATTATATACAGTACTGCCTGAACCAAAATGGCCTTATACCTTTTATTGATCTTTGACGTCTAATTATTCTTGGGAATCTCAACTATAGATGACTTAGGTCTGATTTCATTTTCCTCTCCCAACACCTCGTTAGATTCTGGTCATTAACATCCATAGATTTTTCAGTTTCATTACTGAATTCATTAGTCCCCTCCTCCTCTTCATGTTCTTCACCCTCAGATTCTTTACCCATTTCTATATCCTTGGGTTCCATTCTGCTTCTGAATTGATCTGCATAGGCCAGCACATTTTGTCCATTTTTCGTTAGTATTGATTTATTGGGTCCTTTTTGTACTACAAAGTTCTCGTTCCATGGATTAGATTTTTTCGCTTTTTAATACCATACACTTCACTTGTTGAAAATGACATTCTTATCGGAGCTCTAATCTGTCTACCCATTAATGTTGAGGGGCTTTGTAGTCTGACGGCATGTGGAATTGTATATATATTTTTCAATCAATAAAATCCCATCAGAAGGTCTGTTTGATAAACTATAATTACTATGGCAAATACCGCCAAAATACTTGGCGGACGTAGTTTTAAACCTACTACGTTTTATTTTTGGACTATCTAGAAAATAACAATAATAACTCTCTTCAGAACTCATGCAAATTAGAGAAAAAGGTTTTCATGAGCCAGTGTGAAATTATTTTCTAAACACTGTGTTATGAAGTAAAGTACTTTCTGGAATAAACGTTGTCAAGTCAACAGATGGTAACTTGACTGGTATTCACTGTGGCGTACTGCTTTTATAGCAGTACCTCATTTACACATAATAATACACCTCCGTTGCCTTGTGGTCAGATCTAAATTTCGTAAAAGACTATGGTAATAAATCCAGATACAAAAACCGTAGTGAAGCCCCGAAGGCGGTTGTCTGTCAACACGGACAACTTTCCGAGATCTGTTGCAGCGAAACTATCCCCAAATGTAATGCCCTGTATTCCTTCGGATCTTGTCGGTAAGGCTGAGAGAAGGCTATGTAGTCTGGGCAGCGCACAGACTCCATATACCATCTCCAGTCTAGGAGAAGGAAAACTCTGAATTGTAGATCTTGCCTCTTTAACTTCTGAGAGGAGGGACGAGGTAATCTCAACATCTCCCATGACAAAATGAACTGGCAAGCCAATGCACTATTCTGTCTTGAATATTACTATGAACCACAGTTGTGAGACGGAGGGCAGTGGTGACTACAGCGGCGTTAACTGAATAAATGAATGAATGATTTACTAATACAAACCCTAATAATTAACCAACAGATGAGAGGAAATCATACCTTTCCCAAGGGTATTTTCGGGTAAGTGAATATGACAAACCCAACTGGAATTAGAACAGTCATAACTGGTTAATGTTTTCGTGGCGTTTTCGCATTTCATAGACCATAATCAAAGAGGCTATGTTGTTAGCATTGCGTCTGTGTGTATGTATTTCGTTTTCTTTCGCAGTTTTCTTAGTGGGTGTCATGTCGGCTTTTCCCTGTGTATGTACAACGCATGCGCGTCGTTTGTTTTTGATTTCGTCGACTGCACAGTATAGTCGGTTAGTTGAGCACCGTCTGGCTAATTTCAATGTTGCTTACCTATGATAATGAATGATCATTTAATGCTGGAATCAGTTAAAGCCACAAAATTGATTATCTCTTTTTCGGGCAACGGCCCGAAAAAAGAGATAATCAATTTTGTGGCTTTAAATAAAATACAAATTAAAATTTAAATAAAATACAAATAAAAAATGATTCAAATATAAACAGTAGTTAAATAAAGAGTAATACAAAAATACAAACTTTTTAAAAAATATATTTAATTCAAATTACGCATGTATTTTGATATGAAAAATGTTCAAATAAGTTTGTTTTCCGCCATTTTTTTACTCGTTTTTAAATAAAGCTTTTTTTTTTTACAATAAAACCAAAATATTAAGCAACATTATTACGTGAATGAAAACTTCAGTGATTAATTTATGGAGTGAAAGCTATTCAGTACAACAAATTTCTTAAATGAACCGTTTCATATGTGCTATGTCCCTGCAGGAAGTGAGCGATCATGGCTCTCCGCAACTTCCTCTCCATTGTAGCTCTATGTAAAGTAAGCACGATTAAGATATAAAAGTTATTACTATTTAATTTTCAATCTTTTTTCTTCGTTGAAATGAACCATAAAACGAAGTGACGATTTGATTTGACGCTTTTGGCAAGTGACGTTCCTGTTATAACTGCCTTTCCTCTTAGGTGCTTCCAAAAAACCCCCCCAAAAAACAAAAAAAAAACGAGCTGATCTCCTCTCACTGACATTTCTGTTGCTCGAAAAACACCCAGCATGAGATTTCGTCAGGGTCAAGAGATTCTGTCCATTACATATTCAGTGTCAAACCAGCCGCTTGTCGTCTGACACTTTCTGCCTTAGAATAAAGACACCATTGAGACTGCGGATGATGGCATTTATCTTCACTGCAGTAAAGGTAGCATTTCTATTCCCGCTTTCACCTTTTAAGCAAAATAAGCTATCGTCTTTGTTCTGTGTATCCTAAAACAGGAATCCATTTTAACCTGATGAATATTTCCGTTGTGACAAGTTTTGTTCCGGTGGAAGCAGACAACTTTTATTCATACTCCTCTGCCATTTAAAATAACACTGTTCCATGCTTGCCATTTTGATGAAAATTTTCAAAAATATTTTCCAACAGTTTTATCTTGCCGTATTAAAAAAAAAATTCACCATTGTAACATAATGCTTAAACTAGATGAAAATGGCAAAATGATATTTGTAGTGAACGTAATTCGAGACTCTGAGGATCCGAACTGAGTTTAAGTAGTTTGAATGTGGTGGATGGGTAATCCTAAGAAAAACGCTTAAACCGGCAGTTAGAGAAGTCAAAATCTCTGTCGTTGTTCGAGCTTTCCTCTCCCAGATACCTTTACGTGACATGCTTTTAGCAGAGGACAAGCTATCCTGTGTAGAGGATAGGTAACTGACTGACTTGACACTTGTTCTCTTTATCTGCCCCTCCTTGCTTCCTTCAAGAACCGATGCTGACTTTATCGAGAAGAAAATTGTTTGTTGCTTCATACTGTGATACAGCATTGAAGTCCCTACTGAGGAACTGCCGATAAACCTTTAGACCAGTGGTTTTCAAACTTTTTGCTGGAGCGGAACCACAAGGAAACATTCCAGTGGCTCGAGGAACCCCTGCAATTAAAAATTACTGTCAATCATAGTACTTGCGGACCCCCCGGGCTTTACTGGCGGAACGCTAGGGTTCTGCGGAACCGTGGTTGAAAACCACTGCTTTAGACTATAGAGACGGCAAGAAGTACATTATTAATCCATCATAAATAAAATATACTATTTGGAAATTTCAGCCTTTAGGTACGTAGTCATGATTGGATGTTTTGAAGTAGCTCCACGGTGGTTTTGGCGTCTACTCTTTGGGTATGTAAGGAATTCTTCGTCAAAAATACATACGAGATCTTCCTATCAAGATATGCAGATTCATACAATTCAGGAGCACAAACTGGAATTCGGTCTCAGTTGACTGAATCCACAACGAGAATTTTTTGCCAAGATTTCTGTTGATGGAACTATAAAGTGCAAAAAGCTCACACAGAGAGAGTTGAATTAACAGAAACTACTATCTATAACTGCTATCCACGCCTACTTATACTAATTCATGAAAATATATATGTTCGAGTGGGTTGCTGAAACTGACTAAATGAGCAGCATCAGGTGTTTTTGGGGGAAAGGCCATTTGGCTGGACCGAATGCTTTTCAGCGGAGCTTCGTATGCATATAGATATATTAACTGTCTTCGGTTCAGCGGTTTCATTTATCCACGGTCAACTCTGGAAATCAAAAATTCACACATTGTATTCATAATCTACATATGATTCGATACTATCCGCGGTTCCAAGCATACATCAATCTCATTCGGTACCATTCTACCTTGAGTGGCTCTTGTGCCACTGAAGGTAGAATGGTACCGAATGAATGGTACCGATGAATACTTGTATGAAAAAAGACTGATTTCAACCCAATAAGAGTTGATATATCGCAAAATCACCCTAACTCTACCCACCATATTGGCAAGAAGTATTTATGCATAGAATAAAAACGTTGCTTTTTCTTTTAGAATTTTTAAATTTAAGAACGCTCATGAATATTCATCAGGTTAACTGAACATCAGGGTAAATTATGGAGGATGCTAAGTGTCGTAATTTAATTTGTAACATGCGAAAGTGAGTAAATGTTGATGCTGAATTTTTTTAATTGAGTAATTATTATTTATATGATTTCATTTTAGGATTAATTTATGTATTATATACTTTAAATAACAGAAAGCTTAGAATTAAACCATTTTCTTTTAATTATTAAATTTTTTTTATAGTCATATATGTTGGCTTGGGAAGGGAATATTTTTTTAGGTAGGGTAATATTTTAAAAAATCCGGGGCGTAGATTTATATTTTGGTAAGATTCGATAGAGGCAAACTCAAGAATTTCGCCCCCTCTAACTTAGTTACTTTCTCTTTTAATAAGTGTAGCCTTCTTTTTAGATCGAAGTTGTGGCTGAACTTATTTCTATGTATGATTGATGTATTTGATAAATTGTTGTGTATAAGATCCCTTTTGTGTTCATAGATATACCGGCTTCAGAACTATTATTCTTATGGATATTTTTGGTTCTGAACACATCTATAATAGTCGTGTATTTTGATATTCTTAAGATTAGATAAAATGTTCTGGATAGTAGATGTTACAGACTTACTAGGTAGCATTATGTGTCTTTTTTATATCTCGTTTATTGTCATTGTTATTTCTGTTGTTATTAATGTCATTATAGATGTGGAGTAATGGATAGCGGCTCGGATTGAGGAATCCGAGAGCCGAGATCCATTACAGTCGAATCCATTACATTCACTTACGTGCTAATACCCTTAGGAAAGGTTTGAATCCTCTTCTCCCCACCCAGCTATGGGTAAACAGCAGGACAGACCGGGTTCTATAGCCTTAGATGTCAACTGGTCTACCACAGAAAGAAATGGCAACCTACTGCGGAAAAAATAATCCGTCATGTATCGAAAGATACATGATCGCCTAAGCGTGTATCACGCATGGCACATAACTGATATTTTATATATCTTTCTCTGAAATAATGAAGATATTGAAAGTTTAAAAAATTTTTAGTTTTTTCTATGTATATTTCTTCTTTAGGTATGTTTCAGGAATTGCAGATTCTTATTGCTCCTAAATAGAATCCTATAATTATTCCAGATTTTATTCTATTACAGTGGTGAGAATAGAAATTAAAAGGATAATTCTTGTTGGTAGATTTTCTGCAACCCTCCACCAATAGCTACCATATATTAGATATAGTATACTATACATAAAGTATAAGTACCTGTAAATGGATATTAGTCTCTTTTGTATACTTTTGAAGATTGTGGTGCTTAGCAAGATATAATTTAAAAAAAAAAAAAAAATAAAAAATAACAACAAAAAACAACAACAGTGTTTTGAATTGAATTGAACATTTGAAAATTAAAACCCGCTTCTATCTTGACTATGTAACTTTCTGAATGAATATTATTTGGCATTACACTTGGACGAGAAACAATAATCGACTGCTATTGGTTGGAAGTGACGACACTGGAATTTCATTGGTTTAAACAAAAGCGAAAAAGCTTGTCATAATCAATGGTGTGTGACGCAGTCAGTTGGCGTCCCATAAACGTCTGCTCAATCAACCGATTCATAACAATTTGCCAGTTCAAGCATACACACACGCATTTACTTGCATACATACAAACACGCATATACATACATAAACAGTTGAAACTCTTGGTGAATATGTTTCTTTAACGTTATTACCAACACTCACACAAGTCTATATATCAGCGATAAGCTAGGAGTTTCTGGTTAGATAACCCTCTCTCTCTATGAGTCATATCTTTTCATGACGTAGGCGATCATGGCTCTCTACAACTTCCTGTTTTTTGCTCTATATAACTGTTGAACATTTACTATCTCTCTTTCACTTCGTGTTCCTTGTTCTACCATCCATTTATTTAAACACATCAAGGAGGTTATTCGATATTTACATTATTCACATTAGCACTGTTATCCCCATATTTGTTGTTATTATAGCGTTTCGGCCGTTATGACCACTTGGCCTTCGTCAGGTGTCTGTTGATCCAGGTAATCTTCAATATTTTAATCCAATAGGCAATTGTCCCTTGGATTAAATCGTCGGCTCGCGAATTTGGTGACATAGTAATTGTGAGTTCAATCCTTGGGCAGGGTAAGGAAGACTTGGACACTGTGGAAACGAGATATCATTAGACATGGTCAATGGGACAAGAAAAACCTACGCTCGTAAATTAAACAAAAGGTTCAGTTCGAAATTTTCTGAAGATTATCCGGATCGACAAGCACCTGGGGGTGCGCGCAACTGCTAAAAAACGTTGTGATAATAGCAACAAATATTAGGATATTAGCCCGAATGTAAATAATAATAATGTAAGTAATAGTAAGTAGATATGTTCGCCTATCGTCCGGTTCACACTCATCCACAGTCTTTTGAACAGGAGTAGAGGTTTATCCCTTGTTTCCTGTTTAGGATTGGTTTTCCTGTTCATTCTAACGCCTACTTCAACTCTTCACTTGTAACGTCTCTGATTGAACTCTGAAATTTTATATATTATTTACTTTTTTCCTCAACAGGAGTAGATATGTTCGCCTATTGTCCAGTTCATACTCCTCCACGGTCTTTTGAACAGAAACAATGGGTTTTCATTTGTTACCTGTTTACGATTAGATTTCTGGTTCTTTCTTTAAAAATTATTTCAATTCTATACATCTAACGTCTCTGAGTGAACTCTGAAATTTTATTTACTATCTATTTTTTCCAATAATAGGAGTAGGTAGGTTCGCCTATTGTCTGGTTCATACTTCTCCTCGTTCTTTTTAAAAGAAGTAGATGTCTATATTTTGTTTTTTGTTTAGGATTGGGTTTCTGGTTTCTTCTAATCTTTTAATTCTCTTTCACTCCCAGTAGCCTCTTGCGCCTTAGTGGCGTTATCAGCTTGCTTGGGGTGAGTTGTTTTTTTAAAAAAATAGCAATGATAAATCCTCATGACAGAAATTAAGGCAGAGGTTATTTCATGTTTTTCCCCGCGTCTATCGCTTTTATTGTGGCCCTGTTAGTGTTAAATTGACCATGACTTCGTTCTTCATCATTTGTACCATAAATTTCAGTTATTCCCTGTCATGGAAATACCTGTAGATAGTAGTTATAGGCTTTGTACACGCCCTGATGACCCCATTAAAGATTTTATTGTTTTTTCGTGTTATTAATTCCCCTCCCTGACGCATACTACTTCCGCAATGCTTAAAGAGAATCATTGTTTGATGACATGATCATATCTATGTGCAATTGTAATTATATAAGCATATATACACATAAAAATGTTTCACGAGGGCGCCCCACCGTGGCGTAATAGTCATTATAGTCGACCTGTTCTGTACTGTGCCCTACTCTGTACTCATCGTCATTGATTTAATTTCTTCTTTGCTGATCGCTTCCTTTATGGTGATGGCGTTGATTACTAAATTCGCCGTCAACATGCAGGTTTAGGACTAGAAGCTCCCAGTTTCACCAAAACCGGGTCCTCACATACATTCCCTATCGCCGTTTGGCGCTGCAAGATTTAGTTAGAGGTAAAACAATATCAGAAGAATGTGTCGATGGCGTGAGCTCGTTTAAGGTGGATCTCAACTTGCCAGGAAGTGACCTACATACTTACTTGATGTCATTACCTTCCTCTTCGGCACATATGGATTGAGACATGCAGGATACAGTTATAAAACTGTGACGGAGTGCCGCTGACACTGTTATGATTTCGAGCGGCGCCTTCTGTAGCATGTCCGCATTGTGTAGCCCTCTTCATCCGCTGGTTCAATCGTTGAGATCTCTTGTAATTGTGATCCGTTTGTTCTAACATTGGGGTCTTTGGAGTTGGTTGCGCTTAGTCTGGGTCCTCGTCTTCGGCCTTAACGCTAAGGGTGGCCCTGACAGGAATTTAATAGTCCCGACAGGATCGCTGTCAGTCACAGAACGACGCAAGCCCCTCCATCAGGACGAAGAGCGACCATAAATAAATATATCTATAAAGCTATGTCAATGTCGAGTATATGTTCACAGAACTGTAAGTCGGGAATAAACGATATAAATTTCTTTTTTCACCATAACTGGTTTTCTTCTCACTAATCACCAATGGGTGGAAAAAATACAGTATGTTATACAACTTCACCAAATATCCTTCCTATGTTATACAACTCCACCAAATATCCTTCCTATGTTATACAACTTCACCAAATATCCTTCCTATGTTATACAACTCCACCAAATATCCTTCCTATGTTATACAACTTCACCAAATATCCTTCCTATGTTATACAACTTCACCAAATATCCTTCCTATATTATACAACTCCACCAAATATCCTTCCTATGTTATACAACTCCACCAAATATCCTTCCTATGTTATACAACTTCCCCAAATATCCTATCTAGGATATACAACTCCACCAAATACCTTTCCTACGATATACAACTCTACCAGATATCCTACCTGTGATATACAACTGAACAAAATATCGTACCTATGATATACAACTCCACAAAATATCGTACCTATGATATACAACTCCACAAAATATCCTTCCTACGATATACAACTCCACCAAATGTCCTACCTAGGATATAGCATATATAAAAACCAACTGTTTTTATAATTCTGCTTCTTGCTCAATTAGTTCCTTAGTTAACCCGTACGTTACGCTCTGCCAATACTTAATAAATAACGGACAGTACAGTTTTGATCGAAGGAAAGACAGAAATGACAAGTAAGAGACGCTGTTTGGTTTCAATGTGAAAATGAAAGAAAGGAAGCAATAAAGAAATGAAGAAGGGATGAAAACGCCAAAGCTTGCTCATAAATAAAGGACTATTTCGTTTTGATCGCGTGGAAGAACGGAAAAGATATATCAGTGACGCTACTTGGTGTCAGTGAGAAAATGTATAAAGATAGAAAAGGCGATAATACTCTCTTGTGTTTAACGTCTGTTTCAATGAAATGGAAAAAGTTGTCAATTTCAAATCTTTTCATTTGTACTCCCTTACTCTTTTAAATAACGATCAGGGTTCATATTTATGATTGTTACTGCAATATTTTGTTAAAGTTGTTAAGCTAAAATATTTAACGATACAACAGGGGATTTATACAGATATTCTATTACCGTAGAAGTTGTTATGATCTTATTCTATCATTAACTGAAGAATTAAGATTCATCAGAAAATTCAAATAAAAAACCGTTAAAATTTTCATGGTTACTTCTAGTTAAGTAATATTCTAACAATTTTATAATACATTGTCTGAATTGAATGTAACAAGCAGCTGAAAAAAGACTACCATGTAACACGTAGATTCTCTGCTCGCAAATATCAGGGAATGACCTGAAGCGTTCCTTTTAATTAAATAGATTAGTACTGTCTGGGAGCCGTTTCTTTTTTCTCCTTCTTCTTCTGTATCCGAAAGTATAGCTTAACATAGATCAATTTAAAATTAATCAGCACGAGTTTATCGCGAACTCGCTGACTACCTCAAATAAAAGAACCTGCTAACCTTGTTCGTGTCTGATAGAAAATAATCATATTCTGTGGAAGTTACTGACTTTTGTACTGAACGTTCAATGTTGCATTTGCGAAAATGTGATTATCGTAAAGAATGCCATATCGGAGATCCGTTAGATTTCCAGCGTATTAAGTTGATGTAAACCTGTGCTAAATAAGCCAGTCGTGCCACCGGTTCCTGCAGGTCAGAATTCTTCAGAGCGATGAATCAGTACAAAGATGTAAGGACTGTTAATTTTATTAGCCAGAAGTTATACGACTCTGGTTCATAGGGTTGCTTGTATTTGAGCGGAGATTTTTCTTATGACTAGACCATGCATTGGGTGGAATGGAGAGTGTGGCCTGGATTGAATCTATTATCGATCATTTTCTGGAAAGATAGGATATATTTATTTATATAATTCCTCAGAGATTAAAATTATCTCGCTGTTCTATTTTTTAAAGACCTCGAGGCATTCATTATCATCTCATATACATCTCATCATATCATCTCATTATCATTCTCTCGTATATATATATATATATATATATATATATATATATATATATATATATATATGGTGAGATGGGTAAATTGTCGCCATTTATATTTTTAATTTCGCGTATTTGTTTTTGATTTTGTCGACTGCAAAGAATAGTAGGTCCTGTTGGGTACCGTCTGTGAGAAAAAGAGCACCATGACGCAATTCACTCCACCAGAAATTTAGAAACGGCATGCTGTAATGATTGGCATTCGCACTGGAAGCTCCACTACGAACTTTTCAGAGTATTTGGGCGTTAATCTAAGGACAGTGCAGAGGATTCGGAAAGAGCTGGATGAGTCTAATGGTGATTACGAAGGTACGTAAGCTCAGAAAACTTACTCTGATCGTTCTGATAAGAATAGAACACGTGGAATTTTTGGTCCTCAGACTCAATACGGACGCCTACATCAAGTGGAGTGAGGAGGTAGAGCTGCCCTGGGTCAAGAGGGTAGCTGGTGGAAGACCCTATGTTTGGTAGCAGGACTCTGCACCATGTCAAACAAGCAGGAGGATCCAGTCATGGATGTCAGACAATTTTTACGAGCACATCACTCCTTACATCTGGGCACATAACTCCCCGGACTGCAACCCTTTTGATTATTATATGTGGGGCGCAGCTGGTCGATTCACTAACAAAACTCTTTATAACACCAAAGATGAACTGAAGGCAAGGATTATGGCAGCATTCACCAAGTTAAAGAAATAAATCGCCCAGAAGAGTTCCAGGAGGTTCTGAAGTTGTCTGGAGGCTGTGGTTGAAGACAATGGCGATTTTATTGAATAAATTTGCTCTTTAGAATTTACAGATATTTTTGTGTAATTTTGATAAATATATCTGTTAAAATGAGATATCAGTATTTTCATATTTGCGTAATTTAGATGACAATTTATCCATCGCACCCTGTGTGTATATATATATATAGACAATTAACAGGTATTAGTTATAAAATGTATGTTCATGAATTATATATATATATCTTCAGGATATACATATTCTATCCCTCCCCTCTCTGTAGAAATAGTGCATAAGTAAACAGGAGAGTTGGCCAGACATTTGTGTTGCAATGGCCAATCGTTAGAATTTCTGCAATTGCATTTGTTAGTATTATTAACATTAGTTACCTTGGAATTTCCATTATTACTCAGGTTTTTATATTGGGTTGAGATTTCACTATTATGCTTTTTTGAATATTTTTTCCCAGATTATCTGTGCATCTATAGCTTAGTTTTAGTGCATTTCTGTTAAATATTTTATTGAATTAATTATTTCTGGGGTAATTCTTATCAATTAAATGGTGGAACTTCTACCCTAACTTAGTACTAACCAGTTTAGTGCAGAAAGCTATTGTGTAGCGATTTTTAACATGGTTTTGTTTTAATCTATTATAATAAATTATTGTGAATTTTATCGTAAGGTTCATACTAGGTTTAGTGGGTTACGTTAAAGGGTAATTTGTACCATGGGTAGACAAACCGCGGCTCGCGAGTCACATGCAGCTCTTTGACCTTTAATATGCGGCACGTGGAAATATATTTACTGAGCTACTTTTTTCATTACAGATAATATAAAAGATAAATAAGAAAAAAAATCAAGCTTTATAATTATTTACTGGCATAGATAGCTTCGAGAAGTTTTAGTTTATGTTTATTCTTTTCATGAAAAAATATAGAAGTATTTTCGACATAAATTTTCTGAATTGTGAATGTGGACAGGTATGTTGTAAATGTTTAGAAACGTTGGTCATATCATTTAAATGAAAACTCAGCTGCCGAGACAACGTTGTTGTAATGTGTCCAAAATAAATATTAATTTTAGCATTTGAGATACAATCTCCCAGAGGACATTTAAAGTTATAGACGAATTTTAGTTTTCTGCAACACTTTAGTGGGCGGGAAAGAGTCATTACGAATGATTGTATTAGATATACTAGATTTAGTGTAATATATAATTAATGTTATTTTTTACTAAGATCTCTGGTGGATATATTAGTATTTAATAATATTTTAGGATATATCCTCTTGTTTATAATTAGAATGCCTTTGGTTGTAATATAAAAGATTGATATATTTGGGAGTTAGTTGAGGAGGTATTATATTCTATTTGCTTTTTATAAAAATCTCTGATGGAGCATTTTATTTGTTCATCAACAATATTGTTAGGGAAGTTATTATTAATAAGAGTTTTATATTTTTCACTTCACTGTAGAAAATCTGTTTTGTGGATGAATTAATTAATTAAAAATTCTAGAAGCTATCTATACTAAAAAATTGAAACCAAACTTTAATAAAATTAATTAGTAAAACTGCAGAAATGTTTTAAAATGTGTACAATAGATAGTTGTTTTTACTACTTACTTCGTAAAAAATCTCCACAACCATACTTAGTTACCTCCCCTGAAGCTGTGTCAAGCGATCACGCACTGGCTCACCCACAAGTAAGCAATTTAACTTTCAGATGAACCCAACAATTTCGCCTCTAAAAATAATGAACACTACAATATTTGTTTTGCAATAAACAACACTCTGATGATGACATTGTGTTATGTCGAAAGTATTCGGAATAAATAATATGTATCAACACGGCAATTTCCTCTCGTCCTTCAATAACGACACCAAGAAGTTTGTCCGTAAATACGAGAGGATTTAATTAAAAATAACTAGACAAAACTTGTCTAAATTATTTAATGAAACATGTCTATATATATATATATATATATATATATATATATATATATATATATATAGATAGATAGATAGATATGCTAATGATCAGATTATGTTCTTAGGAAAATCGTTAATATAAAGCAGAAAGGTGGTAAGACCGAGGAGAGAGAACTGAGGAATTCTCAATTTAGCCATTATCGTTTTGATTTCGGCTTGTTGTAGTGATACTATGTCTCGTCGCTGGTGTTGTCATCTTTCAGCATTGTTTTGGTTCAGCAGGTTGCTGCATAATTACCTTCTGTGGTCTTTCCGTTCTTATGTGGGCATCTGTGCTAGCCACCCAAGAAAAACATTACGATAACCCATTGTAGCAAATACGGCTTACAAAGCTGACATTCAAATATGAGTAGAAACAAAACATTAAGAATATCAAAATCAAAAAGTATATATGGATTGAATCTCAGTGGGAAATATTCTCGCATTTCTCAGGACAATTCCATCAGAGACTGAAAACAGGTGAATCTATCTGCTAACATGCGAAACAGGCATCCATAAATATACATTTGTATTTTAGAGTTTTCTTTATGCAATAATATCTGTGTGTGCAGGAATAAGTTGTGGATTTATTTGATACCTTCAGATTTATATACACTTGTGTCAAAATATAGAAAGATTTTGACAATTTGTTGTGTATAACTTTAAAATTAATGCACCAATCATTTTATAAATGAACACACAGGATGGTAATAGGTTAATATTTTATACAGTCACATTGTTAAGTTGAGAGATCATCCTTGAAACTGGAATTATAAAAGCCGCTAGAGAGCGTGTCATTGGTTGAATATAAAGTCACTACCATTCATGATGATTGGTTGAATATTCTTGGTAATTGCAGAGTCCATGAGAGATTGTAGGCGAGAAATTGGGTTCGAAGAGAGACAGGATTAACAGCTTAATGATAGTTCTTGATACATAGGGAACTCTAGGGGAATTTCCTTTAGAACACCTGAATGGAAAATTATATTCAGACAATCTTTTCATCAGTGCATAATTTCTTTTAATTTCTTGGCTATGTGTGTCAGAGCTGTGAGTTGAGGCCAGATACCAAAAATTGAGATACAGTATTTTACATTTTGTACTTAAGATGTGCAGATGAAATAATCTATATAGTAAAAGGCTATAAAAATGTCTCCATTACGACGACTAATTTTTGATTACAGTTCATGGTGGTGACTAGTCCTGGGTATGGCGATTAAATATATCCAGAAGTAAGACCTCTGATCTTGAGATTAGAGGTTTTCAGGAGCATGGAATCAACTTTTAATTGCTGTTGTTCCCAGATCTACCTAGACTCGGGGTGGTAGCACCTGTTAGGGGGTCCAGGCTATGGGCTAACAGTGACCCCCCCCCACACTAAATAAAACACTACGAAAGTTTTATAGTAAAAATAGCAGCAAATCATTTTTATATTAAAAAAATTACCAACAATACATATTTATAGTAAAATGACCAGCAATAATTTTTATGGTAGAATTACAAACAATATATTTTATCTAAAGTTGAAGGCATACAATTACCTTCAAATTATACTTTGTTGAGGCCTTAAAACTGTGTTCAAAATATTTAGATTTCGGCATTAAATACCTCATAGAGGTTGATATGCCGCTAAATAAAATCAACCAACCAACAATATAGTGGCGACACCATTTCTTGCTTCCAGTTTTGCTGCAGTCCAGGAAACTGTCTTCTTCATGGTGCTTTAGTAGTTCTGATGAAGCTATATTAGGATTATTCGATAGTTTTTTTTCTTTTTCTGCGTGAACATCTGTACTACCCACCTGCGATATTCCAACTTTATCGATATTGTTTCCAACGCATTAAATCCGACATTCAGTTCCGCACACAATTCTCTGGTTGTAATTCATCGATTCGCTCGGATGTTTTGATCGAATCACTCTTCTCACTCTTCATTTCGTGGGTAGACAACCGTGTCGGCATATCCAGAACGTAGCTTGTTGCACACATCGCTGTCGCCACTATTAAGACGCATTATCCTCCACCTAACTGTGTTCATATCCACTGTTTGATTTCTGTAAACAGTCAGCAAGCGTCGATGAAGACCGATACGTACATTTTTTTCCGCAGAATGGAATTCAATGACACTGCTCTGCTTCGAAATCATTTGGAATCTCTACTTAACTGTGCTCATATCCATTGTTTGATCTCTGTAAACAGTCAGCAAGCGTCGATGAAGATTGACAAGTAATTTTTTTTCTCCGTAGAATTGGATTCACTGACACTGCTCGGCTTCGAAAGCATTTTGATGACAGATTGTATCTATAACAATGTAAAAAATATGGGTAATTGGGGGGAAGGTTCAACGCCTACTGTCAATATTCGTGTCTGAAGTCATAGGCCACACAATATATATAAGGCATTTTGAATATGCACGGAAAATGTATTAAATACACTTTATATTAAATGCAGTTACATATTTTATAATTTGATAGGGAATTGACACTAAAATTGAAGAATTATTATCGATGAAATTTCAACCCTTGAGAATAGTGTTTCTTGAATTAATAATAAGAGGCAGAATCCTAATTATTGGCAGAGGTTGTCTTGGATGCATTCCCTGATTAATTTCCAAAATTTTACAAATGTATGAAACCGATAGCTCCAACCCATAAAATCAAGACAAAAACAGTGAAGCACTTAGTTGTTAATTGTATTTGATTAGCAATTTGCGTGTGGATTGGATATTTGCCAAATTTAATTTAAATTTAAGAGTGCTTGCATTAGCAAATGCTCAGAAAATATTTCTACTTTTGATTATACAAGGGATGTGCGAAAAGTGATTTACAAACATTTACTAAGGCACCATGTTTATTACTATATAAATAAAAAATGGTGGATATATTACCAGTGTTAATATATTAACTTTCCATGTAATTGTCATCGATAATGATTCACTGGCCCCGTCGCTGCACGGGTGCATATGTACTCTCCTCGAAGGATATGGCGTCAAGCGACTGAAGCCGCACTAGTTTCAGAGTGGGTTCATACTCTAGAGCCAAGTGGAGATTTGTGGTTTCTGATCCCGCTGAATGTTTTTTAGTCCAATTTTGTAACTGGTCTGCATTAAAAAGCCCAAATTCAGGAAAAATATCAAATTTTGCATTTAAACAACTTAAACTTATATTCGGAGAAAATTCAGTTCAAAGATCCAAGATTGACTGCAGTCATTTGACCCCAAGAGGGCGGCTATTTATATGTTCTTGTGTACCAATGGGTCACCGCACCAATTTTGATGACATCACTGAAGGGAACATAATAGTACCCCTTATGCACTATGTTTTATTTGTACATTAGTGATTGATTTGTTTTCTACAGTTTATAAACCTTTTTCGGGTAATTTGCTTTTTAAGTCCTGCGCTAAGTATCTAATAAAAATTTACTGAATAGTTATATTTAGGTGTAAATGTATATGCTTAATTCGAAAATAACAAAGAAATTTTTATAAAATCTACCGTTTTTGGAGTTATTGACAATAAAAGTTCGGACTCATTCGTGTCGCGGCAGCCACTATTGGCGTTGTTTGCATATATTTGCTGCGGATTTAATATTCACTTGTCTTGATGATTACACGCGCAATTAGTCCTCAGTTGCGCAGTAATAGAGACAAGTATGAGCAGTAAAAAGGCTCTTAACAAGGCAATCTTCCGCGCAAATCTAATCAGCAGTGAATGTATACAAACATCACCAATAATGGCTGCCGTGCCGTAACGCGAATAAGCCCGAGATTTTTTTTTATCGTCGATAACTCCAAAACGGTAGATTTTATCAAAATTTCTTTGTTATTTTCGAATTAAGCATGGAAATTTACACCTACATATAACTATTCGGCATTTTTTTTATTATATACTTAGCGCAGGGCTTAAGAATCAAATTATCCCCTTTTTCACGTTATTTAAAGCCAGAAAATATTTTTAGATTGTAAGAAGTTTATTTTTTGGAGATAATAAATTGAATTAGTGATACATGTTTTACTAATTAAGGCATAGCAGAGAAAGAAGCAGTGGATTAACAATTCGGAGCCATTATCCATCTGGATGGTATCACCGTGGAAATGTAGCATACTAGTACTCTTAACATATGCACTATGATTTATTTGTATTGAATGAAACATGTTGGGTTAATGTACCTTACTTTTCGGACATTTATTTTATATGGCTGTCACGCACTGAGTGCAACACATTCAAAATTGTCTAAACTATCAGCTATATACAAGAGTTTAATCAAGGATTAAAAATAGATAGGTGACTCCTCGGGAATATCAGGTGCTGTATGCTTAGATGTGTGGGTGGTGTAATGGCGCGGAGTTTTTAATTGGAGAGCTGAGTTTCAATTGTTGTTGTATTCATTACGCGCAAATATCGTTCGGAAAGGTAGGAATCCACTAAATCTCCTCCAAGCTATGGGTTAATTAGTAAAACTTGTATCACTAAACCATTATTATCTAAAAAAAAATTCCTTACAATCTAAAAATATTTCCTGGCTTTAAGTAACGCACAAAGGGTTGATAAGTCGTAAAGAACAAATAAATAAGCCAATCAATCTTTTTTCATATATAAATATTTACTAAGAAGAAAAATTTTAATAATTAAAAAAAAAATTACATTTTAAGAAGATTTGATTTTGTTTGTTAAACAACACTTCAAATCCTTATGGGTTATTTAAAGTCGAATTTTAATTTTATGTAAGTAATAAAATTATGACTTATGTTATTCTACTTTCACAATTGAATACATGGCAGCTTTATGCATATTCATGTTTGTGCGGACATAATTACTAGAGCCGGCGTTATGTGTATTTCATGTTGTAGTCTTGTTGAAGTTATATTTTGGAATACAGTTTGAATTCTTTAAGAATTTGTAGGATATTATATGAATAAATGTCATGAAAAAGTTCTTTCATTTGGCTGTTTGGTTGATTTTGTTTAGCGGCATATCAACCTCTATGGGTTTATTTAATGCCGAAATCTAAAATATTTTGAACACAATTTTATGACTTCGGCTAAATATATTTTGAAGGCTATTGTATGCTTTCAACTACAGTCCACCGCAAAGAAAAGTTGGCTCCCTGTGCCGCGCCAGGAAATTTTTCCTCCCGGAATCGATCCTCCAGATCTACAAATCAACAATTCGACCTTGTATGGAGTATTGCTGCCATATATGGTCTGGAGCCCTTCTGTTTGCCTCTGGGTTTGATAGGCTCCAGGGCGGATATGCATATAATTGGCCCCTGCTCTGGCATCTCGTCTACAGTCGCTCTCTCACAGACGCGCCGTCGCCTCTCTCTGTCTGTTTTACAAATACTTTCATGGCAATTGCTTCGAGGAGCTGCATTCGCTGGCTCCCAGACTTCATGAATTCAAGCGCCCTACGAGGCTGGCATCCCGCTCTCACCCCTTCACTGTCGAAACTCCTAAATGTAGCCGTCTCTTCTACTCCAATAGCTTCATGTCTCGCACCTCTCGCCTGTGGAACTCCCTTCCCTATTCTAGTTTCCCTAAGAGCTATAATCTCCAGCTATTCAAATGTAATGTCAATCGACATCTCCAGTTGCCTTGATCTATCCACTATCCTTCTCCTCATCCTTTCTTCTATCACTCCTATCTGATCTTGCTCCAAATTTTCTGTAACCCCTTGCATCCTAGTGGCTTCCCGCCTTGCTTGGGGGTGAAACGCTTAAAAAAAAAAAAAAAAAAAAAAAAGATAAAGTGTATTGTTGGTAATTCTACCATAAAATGTAAGGTTGGTCATTTTGCTTTATAATTTTGTTGTTGCATTTTTGGTATTTTTTTTTTTAATATAAAAGTGTATTTTTATATCTTCATAGTGCTTTGTTTTTATTTTTTTTTTGCTCACTATTTTCCCATAGCTTGGACCCTAACAGTTGCTACCACCCCGGGTAAGGGTGGGCCTTGGAACAATGGTAATTAAGAGGTAGTTTCACGCTACCCAAAACCGCTTAACTGATCACAAGCCTTATTGCTTGATGCTATTTATTGTCATACCCAAGACTAGCAATTAAAAGATTGTTCCATACTCCCCAAAACTACTAATTTCCTGATCAGAGGCCTTGGTGGTCAATGTAGTTTATCGTCACAGCAAGGACTTATTTTAAGAAATCGCGTCGTATGAATATATTTGCTTTGGATTTCGTGGGGTGGCCATTTTACAATGAATTTACATTTAAAATTTTATCACCTATGTAATAAACTATAATTTAATTTAAATATTCGTCACCTGGAATACTTAATCTATCAGTTAGTCAGTTATGTGCCATCCGTGATACACGCTTAGGTGATCATGTATCTTTTGATACAAGACTGACGAGGAAGATTTTTTTCCCGCAGTAGGTTGCCATTTCTTTTTGCGGTAGACCAGTTGCCATCCAAAGTTATAGAAACCGGTCTGTCCTGCTATTTATCCATAGCTGGAGGGAGAAGAAGAGGATTCATTCCTTTCCCAAGGGTATTAGCACGTAAGTGAATATAATGGATTCGATTGGAATTCGAACTTGGCTCTCTGATTCAGCGATCAGAGCCGCTATCCATTACTCCACCGTCAATAGTAATATAAAAATGAAAATGAAAAAGAAAAAAAAAAGATTATTTTTGACTGTTGCCCAATTCTATTCAATAAGAAATACCCATAAGCTGGAAGAGAGTTCCACAAGCGAGAAGTGTTATCATAATGAAACTGTAAGCATAGAATTTACAGTTACATCTAATCATTTGAACTGTAAAATGATGAGACCGTGCAGCCAATCTAGTACTGCACTTAAATTCATGAAGTCTTGGTATCATCGAGGAAAGCGATATTTATTTGGAAAAGTAGAAAAATGCGGCACATGGCCAAAAAAACGACTAGCCGAAGGTTGGTCTTCAATCTGTCTTATCTTAAACTTAGCTAGCCACAATTACTGACCCAAGCATACCACAGAATTCCTTACACCAAAACAATGCATTCTTACTTACCTTTCTTACTATTACATTCTTACCATTTTTACTACAGCCAACATAATACCTCAGAGTCTCTATGAAGTTCTAGCTAATTCCCACATGTGCAGTCGGGGTGGGGGTGGGGAATAAAAATAACAACTTTTAAAAATGAAACCTCAATGAATATTTACAATAATTACCATAGAGCAAAGTTCATCAGAACAATTACCATGAAAGTAAAATATAGAAAATGCACAGTTTTTTTTTATTAGTAGAAATCAGTTTACAATGAATGTACATGGTAAAAGGAACCTTACTATTAACTTTTATCAAATTTAATATTTGTTTACATATTCGTGATCTCGAGGGCTTAATCGGTGATTTTTCAAGATATGCGCAAAAAGTTATTTCCGGTCGCAAGGGCCTATTTTATGACTCACTTAAAATGTGTCAATTTTGAAAATTCTTTCCATTTTTGGGAAGTGCTGACAACTTTCTAGCACCCCCTCCTGTTTATTGCTCTAGATATGCATTTGGTTGCATATCAATTTCTGTAATAACAATAATATTCCTTACTAAGACCAATCCCATATCATATTCATATATTCCACTTTGTAAACATCAACAAAGCAATCTTTTGTTGATAACAGTAAATTCCATGTCTTTATTTACTGTGTTTGATCTTTCTCACAATGTAAACATTCTAAATATATTTTGTTTCGTTTAACTCTCTTTAAATAAAATTGATATTTCGAGTAAATATTTCCTGTTTTTTGCCGAAAGTTCTACAATATCACTCCCTGTTCGAACTCATGCTCTTTCCTTATTCCTTAGAGTCACAATGTTTCGGCTGTTTTACCCTTCGGTTTTCTTCAGTTGTCTATCAGATTCAGTAACCTTCTGCTTTTAGTTTGAAATACCCAGAAGGTTAAGACAGGAAACTTGAATTCACGAAACGCCGTGACTGTAAGAAGCAAGATTAGAAGGCTCACCTAAATCATCATCACATCATCAATATCATTATTATATCATCATCATCCCCTCCTTACTACTACTGCTACTACTGCTACTACTATGTTGCCACTGTCATCACCACCATCATCAAAAACTACATAACAAAGAGTATTAGGATCATGACCAGCATGAGCATACAATCCCTATCATGTTTTTGTTTTTATTTAATGAATAGCTTTAGATGTAATAATCCTATACTTTCATGGCCGTCTTCTTTATTCTGCGGTCCATGTTCCTTCCTTAAGTGTTCCAGTATAACGATCCATATTTTACGATAATAAGCAACGGAATAAATAGAAAGAAGCCTGAGTTAGCACGGTTATTATACTCATGATGACAATTACGATAATTTCCATCAAACGCGAGACCGTCGCAATAATTGACATTTTTTTTATCATAAATGCTAAGACTTTTAACACTCGTGACCATTTCTGGTGAGACATACATTATTACTTATAAAATTTTGAATATTTTCACAGCTGATTATATATTTGTATATTGGATGATTGCTATAAAGATATGCATAGAAAAAATAACATGTTTTCTTTTAATGTTATGCTAGAAAACCTTTAATCTTGATATAAAAACAAACGATATTAATGTTTTAAATGTACAATTTTTGAACAAAGAAGTGATTGAAGTTTAAATTTGCTTTCGCAATTTTAAAGCTTCAATTTATTGAGCGTATGTCTTTATTCTTTCCCATAAACAGCATCTAAACATGGCTGTCACTGCGGCCATTTTTTTCGTTCTTTTCTACGATCTATTTAAGTTTTGCTTAGCTGGTGGCAGTTGCAAATCGTCATTTACACATCAGGACGAAAAGGTCAATATATGATAATCAGCTAACAATAGCACTGTGAATTACTTTGTCGCTTGGATTGAAAACATACTTGAATTTAACAGATGCAAATAACGCTTGCAATAGAGAGCCGAATGACATTTCCGCTTTGTTTGTTTGTGTGTGTTCAAAGCATGTAAACACAGTGCTTGTAAAATCTTTAAACTTTTCTATATTACAAGATCCAAACAGAAGCAACAACTTTTTCCTTGGTCAATATAATTGTTGGTGCCTCATAACTAGTAATTCTACTGGAAGTTACTTGGCCATATATTATTCTTCTCTAACAAGTGGCAGGTTGTACTAGTTTAAATGATACCACTGTGATACTATTTGTTGTAGCCGCGGTAAAACAGAAGAAAGTCTTGTTAAAACATAAGAAAATGTTATGTGCTGAGAGACATTGAAACAAAAAGGGTTAATATCAAAACCCCGTGTGAAGAATTGAGATGATTTAATTCACACATAAACGATTTGAATTGTATGTCGAGTCTGGGTCACTTTTCCATTGTTCAACAATGGAAAAGTGAACCAGACTTGGGGGGGGGGCGACGTTGATTGACACACATCTGCAAATGCAAGCTGTAAAGCGAAAATTCGTAAAAAACGAATTTGGACACTATGGCACATTAGATAAAGTCGTTGGTTAGATCCAGTGACAGGACTCAAAGAGTGTGGGTTCAATACCTGGTTAAGGCGGTGGAGAACTTGGAGAGGGGAATTAACAGGAGATAACTGATAACTGACATCCATTAAACATGGTACGTGGAGCTAGAACAGTCTACCCCAATGAGCGAAATAAAGGGTTCAGTTCGACATTACAACCACCTGAAGAAGGCTGGAGCGTACAACGGCCGAAACGTTGTAATAAATATGGAGACGAAATATGAGGCAATAGTCCGAATAATGTAAATAGTGTACATAATACCTCATCTCAGAAATATAGACAGAAACGAATTTGGATTTGATTCTCCTGGTTGGAAGTTGAGTTGAAATACCAGGAGGCGGTGGATAAGCCACCCACGCTTACTGAGGAGATTTAGTGAGAGGTAATAATATGAGAGAGTGGAGAGAGGGAATTCTCCAAAGTTATGACGTAAACCGGAGGGGATTCACCGAAAAGCTCCTAACTTGCCATACCTTTCATGCCAGTTTGGGCAAATGTCCATAAATACGAATGCGCGAAGCGAATTAGACAGAAAAGAGAAGAGAGGCAAAACAAAGAGAGACGAGACCAGAGACAGGAGAGAGAGCCATGTGATTATCTGCTGAAGAAAGCCACCGACTTCAGCCTTGGGCCAAACTTTACCAACAACAATGATAATATCTCTTCAGATTTAGATGCAATTTGGACTGATAATTAATTACATGCGAACTCTGATATAAACCAATTATTGTACGAAGGATTGATATCAAAACAGTATTTACTTTTGTTCAATTTATTCGTGTGTTATTTTTTCCTCTACGTCATCGCCCTGATTGGACCAGCCCGACACGAAGATAACTGCGACGATTCAATCTTGGCTGCCTTATGATCAAACTTAAGTCACAACGTGGGATAAGGTTACCTCTTGTTTCATCGACCAGCCGCGGTGTTGCAAGTCTTAGACGACCGGCTAGGGTGTTGTACGTTTATACAAGCAGAAAGTAATTTCTGACCTGAACTATTATCAAACGCCGAGGGTGGATCCACCAATATTTACTAAGCCAAAGGGTGCAATAACTGGATAGAGAAGTGAATTCACACATGTGAAGCAGATATTAATTACGAGGTGAATACAAGCTGGATTTTGAACTCGGCAGTGGAGAACTTTCAGAGGGAAATTAACAGGAGATAACTGATAACTGACATCCATCAAACATGGCACATGGAACTAGAACAGTCTACCCCGGTGAGCGAAATAAAGGGTTCAGTTCGACATTCCAACCACCTGAAGAAGGCCGGAGCGTACAACGGCCGAAACGTTGTGATAAATATGGCGACAAAGATGAGGACAATGGTCCGGATAATGTAGATAATACCATTTGAATAATATATATTTTACTTAGTGCGCTAATATTGATGTTTGCTAACTCTAGCTTCGTACGCTCTACGAAGCAGCGCTTTGTAGGAAATGCTGAACAGGTCTGGGAGCTTTTCACGATCCCACTTTCCAGAGAAGAGGCAACACCGGAGCAAATCGAATTCTTTCCGACTGCTCTGCATTTCCCGCAGGCGCAACATCGCTCGCTTTTTCAATAACGAATGTTCAGACGAGTCCAGTCCTTTAGTTCCACCAATTCAGATATGTCATGGGTCCTTACCTATAACTACAGAATGAACTCTTCCTAACACTATGCATACTACGCCTCTCAAGAGAGAGGGTCGAATCGATCCGAGCTTCTCGGCTTGACGGTCGAACTCTCTGCCTCTGAGCAGAGAGGAACCTGGACGAGGCTCCGCCGAAGGGCAGAGTCTCGTTCGGGGAGATTGACCAACCAGATCCCGTTTATACGGGTTCTACAGGCATTTTTTTTGGCCGAGCCTACGGGCTCGGGAAACCCACGTAAAAGTCGGCCTTGTGCCACATGTAACCCTCGTGGGGGGTGGGTGGCTAGATACCGAATCGAGTCGAGCCGATAGTAATTCACTCCAAACCAGAGTGAGAGTCATACTAACACCTTCCACATCTTGTATTATTATTTCGTGTAATATACCTTCGTTATTTTCTACTCTTGTGTTCGTGTTGTTCTTCCTTGGTCCTAACCTGGACCATAACAAAATAATTACAACCAGGACACGCTATGCTACTTCCACGAACTCGAATCACTCTTATTTACCCCGTAGTGTAAGAGATTATTCTACTCTGACTCTTTTTTACCAATATAACTGCTACGTTGTGGGGCAGACTCATGTGATGATGTTTTCACAAACACTAAATCTTAACCTTTTCAAGTCAAGAGTTAATCATTATATAGCCTCCTTATCCTCATAATGTTCACTTCCTAACTTTCATTCATGTCATACATTTTATTCATCATAAATATTTTCATGGCAATTGCTCAAACGAGTTTTTTTCCCCTGGTGTCCTGACTACATAAATTTAAGCGTGCTACTAGTTTGGTTTATAGGTCCCACACTTTTACTGTTGAAATAGCAAAATGCAATCGCCACTTCTACTCCAACAGTTTCTTTTCTCCGCTTGTGGATCTCGTTTACTTCCTCCCCTTATAATTAAAATCTTCAAAAATCTAATTGCAGCATCAATCGCCATCTTCTGTCTTCTTGAATCCCGTTCATCTTTTGTCCTTTCTTCAATCCTCCCTATTCTCAGGCTTCTCTTTGCCTTTTTTACTCCCTGTAAACCCCTGCATACTAGTGGCACTCTCGCCCTACTTGGGGTGAAATGATTAAAAGAAACTAAAAACAAACACTTCAACAGCAATCCCCTACCTTTAATGACACTCGAGACTCCTACTGGCTGAATTATACTCTATAAAAATACTTTCTTGTGTGGCCGTTGCGGAAGAACGTGACTGTATCGTGTGGATTCGACCGATCGTCGGCAGACCTGTAAACAGACGTCGAATAATCTCCTAAATCAAGTCGTGAACAATTTTCTGCATGACTCTAATGCATAAACAAACAATACGTGTGTCGAAATTAATCTACTTTCTATATAGTTTCCATATGATTATCAATAATTGATGCTGACACATTGCATTAGAACACTGTCTTAGCAAATTGCATAGGTCCAGACGTAGCAGTAGCAGTAGTAGTTTTGCTCTGAGTCCTTTCACTTGAATAAGCATTCTTTTCGTTTTCTTTTGTGTTACTAAACGTTTAATGCACACACATACACACACATATACACATATATTTTTAAAGACATTTTTATGTTTATACATTCTTTTTCTAGATACAAATTAAAAATGTCATAAAATAATTGTCGGACTTTGTCCATTTCATAATGTGACACACACACACACACACACACGCACACACACACACACACACACACACACACATACACACATATATATATATATGTATATATATTTAGGCAGCATATCTTCATTCAGAGTTGTTTCCTTCAATAGTATAGACATATTGTGTCTACTTATTTTTATATTGATCCTTCCAGTCGTCTAATCATTTTCTTGATGTTTCTTAACATCAAGAAAATGAAATTCATCAAGGAAAGCGCCGTAGTTTGTTTCTAACCTAAGTACTTTCGATCTTTTCCAAGATCATCTTCAGGGGTAAATTAAAAAGACAATCTTATTGTAACTGCAATAAAATCTGCATTCTGTTGTGATGGTGATTTTTAAAAACATGCGTAAAAACATTCTGTTATAGTTATTTTAAAATTCTAAATTTATCAATTATGGTTAGGAAAATAAGCGTTTCACTATAAGGGAGCTGACCAAAAATTCGTTGAAATGTAAAATAAAATTAAATGTTTGTTATATGTACCTTAATATGTTGTTGCCATATTCGTTATAAATTTTATTGAGTGTTGATTGGTTGATTTTGACATAAATTACCTAAAGAATTTGAAATTTTTGTTTATTATTTTCGTGGTGTAGTATATTGGTATGTTGGTATTTTACTGTATTGTGAAGGTGATATATATATATATATATATATATATATATGAAGAAAAATATACAGAAAAAACAAACAAAAATCTTAATAAGCAATTATGCTGTATTAATGTTAATATAATGTCAACGTCGGACGTTTCGGTCTATTTTAGACCATCATCAGGACATATTCATAAAACATAATTAACATTAGACTATATTCAATTCAACATGAAAAAGACGATGGACACAAGAGCACGACTAATCCAAACAGATAACTGAAATTTTTATATAAGATCAGCGTTCCGTTTAAATATGATCACGTCGTCGTCACGTGGGCGATGTCGTATATATATATATTGATGATTGTTTTCTCGGCACAAAATATAAACAATATAAAAAAGCGCCAGTAGTGAAAACAAGGGTGTGTAAGAGTAAAGGGGAAGGGGTTAATTCCAAAGTTTCAGGTAAATGAATACCAATCTCTCTGTGTTGCGTTGTGGAATGTTCTACCAATGTGGTCGGAGAAGAGTCTTAAAACCACGATCAATATGAAACGCAGAAGATAAAGTTGAAAAAAAAGAGAAGGAAAACACGGGAAAAGAAAAACAACTAACAAGTAATCGATACAACCAGATGTAGTAACTGATTAATGCAGTCTTTTTATCAGTCCTGAAGTCAAAAATCATATTTGTATTGGATTTTTATTACGACTGAACAGATTTAATAAATAATGTAGATACGAGGGGATATCAGGAGCTGAGGTGGAGCAGCCTATGCGGTTGTCTTGTTGTTAGTAATGATGGTTGCACAGGATTGGTTTGGCTCGTTTAACGGCATATCAACTTCTTATGGGTCATTTAATGCCAAAATTTAATTTTGGGAGGAGCTTCGGTAATTTTTTTTTTCCAAAATCGTATTGCTGTATTCATTTTTTTCCCTTTTACTATGAAAATGTATTGTTGTTATTCTTACTACAAAATGTATATTTATACTTTCATAATGTTTTAACCCCAGTTTCAGGGTTCACTATTTGCCCCAAACCGGAACCCTAACAGAGGCTACCACCCCGGATCATGGTGGATCTGAGAACAAAAGCAATCAAGAGGTGGTTCTACGCCTCTCAAAACATCCCAATTAGGGGCCTTGCTGTCGGATGTAGTCTATCGTCATACCCAGGTTGCACAGGACGTGTTTAAATTATTTTCGGATCGGTGAAGATATGAAATTATTTAAACATCATCTTTTATGTGCCATGTCCGTTCGGGACGTAGGCGATGATGGCCGTCCACATCTTCCTGTCCATTATGGTTCGTCCACTGATTCAAGCTCATCAAGTATGTTATGCGCTTATTTCCCCTGTCCCTCTTTCCCTCAATCTGTCCTATGAGTATCAGATTTTCCAAGCCCTCCTTCTTCATTACGGAGTGGAGGCACGGTGGAGTAATGGATAGCGGCTTGGATTGAGGAATCAGAGAGCCGAGTTCGAATTCCAGTCGAATCCATTACATTCACTTACGTGATAATACCCTTGGGAAAGGTGTGAATCCTCTTCTTCTCCCCCCAGCTATGGGTAAATAGCAGGACAGACTGGGTTCTATAGCCTTGGATGGTAACTGGTCTAGGAGAAGGAAAACTCTGAATTCAAAACCCGCGGAGGGTGAATGGAGTCTCTCTGAGCCTTGGTTGGCAATCCATTTAGTGATGGTGTCACGATAAAAAACACCCTTGATAGCCCTAGCGAAGCATCAAGAATTCAGCTATTTGACAAGACTATGAACTACACAAATTAAAGTATTAGCTATGACAGATAAGGAATACTGGAAAGGTGTAGTGAGTTCAATCTCGGCTGAGGCCGCAAGATGATGAGATGATGTCTTCATTACGTGCCTCAGACATTTCCTCTTCCTGATGTTAAGTACAAGTTTCCTTTTTGATTCGATTTTCTCTAAAACCTTCTCATTGTTTACATTTTCGGTCTATGGTATCCTCAGTATCTTTTTTACAACCTTATCCATCATTGAGGATATTTTCCAGATATAACAGTTCAATACTCTTTTCTTTGTTTCTAACAAATTTTTTCTGCTTAGATTTGCTAACTCTTCCTTCGCTACCTTCTGTGGGAGATTTTGTAGCTTCCTTTCCGTATCTGCTACCAACACTATGTCATCTGCATACCTTATGTTGTTAAAATTATGACCATCAATAATGAATCCTGGTAGGACTTCGAATTCTCTCAGAATTGCATCGCTGTAAAGGTTGAGTAAATCCGGTAGCAATCCCAAAAGGTTTTAAGCCGGTAGGGACGAACCAATAAGAGGCGAATTAATGAACATGAAAAACAGCAAAACTACAATAACCCAACTGGTTGTTCAGAAGAAATAGAAATAGAATGAAGGATATACTGAGAGCTAGAAAGTAAATTAATGATAGAATAATTGGAAAGTTCTTTAAAAAGTGATGAGAACGAACGTTCATTTTGCAGTTAGAATATTACCAATAGCCGTCGGGACAATCGTTGCATTAATAGTAATAATCAAAACAATGGCGCAATCGTGTTAATGGGGCAAAGGAGAAAAGAGCGAGAAGAGGATGGCAGATGGAGGAAAGAAGAGAGGGAGAGAAAAAGACAGAGAGAAGTAGAGAGAGAGAAATGGAGAAACATCAAGAGAGAGAGTGAGTGAGAGAGAGGGTATAAAACCAGAAAAAAAGAAGAGAGGGAAGAAAGTGAGAGAAAAATTGAGAGGGAAAGAGAAGAAAGAAGTGGAAGGATGAGAGGGAGAGACAAAGAAAGGAATAGGAAATAGGAAAGAGAAAGAGGGTAGAGAGAGAGAGAGAGAGAGAGAAAGAGGGAGAGGGTAAGTGAAAGATAGGAAGTGAAAGAATAAATAATACAGTGGGAGAAAGGGTGATAGCGAGAGGAAAGGGACGAGAAAGAGTAGGTGAGAGACAGGGAGGGAGAGAGATGGATAAAGGGAGAGAAGATAAAAAGCAAAAAGAGGTAGACAGAGAAAGCGATAAAGAAGGTGAGAGAATGAGAGACAATAAGAAGTAGAAAGAGAGATGAAGGATGACAGAGAAAGAGAAAGAGAGAACGAGACAGAAAGAAGAATAGAGAGGGATAAATAGAAAGAGAGGGAAAGAGGGAAAGGGCGAGTAGGAGAAAGTGCGAAATGGAGAGAAAATGGAAAGAGCTGTAACTCGAGAGGAAGAGGGAGGAAAGATGAGGGAACGAGAGAGAGAGAGAGAGAGAGAGAGAGAGAGAGAGAGAGAGAGAGAGAAAGAGGAGGGAACGGAGAGGAAAAGTTATGACGATAAAAATACTGATTCCTGGAGTAGAAAATAAGAGTAAATGAAAATAAAACTTAAAACAATATAATTTATTTTATTATTACTTTGTTAATGAGAAAAAAGGAAAAAGAATTTAATCCATTGAAAAATGATCACTCAAATAGAGGGAACAAATTAAAAAAAAACATATTTTAACAGTTAGGAACGAAGACAAAATGGAAGCACACATTCATATATATAGTGTATTTAGGCAGCAATCCTTCATTTATGCATGTTTCATTAAAAACAACAGACAAGGTACTGTATATATATATATATATATATATATATATATATATATATATATATATATATATATATATATATATATATATATATATATATATATATATATATATAAAGAAGTAATAGATTTTATCTTCACTTAGAAATATAATAAAGACATGAAGATATTATAAATATTCATATCTTCACTTAGAAATATTATAAAGAAATACACTACCCCAATCGACTCGAGTACAAAAATCAAATTAACTATCTACTATAAAAGATTTAAGAGAGCTAACCTTATCCTCAAGAACAACACACCAGCTAAACCAAAATTACAACGAACGAACATTATCTTTGAGTTCAAATGGCCCTTAAAGAACTGTGTTCCTGATCAAACTACATGCCTATAAAGACGCCTTACCTTACACCTATCTGACCAGAGCTTCATTTGTGTGTTACGCGTGTGTGTGACCGTGTGTGTGTATACTGAACAAGGCCATTGCGCAAAAACACTCGTCACGTTGAGCAAAAGCATCGTCAGTTTCTGAACAGTACCGTCTAACCGATTTCAATCATAAGTATTTGGGTCAACCAAAGCAGTTTCCAAAGGTTCTACAAACTGGAATCGCCCCCCCCAGTTCTATAACACCAAGATAACCTTCCTGACAAATCTGCCATGGTGAAATTCCAACGGTGTCTCATGGTTGGAAAGCGAATGTTCCAACCACTCGGCAACGAGCACATAGAGAAATCATGAATATATGTGTTTATGGGCGTGCGCGTGGTCTTTGTGTGCCTGCGTGTGTATAAGTCTTTTTTTTTTTTTTAATGTGTCCTTTCAGGAGTCACTTTATTCATACATTATTCAAAGAAACAGTTCGAATCTGAATACCACGTAACACTTGCAAGTCAATTGATTGTCAAACTTTCCAAAGAAAGCTTTAAGGCTAAATTAATGAAGGCACAATTGATAAATTGCTTCTGTAATTAAATGGAACTTACACGAAGAGACTGTGTTGCTCGTGTCCATAGGTGAATGTGTATATTTATACACAAATCCTATTTCAGACTATCTATCTATCTATCTATCTATCTATCTATCTATCTGCTTCCGGACATATCAAGTTGAAACACCGGTTTCCGAAGTTAAGCAAACTCATGCGTGGTCAGTACCAAGATGGGTGACCGCTTGGAAATACTAGGTACTGTAAGCATGGGTGTGCGGGAGGTGCAATGGATAATGGTTCGGCATGGTTAATCGGAGTGCCGAGCTCCAATTATACATGTACACTTACGCGCAAATACCCTTAGGAAAGATGAAATTAACTTCTTCTCGCCCAGCTATGGGTTAATTAGTAAGACTTGTATCACTAAATCATTATTATCTCAATAAAGATCCTACAATAGAATATTTTTTGGCTTTAAATAACCTGAAAAGTGTTGGTAAGCGGTAGAAAATGAATGAATCAATCAAATCTATCTATGAACCTCCGTCTGTTCGTATCTATATTTTAACATACACAATCAGATTTGAACGTAGCGCAATGGCTATCATTGGCGAAAATGGAAATATTGCATTCACTTTCGCGCAAATAACTATGGAATAGGTAAGAAACCATTTCTCCTCTCGGACCGGCTTAATAGCAGGATAGATTGAGCTCTTTCTCTTTGGTTGTGAACTCTTCTAAGAGAAGTATAATTCTGAATTCAAAACTGGTTGAGGTGGGGTGGGGTGTCTGGCAACTCTAACGCGTAAAATGCCTACTTGCAACGGGAAACATAACAGCCATACATGGAATAAGAAGATCTTTTCCTTGTATCTTTCTCGCTCTCTCTCTCTCTCTTTTTCTCTCTCTCTCTCCCCCCCCACACACACACATACATATATATAGGATGATTGAAAAGTAACTCTTTTATTATTTTATGTATGAGCGGCCAGCCAGGAGTCCTGACTTAACACCCTGTGACTTTTTCTTTGGCGATGGTTAAAGAAGCAAGTCTACAATACCAAACCAAGACTTTGGAAGAATTTGAAGGGCGAATAAAAATTTGTAAAAATTATAGTTAATAAATAAATTATAAGTATTTTAAAGTGAGGAGTTACTTTTAAATCGACCAGTATATATATATATATATATATATATATATATATATATATATTTGTATATTTAGGCAGCAATCCTTCCTTTATGCATGTTTCATTAAAAACGACAGACAAGGTACTACGGTTGAGCTTTTTATTTAATTTTTCTTGTGTTCTGACAAGAGCTTTCTTTTCTGGACACAGAGTGTGTAAGAACTGTCCGAATGTTCTGTATTTCCGAGCGATTTCGGCTATACCTTTAGCCATTATCAAGGATGATTCAATTATCAGCTTAGTAGAGTGTGTGTGTTCTGTGTGTGGTAGTGATGTTTTTAGTTTCCGAATACGGTTAGCACATTATGGCTTTGTTCATAGTTAATATTGTTAAGAGTTGGCTTTTTCTTTTTTATTATTAGAGCTTCCATTATTTTTAGTCTTTTTTTGCAATTAATATATTTGTGTTTTCTACTAGTATGTTCCTAATAGTGTCGGGTAAATCTAAGTGTGTGTTTAAATGTGTTCTGATGGAACTGTGATCAGATAGGTGTAATGTAAGACGTCTGGATAAACATGTGGTTGTGTAGCCGATGTAATTATTTATGAGTCCGGTTTGGTGAGGAACGCAGTTCCTTAAAGGGCATTTGAACTCATAAATAATTGGATGAGGATAAAAACTTTAAGACGGCCAACCTTATCCTCAAAAATAACAACACACCAACTAAGTCAAAATTATTAAAGAACGAACATTATCTATGAGTTCAAATTCTCTTTAAGGAACTGCGTTCCTCACCAAACCGGACTCATAAATAATTACATCAGCTACATTGTCTGTATATATATATATATATATATATATATATATATATATATATATATATATATATATATATAGTGTATATTTAGGCAGCAGTTTTTCATTAATGCATGTTATATTAAATAATATAGACAAGTTTTGTCTATTTATTTTAAGTAAGTTCCCTTCATATTGTCTGATAAGCTTAATAACATTATCATTGAAAGACGAAAGGAAATCACCATATTGATACATGTTTAAATCCAATCTAAGCTTTCGGCTTACATAAGCCATTATCAAAGATGACAATTACTTTTCAATATATCAACCAATACACGGACGAAACAATAATGATAGTCTATTTTTGTTGCATGAAAAATTTCAAAGCAACGACTAACTCGTGTATACGAGACGCGGAAACGAAAATCGCGTCGCACCTCGTGACGTCCCACATGACCACGCGACAGTGAAAACGAGAAGTATTAAGTATGGGAAGGCGTTGTTATAAGCCAATGGCTTCTGTTACCAATTATAGGCATTTAAGAATATTTGTGGAGATTTCGTAGTTTATTTTGTTCAGGTTAGGTTTCAACCGTTTTATGTATATAGCTTCAAGTATTTTTAGTTTTTATTTATTGCTTTAATGTTAAAAATGTTTTAATATTAAAACAGAACTATACTTAGTTGTGTTTTTAACAAGGATTTTCCGGAATTGTGTACGCGGCCAGACATGTTGTTTTAAATGCCTAAAAATGTTAGAGTTATCATTCAAATGTAGAGTCAAGCGTCGTGAAAGCGAGTTTGTGGTGTGACCAACATAAATATTATTTAATCCATTGGGGATATAATCTCCCAAAGGGCACTTGAATTTGTAATCTATGTTGTTTTTTTTGCAAATCACTAACCGGGAGGGGGGAAGAATAATTGCGAATATCGTTGGATATACTAGATTTAGTGTAGTATATGATTAACCTAATCTTTTGCTAGGATCTGTTGTAGATATATTAGTATTTACTAATTTTTTTAGTATATTTTCATCTTGTTTATAATTATTATGCATTTGACTGTGATATAAGAGATTAATATGTTTGGGATTAGTTGAAGCAGTATTATGTTCTATTTGCTTAGTATTAAGACTTCTAAGAAAGCATTTTATTTGTTCATCAACTAAATAGTTTGGAAAGCTATAATTAATAAGTGTTTGTTTTATATTCTTGAGTTCACTGTAAAAATTCTGTTTTGAAGACGAATTAGATTCTGCGCGATGTATTAGATTTTTTATAATTGCAATTTTGTAGTAATATGGACATTCGCTTTTGTAGTTAAGTGTTCATGAATTTATGCTGGTAGTTTTTTTTTGTATGGCGAAATAGTAAATTTGTTATTATTTGTGTTTATCAATATGTCAAGGAAGGGAATTTTATTATTAGTATTGAGTTAATACGTGAATTTAAGGAGAGAATTATTTTGGAAACGTTTTTGAAGTTGAAGTATTTCATCTGTATTTTTAACTAACATAAGGATATCATCAACATATCTTAGATGGAAGGTTTTTTAACATCTGTAAATATCTTATTTTCGAGGTTCAACATGTAGAAATTGCTAAATGTCGGACCCAGTACTGAACCCATGTCTATATTATTTAATGAAACATGCATTAATATATATATATATATATATATATATATATAAGGTATCTTTAGGCAGAAAGTATTCATCTAAACAAGTCTGATTAAATAGAACTGACAAGGCCTGTCTGTTTAATTTTTTATTATATTTTCCTATTTTTCGGATAAGATACTGAATATTATGTTTGAAGTTATTGATAAACTGTCCGAAGGTCATATTTTGTTATTTCCTTCAAGTACTTTCGAGTATACAGTCAATATCAAGAAATTATTTGGTGTCTGTGTGGTAGTTGTAACTCTTTTTCTTCATCATTCATTTGGATGCTGGACTTTTTAAATGGTCTAACATTTCGTCATTTGGAACTGCTATTGGGAATGAGGCAATACAAAAAGATTGCGATTTATTTTATTAATTAGTTAATTTATTTGTTAATTTTAATACTGATATATTCATTCTGAAAATTGGTAAAATATAATAAAATATTAAACAGACTGGTCTTGTTTATTTCGTCGGTGCTAATATTCGTATTGATTTTTTAAAAAATTAATTCCAAAGACAATATTTAGATATTGGTACACAGGTCTATTCAACCACATCTGTCCTACTGTTCTTCGCCATCCTTAAGTTAGTTTCTTTTATTCTCTCAGAACTTTGCATCTTTCTGTGTGATAAATGGGTCTAAATGGGTTTTACCGGCTTCCAGACAATTGAAGTTCTTTCCATAAAGATTAGCCAATACCAGACGCTTTTCAACGATTGCTACATTTAATCGGTCCAATTGCAAACAGTACTTGTCCGATTGCAACGTCTGATTTTGCGGAAGGAGCACGTAATACGCAAAAAGAATCGTAGATGTAGTACATTAGTCTTTTGTAATCGGTGGAGTGATGGCGGCTAGCGGCTCGGATTGAGGAATCAGAGAGCAGATTTCGAATTCCACTTGAGTTCATTACATTCACTTACGTAGAAATACCCTTTGGAAAAGGTATGAATCTATGTGTAAATAGTAGGGTAGACTGGACTCGTTAGGAGAAGGCAACTCACGATTCAAAACCTCCAGCTGTGGGAAGATAGTAAGACTGGACTCTTCAGCCTTAGGTGTCAACCAGTCTAGGAGAAGAACAATTCTGAATTAAATAAATACATATATAGCCCTGGCGAATTAGGGCACCTCGAGGTGGTGTAATGGTTAGCAAGCTTGTTTTGCTAGAACAATTACGACTGAGTAGTGAGTTCGATCCTCACTGGGTGCCCCCCTACCTCGGCCTTGTGCCACGTCTACGCTGCGAAAATCACTATAGCCCTGGCGAACCACAGGCAACCAGTGAAAGGATCGTGGAGTTTATAATCACTCTATGATGCCGACTGTGATCGAGTGTGTGCCCTGCATGTAGGCAAATAGACACTGACTCGGGATTTTAAATCCTGATGCACCTAAACATTGTAGATATTCACGTATCCTACCGTTATCAAATGCCTTATATGAGACATGTGGACTATATCTATGATGTTCTTTATTAATTTTAATCAATGTTTTGATTTGGTTATCATCAACGACTGTAGACCTGTACTTCTGAATCTAGCGAGCCACTTGCGAACACTGCTCTCAGCTATGGAAGAATTTCTATAAACATCACATATCTTTTTTACTTTGCTAGGTAACCATTTCTCATTAAAAAAAATTCCGTTTGGGAGATTTGTAAAAAATCATTCTGTTGATTTTCATACTAAGTCGCGTTTAGTTTAAATAGTCAAGATTAGAGAATTTTTGTTTATTGGTTGCAACATTGACGACGGAAGAAAACAAAACAAAACAAAAAAACAGGTAGTTAGCAAGAGAAATTCTTCATAATGAAACGTATCGTCAGTTGTAGAATATAAGAGTTCCAAACTTGGAAAATGTTTTTTTTTGCATATTTTAGGATTCTTTGATTTTATCTTTAGAGCTTCAAGCCTTAAAAGTATTTGAATAAAACATATATTAGAAGCCCTATTTAATTAAATAAGAAGTTTAAAAATAACGGAACGCAAAAAACAAACAAAAAATACTACCACAAAAAAGATATGATGCAGTTACTTACCACTGATAGGAGACGTTTCGTTGGCTGACGATTTACCTAAAAAGAATCGAAGTTTAAAGTCAAAAGAGAGAATTATGAAAAACAAAAACAAAAAAAAATAGGTACACAAATAAATATGAATGAATTTGAAATGCACCTGAAAGGAGTTATTAAATAATTCAATTTCACATTATCAACCTAGAAGATGATTGATACACATCAAATATCTTGCATATAATACGCTGTAGAACAAAACGAAATACCGTATAAACTCGTGTAACGCGAGATCTCTCGTATCGTCCGACCTCTAAATTTTCACTTATAAAAAATGATTTCATCATGTATCTCATGAGTTCTTTTTTGTGAGACCAAATTACAATAGAGTAATCTCTTTTCATCTATCTCTTTATACCATCTTCGAGTTAAATAAATTAAACAAGTACAAGAGAATGATAAAAGTATCGTTAGTAACGCTATACTCGTTGCGTAAACGCCTACAGCCATAAACAACCGAACGAGAAATATCTAAACCGCTTATAAACATAAACAATGGAAAAGATGCATATTCGCTATGTTTTTATTTTGTAATACGATAATAATATGTGAATATTACATGCATTATTATTGGATACATTTAAATAAAAAAACAGTTTTATCAAAATCATGTATATATGTGTATGATGCGACACTCTTAAATTAGATTCAAAATTACATCTTCAAAATGTTACACGAGTATATAATCACTTTTTGTTGCGTAGGTATTTTATATTCAACTTATTTTGACTTTTCGAATCGTCAAGAATACTTGACTCAATGGGGGTTCCTGGCAATCAGTATGTTGGGGGCAAGATTAAAGTGTGCGAGAATGAGTGCAGAAGGGGAAGCAAAACTCAAAGTGAATGTAAATAGAATCTTTTTTTTTTTTTTTTTATATATGTCTCTTTTCAAATATTTCTCTTATAATACTAATAACAGAAAATTCTCGAAAATCTGTTTTTTTTTCCAAAGAATAGTGGCAGGAGTAGTAAAAATGACAAGATAGTTTACAAATAATCTCCATAATTATCAAAGAGAGCAGAAAAAAAAAACATTATGGGTATAAACTATGACTTGGATAAGTTGCGCATTTTTTTTTTTTTCGGAAATCTAAGGTTATATATAAACTTGATATCTATGCTGGTGACTCAACCATACTACTGTCTCGATAGTAAGTCTGATCGATAATGTCAAATTGGCGGTTGATCTATAAAAGCAGCTACAGTCTATTGTTAACTGGGGCAAAGGAAGGCTTGTTAGTATTAACGCCACCAAAACAAAACAGCTCTCTATTAAACATCTGCCATCAGAATGACCGATGCTAACCTCCAGGAGAGTTAATCGTTGCGTCTTCACGGGTTTAAATTCTTGGCTGACATGAAGTGGAAAAAATATATTGAGTCCATTGGTAGGTCACGAAAGTTAGTTCACTGTATCGTGCCAGACAATTTTCTCTCCATAATCTATCTTGCATATCTATGTCTACCATTCGCCCATGCTTAGAATATTACTGCTGCATATGGTCTGGTTCTCCTGTTATATATTTAAAGATTTTTTTTTTGGTAACTAGGGCAAGGAATGGCTTGTTAATTTTAACGCCTTCAAAACGAAACCCCTCTCTACCAATCGCTTGAAATACTCCTTCCTGCCTCCGATCAGCGTGAGAGTGACTCATTTCGCCTTTTCGGGCTAACATTCTCGGCTGACATCATGTGGAATGGTTATATTAAATCTACTGCTAGGTCTGCGGATAAGAAAGCTGGCGCTAATGGTATTGGGAATATATTTATGGCTTACATTGGAACTCTTGATACCAATGAAAGATTTATTAAATACCGTGGTCTATTGTGACTGATGATGTGCTTCAATTTATGACCAGGGTGCACCAATGAGCTTTTGCCCACTTACGGAAGGACAAAGCATTGTATCACATAAAAAATACTGACAGAGTGTTTCATGGATAACAGCAACCAGCTCTCGGTGTTAAAATGGTCGCAACAGTCACCTCATCTCAGTACTATAGGATGTGGTGAAAAAGGAAAACTCAAATCCTGGATGTGCAGTCAACCAACCTAGAAAAATTACCGAGTGCCATAATAACAGTATGGAATCTAATTTTGAAAGAGTCCTCACAGAAAATCCTCGAAGGTATTCCAGGAACAACTGAGATAAGTTCGAGTTCCGGAGTGAACCCTATTTGGTTACAATTAAAAAGAGTCCAAATTCTACTAGGAGAGTATTTTTCATTTTAATCATTTCACCCAAGCAAAGCAATAAAGCAACTAAGACGCAAGAGATTACTGAGAGTGAGAGAATATGAGAAAAAAAAGCATTATTAAAGAGAGAGAACTATAAAAGAACAGGAATTAAGACGCTAGAAGTTAACGATTGATATTGCATTTAAAATTTTGAAGATCAAAGTGGACTGGAAGCCGGAAGCGAGAAGTTAGCATAGAACTTACGGTTACATGTAGATGTTTCAGCTGTAAAATTATGGGAGCAATTAAGTACTTGGCTTAAATTCATAAAGTCTAGGTACCAAACTCACACATATAAACTACGTTGCTAGGTTTAAGCCATTTCCTAAAATTTGACTAAACATCAGAATTCATTTTGGATTCTTGGTTGAGATGAGAACTTTCCATCAATTATTTGAATTCATCAGAAAAATTAGCATGAATGTATTTATAGAAACATAACAGGGAAGCTACGTTACGGCGGTGGGAAAGTGACTAAAGACGTATGCCAAGCCAGGACCAATAAAATTGCAGATTCTTGTTTGTATTTTATCAAGATATACATAGCAGATGTACCAGAGCAGATGCGGTAACGATATTCAATGCATGGAAGAATATCTAATAAAATGTTCAATCTATCTATCTATCTATCTATCTATCTATCTATCTATCTATCTATCTATCTCCTTCCTCGTCTACTGAACAGAAATATCACTTGTTCCCTTTTTAGGATTGGGTTTTCGGTTCCTTTTAAAGTCTTATTCTCTTTCACTCCCAGTAAATCCTTTCCTCCTCTTTCTAGCATTATCACCTTGCTTGGAGTGAAATCATTAGGAAAACATCTATCTATCTATCTATCTATCTATCTATCTATCTATCTATCAGAGCGTGTTTATATATATTTTGATATCTATTTGTATAGTTTTGTTCGTATCCTTTTGTCTGTCTTTTTATCTCTATCTTTCCTTTTCTGAGTTCATATCTATCTATCTATCTATGTATCTATCTATGTATGGAAGATCACGCACGGACGCGCGTGCGCACACACACACAGTCACTCACTTACTCACTCACTCTTTGGTGATGGAACTCACACATATAAACTACGTTGCTAGGTTTAAGCCATTTCCTAAAATTTGACTAAACATCAGAATACATTTTGGATTCTTGGTTGAGATGAGAACTTTCCACCAATTATTTGAATATTATATTTGGGAGAACGCTCACACGTATATTTATTGGGGTGACCGTCTACATAAGCACATGCAAACGCACCCTTACACACCCTCACACCCACACATAAACACACATATATATATATATATATATATATATATATATATATATATATATATATATATATATATATATATATATATATATATATATATAAGGGAAAAACAGGCACACACCTATAAGAGTTTGAATGCTGGATGTGTCAGATGATATATTTATTTGTCCTTAGAAAATATTTTCCCAAATCACAGAGCATAATTTTCATCGCAATCTAACATATCCAACATCTGTTCTTATTTTTCATTTTCCTTTATTTTGTATTTACCATCCATGTAATTACTATGATTAACCATTATAATTGACGCTAGTGAAAGCGAACGCCATTCTCCATATTTTCAGGGCTTCATTAATCAATTTGCTGCCTTGTTGATTACAGCCAGCAAATAACTGGAGATTGATTCTAACTCAAATAAAGCGCTGTGTAAATATTCCTTCCGGATTAGCAAATGAATATTTTATGTATGAGAAATGATATCTATCTATCTATCTATCTATCTATCTATCTATCTATCTATCTTCGTTTGGAAGACACACACACACACACACACACACACACACACACACACACACACACACACACACTATCTATCTATCTATCACACATTATCCAGCATAGTTTCCATTTCTGAAATTGGGGGTTAGCGAGCAGCAACCTTGTCGCATTTTATTGGATTTCCTTGAAGTCTTGAAATTTTGTTCCTTTTGGAAAGAGGAAAAATTTGCAAGTGGCGAAATCTGGGGAATATGATCGTTGTTGAACCTGGGGAAATGTTTTATTTGGCCAAAAACGGCTGTACAAGCCATGGCTACTGATGGGACCTCTCTGGTGTGGCGAGACAACCACACCCTACACACTTTCATTCCAAGAACCGCTAAAACAACGGTAGTGAGCGAGAACGTTATAAGAACGTTATATACATACGCGAAAGATTTCCAAGTCCGACTGTGCCAAGCGGCTTCACTCTATGTACATTAGCTCCTTCACCATAGCAAAAGTCCCGATACTTTTTAATCAGACATAGTATCAATCAATGTGTTTTGCAGCAATCGAAAACTGTTGTTGTTTGTTTAACGGCATATCAACTCCTTATGGGTCATTCAATGCAGAAATTTAATTTTCTAGTGAGTTTTGAAGTAATATAAATATGATATGTTATTTTGCTTTCGCAACTGCACATATGGTACATGATGCTCAGCTTTTCTGCATATACTTGTTTGTGTGCACGTAATTACTAGGAAGTGGTGATATGTGTGTTTTATATTGTAGTTTTCTTAAGTTATATTTTGGAATGCAGCTTGGTTTAAGAAATTGTAGGATACTATATGGCTTAATGTCATGAAAGAATTCTTTCTTGTTGGTTGTTTGATTTGTTTAGTGACATATTAGCCTCCATCGGTTATTCAATGCTGAAATGTAATTAATTTGAACTATTTTATGGCTTCAACTAAATATATTTTGAATGCAATTATAGGTAAAATGTATTGCTGCTCACGTTGATTTAAAACTGTTGCTATTTTATATTAATTTATTGTTCATTATTTACATTATTCGGACTATTGTCCTCATCTTTGTCGCCATATTTATTACAACGTTTCGGCCGTTGTACGCCCCTGCCTTCTTCAGGTGGTTGGAATGTCGGACTGAAATCTTTATTTCGCTCACTGGGGTAGACTGTTCTAGTTCCACGTGACACGTAGACACATGGCACAGTGGATAAAGTCATTGGTTAGATCCAGTGACAGGACCCAAAGAGTGTGAGTTCAATACCCGGTGAAGGCAGTGTAGAACTTTCAGAGGGAAAATTAACAGGAGATAACTGATGGCGACAAAGATGAGGACAATAGTCCGAATAATGTAAATAATGTACATAATACCTCATGTCAGAAATATAGACAGATAATTCATTGTTGCTAACTTTTTTTTACACAAAAATGTATTTCTGGCACTTTTACTATAAAATGTATTTTTTATTTTATTTGTTTGCGGCTTCACTATTTGCCCATAGCTGGAACCCTAACAGGTGCGACCACTCCGGTTTAGGTATGACCTGGGAACAAGAATTAAGAGGTGGTTTCACGGTCCTCAAAATCTCCAAGTTTCCGATCAGAGGCCTTGCTGCCGGATGTAGATTATCGTCATCCCAGATCCCTTGAAAAAGTTAATAATCGATTGGTGCAAAGGTCATGTGAATATATGGCGGTTTGAGTAGAACAGACCAACCAAATTGTTATTCTTACTGTGTGTGCCCTTGCGTTGTCTTAGAATAGAATAAATTTTTCTTATTGAAAGCTTTTATGGACATATTGTAACTGCTGGACGTATAAATGTACATTTATTGTTTCCATGCGTTTTGCAATCTCTAAATGAATAATATACCAACGATCCCAGCATAATCACGACATGATCTTTCTTTCATGGAGATTAGCTTTTGCGGTTCGTTATGGAGATTTACTTTTGTTAATTCATGGCCTTTTACGTCGAAAATGCTCTTATTAGGTCGTTATATATATATTCGTTCGTTTTTTTTCCTGATATATTCCCGAGGAATAATCTTTTTTTTAACATTTTTTGCATTTTAGTAACTATGGTCATCTTGTGAAACTGTTCACTAAGGTTATTGAATTTTTATTTCAGATTAGACAGTCCTTTCAAATGATCGAATGCCAAGTAGACAAGAATGACCGTATTCGATATCTTCTCTTAATCAAAGTTACAAAGCTGCCAAAGCTACACATGATATTTCTGCTGTGCACGGAGATGACTTCATTACATACAAAATGACACAGAAATGGTTTTCCAGTTTCAAAGAGTAGAAGTTCGAACTCACAGACTCTCCGTGTTTCGTTTGATGAGAACCAATTACATCCGCTGATTAAAGAACCGTGCCAGATCACTAGAGATTTGGCTCAGAAGATGGCAACCTTTCATGTTACTATCGCTCGTCATCTTCATTCAATGAATAAAGTGCAGAACAACCAAATGGTCAATGCTACGCTGTATATTGAACAAATAAACAGGATCAAAGAGGCAATTCAACTGAAATGACCATACAGTGTGATTAGTCAATATGACAACGCCCGTCGCTAACATGACCAAGCATGCAATTAAAGAGCTCGGCTAGGAGGTTCTGCCACACTCACAATATTCTCCTGATATAGTCCCTTGAGGCTACTACCTTTAACGGTCGCTTTCTAACAATTTGATAGGGTGCTTCGTTCAACAACGATGCGGAGCTTAAAATGCGGGTTGATAAATTTTTCAACTTCAAACCCAGTGATTTTTATCGTTGAGGCATTGAATAATTAGTGGATCGTTGGTATGAGGTCATAAACAATGAAGAAGAATACATTGTTGAATGATTTATCAGAACTATTAATAAATATTAAACTAAATCATTAAAAAAAACGAACGGATTTATGTAGTAACCTAATTGCATAAATTACGTCGAATGTTAGTGTACTCTAAAATGATTCTTACTTGTCATGTATGATTAATAGTTGGGATAATGCGTTGGTTATTAAAATTGGAAATTACTCAACGTAACACAAACACACACAGAAAGACACACACAAGTATATATATATATATATATTTCACTATAATTGAGAGAATAGAAAAGTTCAGAGCAGATAACATTAGAAAGATTTTAGAGTCCCATGAAAATAAGTGGATACAACGTCTAAAAACACAATACCCAGCCGGGCTAAATCATAAATTTAACAATATATAATAGTAACAATCAACAAATCAAAACCTACCCACATTTCTCACCCACACAAGACAGACATGCTTAAGGAGGAATGGAGGCCTCACACTTATACACTCACCCACACGATTATACACACATACACACACCATACTCACTCACTCCCTAATGAGCCAAATGATAACACACACCTACAGCAATACACACGCTTACACATATCATACTCACTCACTCCCTAAGAACCAAATAACACCAAAAAAAAAAAAATAAACAGAGACACATCCCCTCACCAGGTCCAATAAAACTGTCAAACTGACCAGAGAATTCAGGATAAAATGTATCTATCCAGTTCTTATCTCAAATAACAACTTAAAAGAGACTGTTTGACCAACACAAGGAATGTTAAAAGATTCATGTGAAAAAGATAAAAATAAAAAACAAATGAAAACTACAGACAAAAGTTCATTTTCTCCAACAAAGACATTCATTTCTGTAGTTCACTGCTAACAGCAAGCAGAAATATTTAATTTCTCCTCCCGATGATGGTCATTTCGGTCGAAACTACTCGAGGAATCTAAAATGGAATAATAATAATAAAAAACGAAAGAATATTAATCTACAACCCAGTGTGTCTAATGATTTTAATTTTTAATTTTTTTTTCTTATTGTTCAAAAAAAATATATATATATATATATATATATATATATATATATATGTGACAATGTTTGAAGAATATGACAAAAAAAAAAACCGTTTTATTGAAATTAGATTACGCGTTTCGCCCTTATTAGGCTTTCTCAGATAAAAATAAAAACGAATAAAAAGAAATATGTTTAAATACTAAATCGCTATTACTCTTTTCCGCTAAGACGGCGTTTCTTGTGATGAAAGAAAATAATGAAGATTTGTGATTTTTGTAAAAAAGATGGTAATATTATTCTGTAACTTTCTTTACAATTTTCTTGCTGTTGAAATTTATACATTTTCTTAGCTTTTCTGTATTGAACTTAATTTAAATCCTCGTCCTTTTTTTTTCAGAATGGCTCGAAAGCAAAAGATTCATAATCGGTTGAAAGCAAAGGATTTATTAAAAGTAAGTACTAATGATTTAAACATATACACAAATACACACACCCACATATATTTCTTTCGTTTTTGATCTGATGAAGCTTAGTAAGCGCGAAATGCGTAATCTAGTTTCATTGAAACAGTTTTCTATTTGTCATACACGCACACACACTCACACACGCACACACACATATATATAGGGTTCGATGGATGAATTGTCGTATAAATGACGCAAAAAATGAAAATAACACTGGCATCTCATTTTAACAGGTATATCTAACAAAATTAAACAAAAATATCAGTAAATACTAAAGAGTAAATTTAATTTATCCATTAAAAAAATCGCCATTGGTTTCAATCTCGGCCTACAGACGACTTCGGAATCTCCTGCAACTCTTCTGGACGGTCTCTTGGATTAAGTGAATGCTGCCATAATCCTTGCCTTTGGTTCATCTTTGGTGTTACAAGGAGTTTTGTTCCTCTCTTGCTCAACTGTGCCCCACACATAATAATGAAGGGGGTTGCAGTCTGGGGAGTTAGGTGACCAAATGTAAGGGGTGATGTGGTCAGAGAAATTGTCTGACAGACATAACTAGGTTCTCCTGATTGTGTGGCATGGTGCAGAGTCCTGTTGTCAGACATAATGTCTTCCAGTAGCCACCCTCTTGTCCTATAGAGCACTACCACCTCAAGGTACTTGATGTAGGAGTCTAAGACACTGTGGGAAGATGAATGGAGGCATAACCTTGTCATCACTAGTGATCACTCCAAAAACCATGATCTTGATTACACATATAATCCAACTCTTTCCAAATCCTTTGCACTGTCCTCAGATTGACACCCCAACAATCTGAAATGTTCGAATTGCAGCTTCAGACGCAAATGCCAAACAGTACAGAATGCTGTTTCCAAATTTTGGGCGGAGTGAATTGCATCATGGTGCCCCTTTTCTCATGGACGGGGTCCAACTGACCCTACTGTACACTGTAGTCGACAAAAGTAAGAACAAAGAAAGTGAAGGCGCGAAATTAAAAATATAAAATGGCGACAATCTATCTATCGCACCATATATATATATATATATATATATATATATATATATATATATATATATATATATATATATATAAATAAATAAAAAGAAAGAACAGTAAGATATATAATCCGGTGTTCTTATAGATATTTTTACAAAATAGTGCCCAATGTAAATTTACAGAGCATTAATATTATAAATTGATTGATTTAAAATATTGTTTTTCCGCTACACATTTCTAACCATGTTTCAAAAATGGAAGCTGAAAGCTCCGAATTTAATTTTGTAATTAAATTAGATTAAAGACATTAGTTCCATTTCATCCTGAAGCGAATTATTAAGTTACTCCAAAATTCGCTTGAATGTGTGGAAATACCTGATGATTAAAAAATAAATTTTGAAACATTTGACGTAAAATTTATTTCAGAAAACGTTGACCAAATTCTTCACTAAAAACAATGACAAAGTGGACATTCAGGCGTGATGAATGAAGCTAAGCATTTATAACACTACAGATTCATTTATTTATGAGGTGTGACAATTTAATCCCCGGAATGATCGCAGTGTGTCGCTGAAGTAATGAGTCGGGTAAAAACACTTCTACACGAGTACATATTCCAACTTCCATTTTTCTTAGACGCAGACTAGATAAATAATTCACTGCCAACCAGTTGTACGTGTTCTTATTATATTGCCAAAATAGGTGAAAGGAATCAGGAACAACGGATTAAAATCATGTTTTGTGTAAAGATTGGAGAAAGTACCAGTGAAACTTTAGCCTTTTTATAATAGCTTAAATAAAAGTATCTTTAATTTGAATACAAGTAGCTTTAATCCGAATAAAATAATTTTTAATTTGAATGAAAGAATTTTTAATTTGAATAAAAGTATCTTTAATTTGATATCTGGCTTAGTGAATTACTTCGTAGCATCATGTTTTCAGTGAAGATTGGTAAAACCGCGAGTGAAGCATTAGCCCTATTATAAATTGATTATGGTAAACATGCTATGAAGAAATCTGTTTTTTAGTACCATAGGTGATTAAAGGAAAGGTGAGAAGATGCGCACGATGTCACACGACTGACTTCCTCGGCTGATTAGGCTGAATGTTTCGCTCGGAATTTCTCATCGAATTCAACACTCGACTCATTCGGAGTACCCACAGTTGATCCCACCCCACCCCAGAACGGAGAATCTGTTGAGTGATATAAACATAACCCCATCTGTGGTTTTGGACATCGTCTCCAAATTAGAATCCCATGAGGCTAGTGGCGGTGAGAGGATACCAGCCGTTGTCCTGAAGAAATGTGCTCCTGAACTGGTACCGGTCCTCTCCAAACTATATAACTATTGCCTCACTGACTCTTGCTTTCTAGCCCGTTGGAAGTCCTCATTTCTTGTCCCTGTCTTTAAGAACTCTGGTGACCCTTCTGACCCATCTATCTACCGTTCGATAAGTCTCCTACCGCTCTTCAGTGAAGTCTTCGAGGCTTTAAGGAATGCCGAAATGGTTAAGCACCTTACATTCCATGATCAGCTTTCAGTCAAGCAATATGGTTTCCGCTTTGCCCGGTCCACAGCTGATGTGCTCACGACCATAACTGAATTTATATACCAATCGCTTAACAATAACGGAAAAGACCGAGTCGTAGATTTAGATATCTCTAAAGCGTTTGATAGGGTCTGGCACGCATTCTTCGTAAGCTTCAGGGATACGGCTTTACAGGACGATTATTTGGGCACCTCGAGGTGGTGTAATGGTTAGCAAGCTTGTCTCGCTAGAACAATTACGGCTGAGTACTGAGTGTCACATCCAAGCTACACTTGTAAAATCACTACAGGACGATTATTTGACTTTCATTCCTGTCAAACCGTGAAATGAAGATCGTCCTAAACGGGTTCTCCTCTAGTTCTTTTCACACGGACGCTGGTTTTCCCCGAGGTACTAACCTGGGTCCCACACTGTTTTTGATCTTCATCAACGTTCATCCTGATGTCATCAACTCCCAAGTTGACATCAACGCTGTCGAAACTACTATTTACTCCTGCCTCAATAGTAAATCCGGCATCGTTGACAAAACTAACCTGGCCGTATGTCTCGAGAAGGACCTCCAATCTGTGGTTGACTGGGGACAGGAAATGGCTTGTAAACCTTAATGCCTCTAAAACGAAACTGCTCTCAGTAACCCACCCTGTCTTCCATCAGGATAGCTGATGCCCAACTCCACGAGAGCGCCTTTCTGCGCCTGCTTGGTATCACGCTGTCCACTGACCTAAAGTGGAACAACTAAATTGAATCTGTAGCTTCACCTACCACAAGGAAAGTTAGTTCTCTGTGTCGCGCCAGAAGTATTTTCTTGCCTGAATCCATCCTTCAAATCTACAAATCAACGATTTGTCCTTGCATAGAATAATTCTGTGGTCTGGTGCTCCCGCTGTTAATCTCGAGGTCCCCGACAAAATCCGTTATCTAATTAGTGATGCGCATGAACGTATTAACGAGATTCCCACTGTCCCTACCTACTATCTAGCGAAATCATAGCCAGGGAAACGGGCTTGGAAGACCCTGTCGAGCTTGACTCTACTTCGCCTCTGTGAGAAGACACGGGAAGTGTAGCATAGGCGGGAGACACGCCTTTGTCGGCGTCGGGAGCTCGTCGGAGTCGGGAGACCGTCGATCGCGGCCGGGCGGCGGCCGGGCGGCGGCCGTGGGTTGCTGCGGAGATTGGTTTCGTTTGGTGGTGCGGATGCGGGGTGGGGGGTTGTCTGGCTGAGGAGTAATTCAACTGGCGGTGGTGTTCTGCGGGCAACTATCGTTACTAAATTACGTTATCATTTGCGGTTACCTTTCGTCGTTCTCTCTGTTTTTTTCTCCGTTGGGCGCGCCTCCATCTCTTTGGTGGGCCGGCGCTCTGCTCGTCCCGGTTATTACGGGCTTCTCCGTGACGGGCGTCGTTCGGTTTCGTCAACCTGAAATACCGCCACTTCCGTCGTTTCCTCGATCACCCTGGGAAAAAGGGGACTGGTCACTTGGAGGCCCTCTTGTTAGCGCCAGGAACGCGGGTTCCCCCTGGTTCCCCCTAATAGGGACCCGCACTCGGCGCTTAGCTGGGGACCGTTCCGAGCGGGGAGTTTGACTGGGGCGGTACGTCCGTCAAACGATAACGTAGGTCTCCCAAGGCGAGCTCAGCGACGACGGAAACCTCGCCTAGAGCAAAAGGGCAAAAGTTCGCTCGATCTCGATTTTCATTACGAATACGGACCGCTGTCCTCTGCGTGTGGCGGCCGTCTACGTGACCGTCGGACGTGTATCGGTGGTAAGCGGTCAAACTGAAGGCTCTAAGATAACGCATATGTAACGTGGTTGGTTCTGATATGGCATCTCGTCTGCAGTCGCTATCTCACAGATGTGCTGTGGTTTCCCTCTGTCTTTTCTACAAGTACTCGCATGGCAACTACTCCGACGAGCTACTTTCATTGGCTCCCAAACGGCATGAATTTAAGCGTGCTACAAGGTTGGAAACGGCTAAATGTAGCCATCTCTTCAACTCCAACAGTTTCTTATCTTGCACCTCCAGTCAGTGGAACTCCCTTCCTATCACATGCTTCCCTGATAGCTATAATCTTCAAATATTCAAATGTAATGTCAATCGACATGTGATGTCTTGATCTTGATCCCCGTTCATCTCTTTATCCTTTTTCCCCCACTCCTCTTTACTATCACTGTTTTCAACCTCTTGCGTGCTAGTGGCACTTTAGACTTGCTTGGGTTAATTTGCTTAAAAAACAAACAAATGATGCAAATGTGGACAGAAGGCGAACCACAGTTCGTCAGATCGTAGATTAGGTGTGCGATTGATAGCAGACGGTCTGATTATGTAGCTGATTTTAACAGAGATATTGGTAATCAGATAACTAATGTAACACTCTTCATATCTATCTATCTATTTATCTATCTATCTATCTATCTATCTATCTATCTATCTATCTTGGTCTCTATGTCGAAGATATATATATATATATATATATATTGCTGCAAACCTTATTTTTAGTGGATATCTGTATTTTTGTAGATGCTCAGTTTTTTAAACATTGTTCATTTCGGTTACCGGCTTGCGTACTCTACAAAAGTGCGCTCAGGGGCTTCTCTGTCAAAGGACAGAGACGCAACTGTGAAATAATACTGAAGAGCTGCCCAGCCCTGGGGAACAGCTGCCCGAGGCCGCACCTCCCATTGCACCAGAGGGAGTGATTGGTGCTCGCACCAGCCAGCGCAACCGACGGTTGCGTGGGCTAAAGGGAATTTTTGTTTATGTCCGGGTGTAAGCGTTCGGGTATCCACCTAAAATAAACCGTGTGTCAAATCTCATCCTAGGGGGGGTAGAGTAAATACCGCATACTCTAGAAAACTTAATAAAATCAAATGATATATGTATGTTATCAGGATTTTTAAATTTCTAATCACTGTACATAACATATTTCTTCAATTTGAAGGGACAATATTGAAGAAATTGTTAAAACGAAATTTTGATAAAAATTCATCAAATATTTTTTTTATTCTGCCATCAGAAATATTTAGCTAGTTTAATTAGAAAATGACTGAAATTACGCAGAAGATTTGGTGACGTAGCGGTAAAGTGAGTGGGATTGATTTGTTTTTTTATGGCTTATCAACCCTTTGTTGATTATTTAAAGTCGAAACATATTTTGAATTATATAAATAATTCTTTTCTTTGCGAATGAATATTAAAATTAACAAATTTTGAGGATTAACAATGATCGTTCCTGATCCAAGTTCTACTATCTAACCTATAACTGTGGGATAAATTCAGTAGGAAGCGATAAGTGAAGTTGAAATCTTGCCTAAGTACACCGGAATCAAATGCAATCAGCGTAAAATAACACCATGATTCATCATTCATATCCCCTTCGGCTACAACCTGAAATTGTTCCACTTGTCTGTATATGATCATTTGAGCGCATGAAAATGTCGACGAATTTGTTTTATAAATCTTGCACGTAATGTAACCATTTCTTATATATATATTTATATATTTATTGGTGAGTGAGAAATCAAATATAAAACCTCGATACATTGGCTATAGTTTTAGTCATACCGTCTCGTATTTAAGAATACCTCAGGAAATGACACGAAGAAAAAAACAAGTTAAATTCTTATTAAGAACAATCATTACTTTCCAGCTTATACATTGATCCAATCGTTGGGTACTCAACTATATCGGGTACTTAAGATTCAATATCACTCTTTTGGGGACAGGAAACAGAAAGTATAGTTGGAGTTTTGTGAATGTCTTCCTGCAGATACGAGATGCATTCCAGATTTTTTCTGGAGAGATATTTACTAATTTTGAAAGAAGTACAAAACTCTCATCTCCTTCAAAAGTAGGATCCTCCGATTACAATGCACTTGTAGTGCTCCAACCAATTTCATGAGGATATCATGGGACTCATCTAAACTGAGTGTGTTCAGGGACTTTGTCGCAGCCTCCTTCATCATATTCGTCTTCATGACGAATTCACCCGAGGTTCTTCTCCAGATTAGGGAACAACCAAAGGTCAAAAGAGCAAAGTCTGAACGGTAGGGTAGGTGAGGAACAATTTTGATGCCCATCTCTGTTACCAATGAGTCTTTTATTTTACTTCGCCATCGAGCATCTTAAAAACAAACTTTTTCAAATTCTTGCACATATTCGGATCTTCATGATTAATTCTCTGTACAGTTGCCATACCAAACTCTAAACTATAAGCTTATTGTCTTTATAGACGGACTTCATCGAGAAAATTGAGAATTTTCTCAACCATCTCTGATGTTCTGACGTCTCTTTCCTTCTAAAATATCTCATAGTCTCTTACAGCCCCTCCCTACCGTCCTTGAACCTCTGCTGCCAATGAAAACCAAATATTTGGATTATCCAAGTTAATCCATAAGCATTATGGGGTATTTAATAAGTTTCTGTAGCTTTTTTTACCCAGTTTAACATAAAACTTTATTGCATAGCGAACTTCCAAATTGTTTTCACGTCGCGACTGCACTCTGCAAATTAGTCAGCTTTGATAAACAGGATTTGGTCAAAGAGCTGTTACAGTCGTTTACTTCCATTTGGAATGACAAATGTTGGCAGGTCAGCTTATTAGATGTATAATAATTATATATTAAAATTACAAGAATCTAGAACAGTTATAAATGCTTTTCTGAAAAAAAAACGTTTCCAAATTTCTCAGCAGTGAGCAAATTAGACAAAAAAATAGGCCAGAAATTAATGAGCTTAACTTTTATTGTTCAAAATTCAGAATTGTGTAACCCTGGATGAACCCCAAAATAACTACAGTAGATTTTGTCTTGCTTCTTTTCGTTCATGACGTTAGCGATCATGGCTCGCCACGATTTCCTGTCCTTTGTAGCTCTGAATAAATACATTTTACTATCTCTCCTAAAGCTTTCTCCTTTATCTCAAGCCCTTTAGGGAGTTGTATTTCTCTCTCCCTTGTTGCCTTCAATCTGCCCTGTGAGTATCAAATTTTCCAAACTATCTTCCTTCATTATGTGCCCTAGAAATCTCAATAACAAAAGTTGGCATGTCAGCTTATTAGATGCATAATAATGATATACTAAATTTACAAGAATTTAGAATAATTATAACTGCCTCCCCTAAAAAGGACTCAAAACTTCTGGAATGCACTTTGTATGGTACCTAATTATGTTGTTAACACAGCTCTTCTCTTAACGCATACACTGTTTTTCAGGTAACCTCTCCTGAAGACAAGAAAACGGGAGTGAAATGGTCTGCCTAACAAAATTGGAATATGTGGCTTCTTATATAAGAAATAACAGAAAGTGATGAATATCAGAGTGGATTTCATCAGAATTCTGCAGGGGAAATCATAAAAATAAAAACCAGGATTTGATAATGTTATGGTCCGGTTCCTTGTACCACGGTGATAGTCCAAGGTAGAACCAATAAAGAAGAACTCGAACACAGGTATGGAATAACACAGATATATTACAAACAGGAATATGTAAGCAAATATATGGATATAGATCCGACAGTATGAAGAAAAATACAGAAAAAACAAACAAAAATCTTAATACAGCATAATTGTATATTAAGATTTTTGTTTGTTTTTTTTTCTGTATTTTTCTTCAAACAGGAATATATACAGAGACGTAGAAGTGTTAGTATGAACAATCAGGTTTAGTAGAGAGAACAATGTAGTCTCGACCAGTATCACTATTCCAATGTCTTGCAGTAATTGTCTGAACGCGACTCTGTTTCGGACTGCCTCTGACTCGACTCTTGACTCGACTTGAACTACTGACTTTTTCTTGCCTACTCCTGAGGCGCAGTATTTATTAAGTATGAAATAGTCCATTATTATTATTATGGGTAAGATCCCATAACAGATATCTTTTTTTTTCAGCCATAAGATCTATATTTTTATTTTTTTTTATACGTTTGTGCACATTGTAGTGTTTCAGCATTATTAGGAATAGTATAAATCACCTTTAAATGTTTCATTTAGATCGATTTCCTGCAGCCTCTTTCCTGCAGATGTAACGTCGGAAGATTTTAGCTATTTCCATGGCAAATATTCAGATGAGCTCTATTCTCTCGTTCCCCAAGTTTAGACTTTACGTCTAGGACACCCCATGCCACCTCCACGGACACGAATCACTGTCATTTTCCTCGTATTCCAATTGCAAGGAGAAAGTTCCAATTAGACATATATTTCTCCAAGAACAGTTATTTTGTGGAACCGACACCCATGTAGATGCTTACCTAAGTACCAGAATAGTAACATATTCAGGTCAAGAGTTAATCGTTATCTATTCTCCTTATCCTGATAAATTTTCCCACCTCATTCACCACTGACAATAGTGACAATATTTCAATAGCATTTCACTAACTTTAGTGGATTCGAGGTATTTATTGTGTGAATATTAGTATTTACAAATATCCTTTCACTTAAATAATTCCGGACAGATTTCGATGATTGCTGCCTTTATTACTTCAAATTGTTAAAATTGGTGTTTTATTTACAGATTCATAACTCACATTCAGTAACACGCTAACTTAAGTGGCTCTTGAGCTTTGTACTGGACTTTTGTATATTTAAAAAAATGTTTTTACGAGGAAATATACGTCTGGTAGGCAAGACCATCACCAGAATCTTTTGAGTGGGTCGCCGGCCTTCAAGTCAGGGTGGGGCGGGAATAAGAATTTGCGCAATAAAATTAGTTTACATCATTTTCACAGACGGGGCAAATGATTTTCTTGGGTGTGGACCCGCCAATAGACTCCTGTTCGAAGGAAATCATACTTATCAACGCCAGACAACATAGAGATTAGTCAGGCTGATTTGTGCAAATTTCTCACACTTCAAACAAGTAGGGAAATAGACAGATCTGAATAGATAGATATATAGATAGGAAAATAGTTTGAGATAGATAGATGAGGAAGAAGCCGAGATAGATGGATAGACAGTTAATGAAGAAACTGAGATACATAGATAGATAATGAAGATAGAAAATGAAGGAACTGATTATCTATCTATCTATCTATCTATCTATCTATCTATCTATCTCTCTATCTATCTATCTATCTCTGTCTCTCTCTCTATATATATATATATAGATAGAGAGATAATGAAGGAACTTAAATAAAGAGATTCATAATGAAGATAGATAAATAGATAATGAAGGAACTGATATATATATATATATATATATATATATATATATATATATATATAAAAGAAACTGAGATAGATAGATAGATAGATAGATAGATAAATAATCCGCAATAGATAGACAGACAAGTAAATATATAGATAATGAATGAACTGAGATAGATTGATCGATCGATATATAATAAAAAAACTGTAATGGATACATAGATAGATTAATATATAGATGCACAACCAAGAAATTGATATATATATATATATATATATATATATATATATATATATATATATATAAATAGATAGATAGATAACGAAGAAAATGAGATAGATAGAGAGATAATGATGGAACTGAGATAGATTGATAGATGGAAAAAGTGAAGGAGTGTGAAAGAAAGAAAGAGTGAAGCTTTTTCGCTATAATAATCGTAAATCAATCGCCTACCACTTGGACGAGGCTTCTCGATTTGCATATCTGCAGAATAATAAAATAACAAATAAGAAATGCTTCGGAAGTATTCGGATCTTCCCGCTCAATGGATATGCCGTATAAATAAATGAACGAATGTGTAAGTTATCGGCGGATAGAGAAAGGCATGCAAATGTTTGCGGCCAGCAGAAGCAAGAGAACTTTTAAGGCGCCCAGTTGTCGAGGGTCGAGCTGCAAGTTGCATATATGCACAAAGATGCATGGAGAATAAGCAGTCACATAAATTATTAGGAAAACAGACGACAGATGCTGAAAAATGTCTATCCAATTGTAGTTATGGGTTACTGAGGTAGAAAAATTAAAGAGGGGGGAATAGAACACACACACACACACACACACACACACACACACACACACACACACACACACACACACACACACACACATTTATATATATATATATATATATATATATATATATATATATATATATATGAAAAGTGTATATAAATATAAATAAATATATATATATGTATAATTATTTATATATTATATACGGTACTTATTAGAAAGCGCTCAATTAATCAGTTTGTCTGACGATCGCTAAAAGCGTGAAACCCAGGGTCACAAACTCACATCTATCCAACCAAAATATATATATATATATATATATATATATATATATATGTGTGTGTGTGTGTGTATATATATAAATATAAGATATATATATATATATATATATATATATATATATATATATATATATAAGTAATATATTATATATATTATTATTATTTATATATTATATGCGCGGTACTTATTAGAAAGCGCTCAATATCAGAGATAGAGCTAACATATTTCGTTGGGTTGGTGTGAGTTTTGTGACCCTGGGTTTCACGCTTTTGCGGTCGTCAAACAAACTGATTAATTTTTTAAAAATTTTGGATTTATGTAGATTGCGTGTTATTATGGAAGTGGGTGGGGGAATCGTCGTCGTGATGTCACTCATGCTAACGCAAACATAGATACATGTCCGTACACCCGTTGAGGTACGCAGACACACATACACACTTGCTCGTCCGCCGGGGCTCATACAGACATAAACATATGTGGACAGTATGGGACTTGACATATGTATGTACATGTGTGCTGTTGTCTATATACATACGCATTTGTATGTTGAAATTCAAAGATAGGAAGTGTAGCGAAAATTTTTATTCTTTCCATACAATAAGTATTTTTGTCATTTTTGCTCTTTGTTTTTTTCAATTTTATTTCGGTTATATATATATATATATATATATATATATATATATATATATATATATAGTCTGTCCTGCTATTTACCCATAGTTAGAGGGAGAAGTATAGGATTCATACCTTTCCCAAGGGTATTAGCACGTAAGTGAATATAATGTATTCGACTGGAATTCGAACTCGGCTCTCCGATTCCTCAATCCAAGCCTATATCCATTACTGAGGATATATATATATATATATATATATATAGAGAGAGAGAGAGAGCCGAGTTCGAAATCCAGTCGAATCCATTATATTCCCTTACGTGCTAATACCCTTGGGAAAGGTGTGAATCCTCTTCTTCTCCCTCCAACTATGGGTAAATAGCAGGACAAACTGGGTTCTATAGCCTTGGATGGCAACTGGTCTAGGAGAAGGACAACTCTGAATTCAAAAGCTGCGGAGGGTCGTTTGGGGACCTTGTGGCACGTAGTGCACCAGGTCACTGTATTCAGCCCTTCAAAAAATTGTGGATGGTCCTGCACGAAACCTTCACCACTATAATCGAATCACATGTGCCGGTGTCGGGCTGTCGGTTTCCTAGGAACTGATCTGTTTGAACCTCAATGTCGAATTCGACGGGAGAGGAAATATCTATCTATCTATCTATATCTCTCTCTCTCTCTCTCTCTCTCTATATATATATATATATATATATATATATATATATATATATATATATTTATGTTCTACTTTTGTATCGAGCAGTATTTTTAAAAAATAATAACAAAAATACTTTGGATTATTTACCTAACGAGTTCTTTCCTATTTTCTATATATTTTTACACACACACACACATCTATCTATCTATCTATCTATCTATCTATCTATATATATATATTAACCGAAATAAAATTGAAAAAAAGAAAGAGCAAATAGAATTAAAACAAAATATGAAGCAAGAAAGAAGAAAAGCTAAACGTAGATGAAAAAAAGAAACATTGACCGATTTTTTTTTAAATCCTGAAAAGATCTGAAAAAAAAAAAACGATTTGAAAAAGAAACTTGAAAGAAAAACGAAGTTATTTGAAAAGTAAACATGGAGATTTTAAAGAAAATCGAAGAGATTTCAAAAAAGAAAAACTGAAAAGATTTAAAAAAATAAACGAGTTATTTACAAAGAAGACGGAAACATATGTAAAGAAAACGTAAAATTTTGAAAAAAATACCGAAAAGATCTGAAAAATAAACGAAACACTTAAAAGAAAAACAAAAAAAAAATATTAAAAGAAAAATGAAAGAATTTGTAAAAAAAAATAAAGCAAATATTTATAAAAAAGAAAACGAGAGTTGAAAGAAAACCAAATAGATTTTTTTTCATCGAATCACCCCATGCAAGGCGAGAAAGCCATTAAAACACAAGGGGTTACAAGATGTGGAAGAATTGGGAACAGAGACATTAATAATGAGCAAGAAGAGGAAAGAGTAATCAGGAGAACAGTAGATAGTAATTGACATTGCATTTAAATTTTTGCAGTTGGCCGGACAGCATGGATCCGGAAGCGAGTTCCACAAGCGAAAAGTTCCAGCCAACTCAAGTGCAAACTGATGAGATCTCGACGTCAGTCTAGTACTGTGCTTGAATTTAAGAAGTCTAGCTAAAATGCTCATCCGAACAATTACCATGAAAGTATTTAGAAGAAAGACATAGAGAGGCAACATTAATGCGGAGGGAAAATAAGTGAAGTCGAGTCACCAGATCAGGACCAATAATATTATTGATTCTTCTTTGGATCTTATCGAAGATCTCCAGGAAAATAGCAGGGGTACCGGACCATATATGGCAGCAATATTCTAAGCATGGATGAGTGGTAGACATAGATATATAAGATAGATTCTGGAGAGAAAAAATTGTCTCGCACAACACAGTGAACCAACTTTCTTGGCAGCAGACCGATCAGTTCATTCAATATAGTCTTCATGTCAGCTGAAAATATTAGCCCGAGAAGAAAAAGATTTGTAAAAAGAAACGCAAATACTTGAAGTAGAAAAAGTAGAAGAAGGAGAAGGAGGAGGAGAAGAAGAACGAGAAGGATGAGATGAAGAAATAGAAGAAAGAGAAAGAGGATGGAGAGAAGAAGAAGATGAAGAAAGAGTAGGAAAAGAAGATGAGGAGGGAGAAGTAGGAACAAGAAGAAGAAGAAGAAGAAGAAGAAGAAGAATGCTCTATATATTGTGCAATAAAATTAACGTTAAAAACTGACCTTCTAATAAACGGAACGAACATTTTGACCTCTAATGATAAAAAAAAATACAGTGTAACCCGGATATAAGAGAGTTGTCGAGACCGGAGAAGAAGTCTCTTATATCCGGGTTTCTCTTATATCCGGGTTTGGTCTATTTTGTTTAGGTAAGTATGGGAACACTTTGGGACCAGAGAAAATCTCTCTTATATCCGGGTTATTGTATATATATATATATATATATATATATATATACAGTGTAACCCGGATATAAGAGAGTTGTTGGGACCGGAGAAGAAGTCTCTTATATCCGGGTTTCTCTTATATCCGGGTTTGGTCTATTTTGTTTAGGTAAGTATGGGAACACTTTGGGACCAGAGAAAATCTCTTATATCCGGGTTACACTGTATATATATATATATATATATATATATACAGTGTAACCCGGATATAAGAGAGTTGTTGGGACCGGAGAAGAAGTCTCTTATATCCGGGTTTCTCTTATATCCGGGTTTGGTCTATTTTATATACATTAACACAGGCTCTAATTTGGGACCAGAGAAAATCTCTCTTATATCCGGGTTTCTCTTATATCCGGGTCTCTTATATCCGGGTTACACTGTACATTTTATATTAAGATGTCGTCAAACATTATTCTCATCCTAGGATAATTCCGTCCTGGGTAAGACGATAAACTACGTCCGACAGCAAGGCTTTTGATCAGGAGGTTTTGAGGAGTGTGGAAACACCTCTTAATTGCTGGTGTTCCCAGGTGCACCCTGACCCGGGGTGGTAGCACCTGTCTGGGTCCCAGCAACGGGCAAATAGTTATCCAGCTCCAAAAAGGGGTAAAGACACTATGAAAGTATAAAAATGGGTTTTAATGCCAGTAATATATATTTTTAAATTATTACCAGCAATACATTACGACCAGCAATAATTTTTTGAAAAGAAAATATTACCATCAATACCATTTTTTGGAAAAAAAAATAATACCAGCAATATATTTTCGAAAAAAATATTACGAGCAATATATTTTTGAAATAAAAATTAACATCAATAAAAATCTTGTCGGCATTAAATAGCCAGTTGAGGCTGATATGCCGTAAAACTAAACAAACTAGGATATTTCAAATCTTTATTAAGCACACGATCTAAGAAGCAGTGTTTGTCTATTTGTAAAACATTGGAATATTTACTGGTCAAGATAGTGTTAAAGACTAGCAAATCCATACTTTATTGTGAAGACTAAAAGGACAAAAGAAATAGACTCAAAGGTGATAAGCTATGATGGACCTTAACAAACCCTTTGAATTATGAGAGATCAAAAAGACATTGAAACTATTTCTTAAAGTGTCACTAAAGTGAAAGAGTTACAAAGATCAACTTTTTCAGATGCGTTAATAAAGATACTGACAGGCAATTATGAATTTCAAAGGGCGGTATTTTGACAAAATGTCTAGAAGGAATAACTAATAGTCGTTTTAAGTGTAACGTAAGCTTTTTTTTATCTGAGCAAGGCGACATAATGACACTTAATCGTCCCCAATGTATGTACTTACGAATGTAACTACGTATTTAATTAAATAACTTGATGTCATATTGATTCTCCATCGACACATCAAAAGAATGTTTTCTACGGATGTTTAATCATATGAGCTTTTGGCGCAAAATCAAACTGGATAGGAAGATTCTATTTCTTTTACAGTAAGGTTCACTCTGTATAAGACCCGGGGGTCGCTCGAGGGTTACGTTAAGAAGCAGTTTATACCGGTAGGAGGAAAGATGATGTTTAACCCTAGACTTGAACAGGTTAAGATTGTAGTCATCGAGGGAAACATCCTCTTGTGAGTCTGTTCCTCAGAGCAGTGGTTTGCAGGAAGAAGCTGTTCAAGTGGAACTTATTTCTCACCAATGGTATACAGAGGAAATATGGGTGGTTTGCTACAATGTGAGTAGCAGGTCGAGTCCTTGCCATGAAAATTAGAACTAGAGGAACCAAAGAATGCAGTTCGTCCAAGCACTTTCCATAAAAGTAGGGATAGAGCAGTGAGAAACTTGCCACATGACAGAAAAAGGTTTAAGAGAGATAACAAAGAGAAAAGATTTATTAAGAGCTACAAAGGACAGGAAATTGTGGAGAGCCATTATTGCCAATGTTCTGAAGGCACATAGAAGAAGAAAAATTAATCTGAGACAAAAAATGAAAAAATTTTAGTGAATGTTTCTTTTTAAATTTTACACATTCCATGGCTCCAGAGCCACTCCAGCTAGAGGGTTACTGTTAATATCGTTATGATAAATGACATGTGCGATATATATGCAATTAAATTTAAACAGGCGACATTTGAGCAGGTAATCTATTCAGACTCAAACATTAAACATTTTTATTTTATTTTACAGTTTTATTTTACCCTGTACAAGGCCTAAGAGCCACTCGGGTAGAGGGTTACGTTAAGAAGCAGTTTATACGTATAGAAGGGAAGATAACGGTTAACTCTAGACTTGAACAGGTTATGATTGTAGTGATTGGGAAAGATCCTTTTGGGAATCTGTTCCACAGAACAGTGGTTCGCGGATAGAAGCTGTTTGAGTAGAATTTACTTCTCGTCGAGGGAATACAGAGGGAATGTAGGTAGTTTGTTACTACTACTATATAAGTGGCCGGTAGGTCCGTGCCGAGAAGGTCAGACCTAGCGCCACATCTCGCCCGAATGGTTAGAGGGTGGAAAATAATTCTTCTCCAACAAGGACTCAGAAATGCTTTCGAACTCTATCGAGACTGGAAAGTGAGGACAGGGCAGTCTCTCCCGCATCGAAATATGGCAACAGTACTCCATTTTCGATCTGATCTGGTTCTTATAAAGATAAAGAATAGCATTAAGAGTCAGGTAGTGACTTGAGCGATCATTTTACTCCCATATTTAGCAATGCATCGTATATTCCCCGATAATCTCAACAAAGCAAGTTTACCTTGACAGACTACCTTGAAGATTAGCAATTGCAATCCTGGTTTTGTCATGATTCGCTTGCTGTTCTTTGACGATGGATGAACGGGTAGTGTGATGGATATCGTCGCGGCTAGTGGAATCGGTGAGACGAGTTCAAATCCCAGCCTCATCTATTGCGTTTACTTTCATAAAAAGATTTTTGTGAAAGGCATGAATGCATCTTGTCTCCACCCAGCTATGGGTGAAAGAGCAGAGTTGATAAAATTGCAACTAGTCCAGAAGAAGGAAAAACTAAACGGGAAACCATTCTAATTTGTTTACTAAGAAGTTATGTCAGCTCACCGAAAATAAAGAAAAAGAAACTGTGGATAGTCATAATCCCCTACGTCCTGAAGGGAATACATGATATTCTATAATTAGTAATGTTAGTTTTCTCAGGCAAAAGAGCTTATAGGGTAAATGAGAGGGTTATTTTGTTGCCCTTTTCTTTTCATTTCCTTTGTACGATTAAATGCCTTAATATGCTAATATTCTCGATTAGTCCGAAAGAAAAACAAAAATGTAAAAATTTTGCGCATGCGGCTTAACATTATGTTAGGTTGTCTTCTCTTAATGGTTTGTTAAATATGTGTTCATAAATACTTGGAGTACCGTATTGAAAAACATCTTTTAGATATCTTCACTAAACACATTATTTCATCCTCAACGATGCTCAAAGGAGCATACAAATCCCCAAAATTAGACACACCGATAGAATTTCAACATCAACAACGCAAAATTCATAATCGTACCCTCTAACTCTCTATCTACAGAATTTGAAAATAAATTAATCATCCCCAACACTAGGGTCTTTACGACCATCTCCAAGAAAATGGAGATATAATTAGGAAAGGTTACTAGTCAGTCATCAATGCACCGATATATTATTCTGGGGTGTACCGTTAATATATTGTCGTGGGGTGTACCAATTACGCTAACAAAAATATAGAGAAAAAATACAAGAATCTAATCAGGATTCTTTATCTACCCGGTATGGATCATCCTCGCCCGGTCTGGGTTTTACTAGAACAATTACGACTGAACAGTGAATTCGAGCCTTATTGGGTGCCCTATACATTCGGCCTTGTGCCACATCTAAGGTACGCTTAGAAAATCACCATTACAACCGAATCGTATAGACACATGCTGACTGGGTCATAACGACTCAAGTGTTGGGCACCTCGACATGGTACAATTGATAGCAAGCTTTTCTGGCTAGAAGTCACCAACTGCAGAATACCCAACTTATCCGAGGTTGGCCCAATCAGTAAATATTTTGGAGTTCATAACTTTAATCAAACTAAAACTATTTGGTAAAACATTTCAAATTTACATGAATATTTAATATTATTATTTTCAAAAGATAAGCAAAATCAATTTAAGTCGACATAGTCATGACATCCAGAGGGAAAAAAAGCTCATTAAAGAAAAGTTTAATTTATTAACTACTAAAAAGTTTTTATTGAATTCATCTGATTTTTACAGTTTGTTAGCCGTTTTAGTCGAGTATTTTTCTTTGTGGGTGGATCAGTGTCCCCTCTGTCAACAAATGGGCTTACAATAAAATATTGTTGGTTAAAGTTGAAATCACATAAATTGGAGGTGTGTGAAGAGACTGTACAAAATGTTGTCCATTAGATAAGTAAACATTCATTACTACTTATTTAGTTATGTCGACTAATTTTAAAATTTCATTCAAATGAAACATAGCACGTGTAACTAGAACAGTCTACCCCAGTGAGCGAAATAAAGGGTTTAGTTCGACATTCCAACCACCTGAAGAAGGCTGGAGCGTACAACGGCCGAAACGTTGTAATAAATATGGCGACAAAGATGAGGACAATAGTCCGAATAATATAAATAGTGTCTAAAACGTTGTTTAAGATCGTATTCATTGATTAGCCGTTTTTGTAATCTTTTACAGTTTTTACTTATCGAATACAGTAAAAAATTGTATATTTTGTACGTGGCGATTTATAATTGGAATTCTAGCTTGAATACATTTTTCAATTAATGTATCTAATGCAGAAATATAATCTTTATTTTGATGTATTCTTGAAATAATGAAAATTTGAAGTCGGTTTGTAAGCAAAACCTGCGGAAATTAGCTATTTCTGTACTTGTTTAAGCGATCGTTAAAACAAAATGCTCAAAACGTGGTGAAAGCTATGAATCTAATCTCTGGTGGCTCTACTTAGCGCGTAAAACCCCAGTTTTCGCATCGAGTGCAATGCTGATATTCTAAAAAGAGTTCAGAATCAACCGTACCCATTGACACAGTCCAAGAGACAGAGATTGACGTGTGTCTTTCGTTAGCACATTTTTGTATCCGATTATCACCGTCAATGAATGCGGGCAGAAAAAAAAAAACAAAACAAAAAAACGCATTAACGCATTGAAATGTAAAATTGTTGAATAACGAAGTCTGAAAGGTTGATAACGATTGTATACATCTATTTCACCAGAAGTAAATCTGCTGAATCCGATAAACGATTGAGTGATTGAAAAGTGATTTTTCATTTTTGGAGACATAATCGAAATCCGTTCAAATGTAGGAAACGTGAATTTTACATATCAAGAATCATATAAATAATTCTGCTTGTCCTCCCTTCGTTAGTAACTACTTTAGTTAGTTCGCACGGCCGTTACGCCCTGCCAATACCCCATGAATAATGGGGTATTCCGTTTTGAGCGCGGGAAAAGACGGAAATGATATATCAGAAATGCTACTTGATTTCAGTGAGAAAATAAAAGCAATAAATGAATAAATAAAGAAAGAAAGGTAGAAGTGTTTAACGTAAGCTCATAAATAAAATAATGGACTATTCCATTTTTATTGGTTTTGTTTAGTTTGTTTTACGATATATAAACCTCAATGGGTTATTTAATGCCGACAAAATTTTTATTGCTGTAATATTTTTCCTTCAAAAAATCTATTTCTGGTAATATCTTTTTTTTTTCAAAAAATTATTGCTATTAATAATATTTTTTACAAAGTATTTCTGGTATTAAAACCTATTTTTACACAAGCATAGTGTTTTGACCCCGGTTTGGGGGTTAACTATTTGCCCTAACAGGTGCTACCACCCGAGTCAGCGTGGATCTGGGGACACCAGCAATTAAGAGGTGGTTCCTGAAAACCTCCTAATCAGAGGCCTTGATATTGGACATAGTTTATCGTTTTACCCAGGACGCGGATGTTGTTTATCGTCTTACCCAGGACGCGGATGTAGTTTAACCTCTTACCCAGGACGCGGATGTTGTTTATCGTCTTACCCAGGACGCGGATGTAGTTTATCGTCTTACCCAGGACGCGGATGTCGTTTATCGTCTTACCCAGGGCGCGGATGTAGTTTATCGTCTTACCCAGGACGCGGATGTAGTTTATCGTCTTACCCAGGGCGCGGATGTTGTTTACCGTCTAACCCAGGGCGCGGATGTTGTTTATCGTCTAACCCAGAACGCGGATGTAGTTTATCGTCTTACCCAGGACGCGGACGTAGTTTATCGTCTTACCCAGGACGCAGATGTTGTTTATCGTCTTACCCAGGACGCGGACGTAGTTTATCGTCTTACCCAGGACGCGGATGTTGTTTATCGTCTCACCCAGGACGCAGATGTAGTTTATCGTCTTACCCAGGACGCGGACGTAGTTTATCGTCTTACCCAGGACGCGGATGTAGTCTATCGTCTTACCCAGGGCAAGGATGTTGTTTATCGTCATACTGAGGACAGTAACTGGTTTTGATTGGTTTCAGTAAGCGAGAAATAAAGGTAGAAAAAGTGTTTAAAGTCTGTTTCAGTGAAATGGAAAAAAGTGTTAATTTTAAAATTTATTCATGATTATTATGCTGAAATATTTTAATTGTTATGCTGAAATATTTAACGATGCGATAGGGAAATTCCTACAGATATTTCATTGTCGTGAAAACTCGCCATGAACTTATTTAATCATTCATTTAAGAATTAAGCTTCATCAGAATAATAAAATAGAAAAACCGTGAAGCTTTCGCGGGTGTCTCAAGTAAAATTATTGTTTACACTAACAAAATCTTACGAAAGCACCATATTTTTTGTTCGTTGCTGACATGAATTGATCCAAGTGGAATATTAGCAACCATGTTTCTGTAGCCATTTTCCGTCTTTTCTTACGGAGTATCAACCTGATGAATGCTGAAGAATGGATCTGCGGAGAAGTTGAGGTAACAAGATATACTCTCCCAGCTTTCCACCGACCTGCTAACGACTCCCTAACGTTGCGTCTCTATTCTCTTTTGTGTCGATTGTACGTCAAAAACTGGGAAATGTTCTTAGCAAGCTCGAAAGAAAACAAAAGGTGAAAATAAACGCCACGACGAGAAATGAAAACACGGTTTTGAATATATTAAGGTGTTTATTTAGGACATCGCTTATTTGGTGTGGGTTGGTTAGTAGATGACACATGGGACAACATCTGGGATGTCAGACTAAAAGATGAGCTCTTTTTTTTTACTCTTCCTCCAACAAAATCTCTGACTATACGGCTGGCAACTCAAAGGGGTGGCATCGGAACTACCCGGTTTAGAAGTTTAAAAATCAATCAACATTTTCTATTGTTATTAAATTTGTAAAACTCCTCTACAAAAATAATCCAAGCAAATGTACATGTGCTAATATGGAAAAGAATAAGTATTTTACATAATATATGCATATTATTTGGAATGAAGTCTTTGAGTTGAACAATCTTAGAAGGGGGAGAATGGCATTTTGACATATAGCGAAAAGGGTGCATTGTGCAAAAAAGGTTGAGAACCACTGGTTTAGGGAAATGAAGCCAGCAATATTTTCGCCCGTTTCTGTCGAAGATTTTCCTTGATCTGAACGACCAAGTTATGTTCATACTAAGCTCATACAAATTGTAGCTGACGAAAAATCCTCAGCAAATTAAACGGCAATTAGAAAAAAAAACAGTTGAATACAAGACACATTTCAATCATTAAAAATAAAAAAAAAACATTCAAAGCGTCTAAGCTTGATTAATGGATCCGTTATCATCTGATTTCTCCCCAGTTTAATTAAAGATTCACCATTTGTTCGTCATTCAAGAACAGTCTTACTACCGAAGCTTTCCTGGGTAGAAAAATTTAAGTTTGATTGATTAACTTGTATTTTACGGCTTATCAACATTTTGAAGGTTATTTAAAGTCAGAAAATATATTTAGATCGTAAGAATTTTCTTGGAGATGATAACAATTTACTGATACAAATTGTACCAATTAACCCACAGCTGGGAGGAATTTCTACTTTAAACCCCTCTCTTATTGGCCTAATACACATGATCAATTTCATCACTTGTCTCAGCAAACAAAATTAAATAGGCTTCATTTTGAACAATAAAAATATATATTCATCAAAATTCGAACAAGAGATTCAGAGGGTTGTAGATTTTATAACCGATTTCACAAAACTTCACACATTGCTCAATGTGCGTACCAACCGTGCACGATACACGTCAAGTTGGTAGTACAGCTCCTGCCAAACACGTTGTAGCAGTCTTACGTAACATTCTTCATCGCCTCAGTGCTAATCTACAAGGAAGATGATCCAGCGAGTCAGTGATAATGTCAATGTGCTGTTGAAATGGCCACCACATTCATCTGACTAGACACGTTGCGATTTTTTTCTTTGGCGCTATGTGAAAGGAAACGTCTATTTCCTCCTTCTTGCTACAAGCCTAGAGGAACATAAGCAGAGAATCACTGGGGTGCTGGAGAATGTTATGCAAGACATGCTACAGCGTGTTTGTTAGGAGCTGGACAACCATCTTGCCGTGTCACATGTGGTGCGCATATTGAACATTTGTGAAGCTTTGCGAAATCGCTTATAAAATCTACATCCTTTGGAATATCTCGTTCGAATTTTAATCAATAGATCTAGTATAGTATAACAAAAGACTCTTTAATTTCGTTTGTTGAGTACATATAGTTACTCAGACTTTCACATTTTAAATGATGTTAATGTTTTTGAGACGCCTTGTATTTCTAATAAGAGTAATGCTTGCAATTGGAAGGTTTCCTGTAGTTTAATTGATTAGACAGCTGTCGTATTAAGAAAGGTTTCTTGGGGACAGTTCATCCATTTTTCACCTTCGCCGCAAGCATGCTCCTATTAAAGACTGTAAAATGCGAGTTTGAAGGCTGTGCTTAAAACAAATAGAGTTAAGAATAAAGAAATACTATTAATATTATTAAAAATCAGATTCAGCCAAATAATTTGTCGACACTAAACATTACCCAGCATTATTTATTATATCATATTATAACACATCTAAATTTTGATATATATTTCCATATATATTGATGCAGGATGTGAGAGAAGTATATTATTTCAATGTCTTATTCCAAGCCCACTCAAATTGTGTGTGTGTATATGTGTCGCGTGTGTTTGTGTATAAATTAAATGGCACAAGCATACGTAAGTCACTTATACCCAACAGGGCACTTCGGCGTTGTGTAATGGCTAGCAAGCTTGTCGCGCTAGATCAGTTACAGCTGAAAAGTGAGTTCGATCCTCACTAGATTCCCCATAGTTTCGGCCTTGTGTCACATCTAAGCTACGCTTGGAAAATAACCACTTATACCAACAGATGTGACACAAGATCGAAAGTATGGGGCACCTAGTGAGAATCGTAACTGATCTAGCGAGACAAGCTTGCTGACCATTACACCACGTGGAGGCGCCCTTACTTTATAAGCGTCGCTTAGATGTGGCACAAGGCCGAAAGTATGGGGCACCTAGTGAGAATCGAAATCACTTTGTACTCGTAACTGATCTAGCCAAGACAAGCTTGCTAACCATTATACCACGTGGAGGCGCCCTTATTTTATAAGCGTCGCTTAGATGTGGCATAAGGCCGAAAGTATGGGGCACCTAGTGAGAATCGAACTCATTTTCTACTCGTAACTGATCTAGCGAGACAAGCTTGCTAACCATTACACCACGCCAAAGTGCCCTAACAGATACGCGTGGAGGCGCCCTTATTTTATAAGCGTCGCTTAGATGTGGCATAAGGCCGAAAGTATGGGGCACCTAGTGAGAATCGAACTCATTTTCTACTCGTAACTGATCTAGCGAGACAAGCTTGCTAACCATTACACCACGCCAAAGTGCCCTAACAGATACGCATATATGTGATATGTAAAGTTACACAGAGAGGGTGTGTGACGGATAGCTTTTCGTTTAGAATATAGTCTCTATAATGTGAATAAAAAGTGCATAAAACGCCATATCAATTAAAAATATGTCAGATCCCAGACTGGTATCCTAAGTCAATTTGCTCTAAATCGTTCTATGGAAGACGAACTGCTGAAATAATTCCATTGACACTTACCTGTATAACGTGCTCTCCAGGACGATATTAAACCTTTGTCGTTGTGGTAACTATTACTTTTGAACATAACCCATAGCCAGCGCCTCGTTGAGTTAATCACTGTGTTGACTGTTTTACAGGCGTAGAAAAGTTGTTTGGATGTTTTGCTGCCGTCACGAATCTATAATTTAAACGAAACAAATAAAAAATTTTAATAATTCAGAAGTAAACAAACTGGTGAGAAAACGAATAATATTGAAAGATCGTCGCTACTCTGGCTTTCTTATCTACAAGGAAATAACATCTACACCGTACAAATTTTATTTTGGAATGATATCTACATAGTAAAACATATTATAACACACACACACACACGTATATATATATATATATATATATATATATATATATATATATAATGAAGTAAGTGTAATTAAAATATTAATTTTTTTTCTTTTATTCATATTAAATCGATAAACAGCATGTACATCGGCTGAAATTTCTACACCGTACAAATTTTAATTTGTAATGATAACTATTTATTAAAACATGGTACTACTTTGGTTTGATATCTACAAGGAAAAATAATCCACGCAAATGTACATGCACTAATATGGAAAAGAGTCAGGATTTTACATAATATATGCATATCATTTGGGATGAAGTCTTTGAGTTGAACAATCTTAGAAAGAGGAGAATGGCATTTTGACATATAGCGAAAAGGGTGCATTGTGTAAAAAAAGGTTGAGAACCACTGGTTTAGGGAAATGAAGCCAGCAATATTTTCGCCCGTTTCTGTCGAAGATTTTCCTTGATCTGAACGACCAAGTTATGTTCATACTAAGATCATACAAATTGGAGCTAACGAAAAATCCTCAGCAAATTAAACGGCAATTAGAAAAAACAGTTAAATACAAGACACATTTCAAACATAAAAAAACATTCAAAGTGTCTAAGCTTGATTAATGGATCCGTTATCATCTGATTTCTCCCCGGCTTAATTAAAGATTCACCATTTGTTCGTCATTCAAGAGCAGTCTTACTACCGAAACTCTCCTGGGTAGAAAATCAAAGTTTGATTGATTAACTTGTATTTTACGGCTTATCAACATTTCCGGCTTAGCAACCCATAGTAGTACTTGTTTTAATATGTAGATATCATTTCAAAATACAAGTTGTACTATGGTAGATATTTTCTCTTTGCAGATAACAAGCCGCAGGGTGGTCCGAAAGTCTCGTTACCCCACACATAATCGCAACAACTTTCAGCACCTGTCGATTGGCCTCCCAGAATTCCAGATCTCACTTCTTGCGGCAACGTTCTGTGGGGTATTATCAAGGAGAGAGTTTCACTTTTTGGTAGGGGGTAACAAGACTTTTTATGTATATATTTTTTTCCTTGTAGATATCAAACCAAAGTAGATATTTTTTCCTTGTAAATAACAAACCAAAGTAGATATTTTTCCTTGTAAATAAACTAAAGCAGATATTTTTCCTTGTAGATAACAAACCAAAGTAGATATTTTTTCCTTGTAGATATTTTTTCCTTGTAAATAAACTAAAGCAGATATTTTTCCTTGTAGATAACAAACCAAAGTAGATAGTTTTCCTTGTAAATAAACTAAAGCAGATATTTTTCCTTGTAGATAACAAACCAAAGTAGATATTTTTTCCTTGTAAATAAAGCAGATATTTTTCCTTGTAGATAACAAACCAAAGTAGATATTTTTTCCTTGTAAATAAACTAAAGCAGATATTTTTCCTTGTAAAACTAAAGCAGATATTTTTCCTTGTAGATAACAAACCAAAGTAGATATTTTTTCCTTGTAAATAAAAGCAGATATTTTTCCTTGTAGATAACAAACCAAAGTAGATATTTTTTCCTTGTAAATAAACTAAAGCAGATATTTTTCCTTGTAGATAACAAACCAAAGTAGATATTTTTTCCTTGTAAATAAAGCAGATTTTTCCTTGTAGATAACAAACCAAAGTAGATATTTTTTCCTTGTAAATAAAGCAGATTTTTCCTTGTAGATAACAAACCAAAGTAGATATTTTTTCCTTGTAAATAAAGCAGATTTTTCCTTGTAGATAACAAACCAAAGTAGATATTTTTTCCTTGTAAATAAACTAAAGCAGATATTTTTCCTTGTAGATAACAAACACAAAGTAGCGCCGTAAGATCATATAAGCAATAAAGGCGGATATAATTAAAAGGCCAATTACAGCAAAAATCCCAACTATCGTAATTGGCTAGAAATACTAAAAAGGGGAGAAAAATTAAAAAAAATGTTGGACTGATTTAACTGGTTTTGTGTCTCATTAATTTCAATCGGGTTAAGTCAATAAAATTCCTGTACACACTGATTAAAAAGAAAAGAATTAAAATAATATATTGAGTCGTTTATACTTTTTCATAAGTAGATCGATTGGTTTATTAACTGGGGCAGGAATTGGCTGGTCAACATTAATGCCTCAAAAACAAAACTGCTGTCTATTAATCACCACAGAGATCCTTCCCCTCCCTCCATTAGAATGTCTGACGCTCAACTTCTCGAGAGCACCTCTCTGCGACTGCTCGGTCTCACGTTGACTGGTGACCTGAGATGGAACAAATACATTGAGTCAATTGCTTCGTCCACCGCAAGGAAAGTTGGCTCCCTATGCCGCGCCAGGAATTTTTTCTCCCCGGAATCGATGCTTCATATCTACAAATCAACAATTTGACCTTGCATGGAGTATTGCTGCCATATATGGTCTGGAGCCCCTTCTGTTTGCCTCGGGGTTCATGATAATCTCCAGAGGCGGATATGCAATATAATTGGCCCTGTTCTGGCATCTCGTCTACAGTCACTTTCTCACAGACGCGCCGTCGCCTCTCTCTGTCTGTTTTACAAATACTTTCATGGTAATTGCTCCGAGGAGCTGCATTCGCTGGTTCCCAGACTTCATGAGTTGAAGCGCCCTACGAGGCTGGCATCCCGCTCTCACTCTTTCACTGTCGAAACTATTAAATGTAGTCGTCTCTTCTACTCCAATAGCTTCATATCTCGCACCTCTCGCCTGTGGAACTCCCTCCCCTATTTCAGTTTCCCTGAGAGCTATAATCTCCAGCTATTCAAATGTAATGTCAATCGACATCTCCAGTTGCCTTGATCTATCCACTATCCTTCTCCTTATCCTTTCTTCTATCGCTCCTATCTGATCTTGCTCCAAATCTTCTGTAACCCCTTGCGTCGTAGTGGCTTCCCGCCTTGCTTGGGGTGAAACGCTTAAAAAGAAAAAAGAAAAAAAGATCACATTAAATTCCCTCAACCATTTCTTTTGTTTACAGCGGGATGGTTATCTTGTTTTAATATAGATTATTTCAAGAACTTTATCTGGTAAGACGATCTTCACAGGACCGAAAACATGTTCATACTAAAGGATGCAACACGACTGTATATAAGCGTCGGCATCCTTAGTAAATACTGAGAGAAATTCGAATCTTGTCTAGTGCCTGATAAGAAGGGTCTGTAATGTGATCGATCCTGATCAGGAATTTCGATTTCAGCCACTTTGTCACCGACGTGATATGGCTTCCCTCTGTCTTTTCTACAAATATTTTTATGGTAACTGCTCTCCTGAGCCTTTTTCCTTGTTGTTCCGACTACATGAATTTAAGCCTGCTACGAGATTTTACCAACTAGGTCTCACCGCTTTACCGCTGAAGTAACTAGATACAAGCGCCACTTCTACGCTAACAGTTTCTTTTCTCACACTTCTCGCCCGTGGAACTCCATCCTGATTTCTTGCTTCCTTGATAACTACAATCTTCAAAAATGTAAATGCAACGACAATCGCTATTTTCTGTTTTTTTTAAACTCTTGTCATTTCCTCAAACGTCTCCGTTTTCAATCTACACATTCACTCTCACTTTCACACCCTGTAACCCCATGCGTTTTAGTGGCATTATCACCCTGTTTGTGTTGAAATTATAAAAAAAGCAATATTTGTAATTGTTTCTTTCAGAACATAAACAACTTCCTTGCTTCTCTCGCTTTTATTGCAGTCTTACGGCCGCATCACGTTAAAACATCGGTTCCCATACGATCACTGAACCGTCCTGGGTATCACGATAAACTACATCCGATAGCAAGGCCTCTCATAGGAGGTTTTGAGGAGCGTGGAACCATCTCTTAATCGCTGGTGTTCCCAGGTTTACTCTGACAGGGTGAGGCATGGACGATGACAAACCATACTAAGAGATATAAAGGATAGGAAATTGTACGGACCCATCGCCGCTCACATAGAAGAAGTCTTATTCAAAGTTAGGTCCCCAACTATGGGAAAATAGTTAACCCCCAAAATGGGGACAAAACACTATGAAGATGTAAAAATAGGTTTTAATATCAGTAATAAATTTTTTTTTTGAGGAAAATTTAATACCAGCAATACATTTTTGAAGAACATAAATATTAACAGCAATATATTCTAGGAAAAAATATTAGCAACAATACGTTTTTGAAAAAAATATTGCTAGCAATGAAGAACTTGTCGGCATTAAATAACCCATTGATGTTGATTTGCCGTAAAACAAAATAAGCCAAACCAAACGATCACCGAAGTTAGGCAACGTTGAGGCAGGTCAGTACCTAAATGGGTGACCTCTTGAGATTATCAGATAATGTAAACTTGAATGTGCGGGTAGTGTAATGGATAATGGCTCAGAATTGTTAATCGGAGTTCCAATTCCCGTTGGGTTCGTTATATTCACTTATGTGCAAAATATAATTAGGAAAGACATAAATCCACCTGTTATCCCCCAGCTATGGGTTAATTAGTAGGCCTTTCATAAGTAAATCATTATTATTTCTGGTTTTAAATAACATGCAAGAGGTTGAGAGACTGTAAAAAAAAACAAAAAAAACAAATCAATCAATCTGAATCACTGTTAAATGACTTTAATTACCTTGAGAAATGCTATGAACAACTCAGCATAGTATCTTAACTGTGATATTTCTTGGGAACGGTATGAATCAGAAGAAGTCTTATTCAAAGTTAAGTAATCCAACAGGGGATGAGATATCGTTAAACTAACAAACCCAATCCATCATAAAGTGTAGGGAAGAGTATGCAAGTGTCTATAACAGTGATTTTCAACGTTTTATTTTTTTTTACCCATGGACCACTTTTACTCATTTTTTATTATATAAAATAAGCTCCTTTTTCATCGAATGTTTATAAGTGTCTTATAACCACTCGATAAAAAAGAGCTTATTTAACAACTAAATTCTATGGAATATTTATATACAAAATAACTCATAATAAACCATTTTAAAATATGGGAATCTTACTTATTATAAAACGCAGATTGTGTATATGTGTGTGTGTCTGTACGTTTATATATTGGATTGGATTTCCTACATTTTTCAACCGATTTCAACAAAACTTCACAGGACTGGGTAAAATTACCTTGCGGTGTTTCTGACAGCGCCAAAAATTGGAAAAACACAATTGTTTTTGCACGAAATCAATTTGAAAACACGATAAAACACGATTCTGTCGCCAGAATGAAAGGGGGACAACTCATATCGAGTTATACTTATAAAACCCAGGTTGTTTGTGTGTGTTCGTTTATATATGGGATCGGATTTCATACATTTTTCAACCGATTTCAACAAAACGTCATTTTTTTTGGCAGGTAGTGTTTCTTATTGTCTTGCACACTTTTTTCTTTATTTTTACATTCAGAATGCTTTAAAAATTCCATTTACAAGACAATTGTTTATAATAAAATTCTATTCAATCGAAAGACTCATAGCGATTGAAAACAATGTTTTTGTTTGAGTTTGGGTTTGACCAATTCGTAAAAAAAAAACAAAAAATAACAAACAAAAAAAAAAACAAAAACAAATCTAATTAAGACATGCGTGTCCGTCAACCTTAAACAATAATCTTTGTCAATTTTATTTTTCAGTCTTTATGATGATCTATCTCTTACTGTTATTAGGTTGGTGCAAAAATAATGTCGTTTTTTGACGTTCAACTTAACGTCAAAAAACGGCATTATTTTTGCACCAAACTAATACATCACCGGGCAACGACGGGCTCTACTGTTAGTAATTAATAAATTAAAAAAGTACAGATTTATTCACTGAGGTATCTGGTATTGGTGATGCTCCTTTGCGAGTTATTTTTATATTTGGTTCCATCAAGTTCACTGATAGTCGAAGATCACCCCTTATTTACAATGTCGAGTCTATTACGGGGTTTTGATAGTAGATGAGACACACGACTAAAATTCAATTCAATAAGTTAAGATGATGAAAAAGCAATAATGTAGATCTGTGCCTTTTCCCAGACTAGTGGTTAGTTTTTAGCAGTGTATTTGTTTCTCACATATTACTCTTCCCATCTTCGAATTTTGCTTGCAATATTTCATCACTCTGCAATTCAATGAGGGACTCTTGTAAAGAAATGTCAACATCGACATCATTAACCTCAAAAGGAATTGCCACTCAAGTTGACATATCCATTATGAGTATGTCACTTGCATATCTTGCATATCTTCGGGCAAATTTTTCAAATATTCACCATACAATGCAAGGTTATCGTTATGCAAAATGCTGCTAATCGAGGCCCAAAAAAGAAAGAAACGGTTCAAATGCACGACGTCTGATATTAATATTGTACAACTATAGTTTTCTTAGAAAAGTAGTAATAACAACTTTACAGGACATGGGATCAAAACATTTTTTCCTTGGAGCTGTTTATTGAGTAAATTTACTTTTTTCCAAATATATCTGTTGTGGAGTGATTTAACAGTGGGGGCTTGTATTTGTACTAAGTCGGTCCTAAAATAGGTTCGACGTACAAAACGTTAGGAACTTGGTATTACGCAGAGTAATCTGGTCGTGGTCGCTGATACTTTCGTATTCGACTAACTGTCGTCCGACATCGACTGCCTGACCGACGAAGGCAGAGAGTTCAACCGATCAGCCAGTCGACTGACTGACCGACGATATTCAGTAACCCCCCACCACGAGGGTGTCATGTGGCATAAGACCTTTTTAACGTGGGATCTCCGAGCCCTTGGGCTCGGCCAAAAATATGCCCATTGAACCCGTATAAACGGGTTCAGGGTCGGTTTACCTCCCCGAAAGAGAATCCGCCCTTCGGCGTAGCCTCCATCGGGTACCTCCCCCGCCCGAAGGCAGAGAGTTCAACCGATCAGCCAGTCGACTCACTGACCAACCGACTCGTTACTCTTACTACTCCTACTTATTATAGGTGGGAGAGTCTATTAACTATAGAATAGGTGTGTTCCACCATAACAATATCTGATTAGTAAAATCTATCACATTTAGGTGCAAGTAATTGTTTTCCGAGCTGGCTGTTATCCAGAAATTGGACAATTTTAATATGGCGTAGAAACTGCAGGAATTCCAATTCTCATTGTATGACAACCGTTCCGAAGTGAAATTGCAATATGGACCACTAAAATATTACCAATTTGCTATTTATTTGTGTGGAGTCCAAGTAATGTTACATGGACCCTGGTTGAGAAAAACTGGTCTATATAGAGAAGCGGTGTTTCGGAAATTCTATTGTGGGAAAACAAGCTTCTGAAGACACTGGGATTTGGCAACATTCTGCTGTAAAACGCTTTGTTCAATTATTGAAGTGATAGGCACTTTGTCGGGAAACATTTATGTCTAGCATCATTGAAAACAAGGTACACACCCTGTCAACGAACTCCACCGGACCGCACCCACTGTGCTGAAATGATTTCAGACTTTACTGTATTGCCCTGAGAAAATTCACAGACATCAATCTTATCAACTATGAAATTTACACAAGTTAAAGGACATGCTGCGAAAATGTTGGCGATAATTCCCAGAGGAAACCGTTGGAGATGCTTTAACGCCTATAAATGATCATGTAGGCTATATTTTGGATATTTTGTGAGCACATGAAGGACGAAAAACTACCGGCCGATCTATGTATGTATATAGTGAACTCTCCCGTCGTATTCGACGTATGAGGGTCAAGCAGCTCAGTCCCTTTAAACTGACAACTAGACACAAGCACATATGGTTGTGAAGGCTTTGGGCAGAACCAACTGCACTTTTTGAAGAGCCGAATACAGAGACCTGGTGCACTACGTGCCACAAGGTCCCCAAACGACCCTCCGCAGGTTTTGAATTCAGAGTTGTCCTTCTCCTAGACCAGTTGCCATCCAAGGCTATAGAACCCAGTCTGTCCTGTTATTTACCCATAGATGGAGGGAGAAGAAGAGAATTAATACCTCGAACTCGGCTCTCCGATTCCTTAATCCGAGCCGCTATCCACGACTCGGCCGTGCCTCCTCTATCTATCTATCTATCTATCTATCTATCTATCTATCTATCTATCTATATTGAGGTAAATAGATACATAGATATGTACATACTGATATATATATATATATGTACATACTGATATATATATATATATATATATATATATATATATATATATATGTACATATCAATGTATCTATCTCAATATCTATTTCAATTTATATCTATCTTTCTATCTCAGTATGTACATTATCTATCTATCTATCTATCTATCTATCTATCTATCATCTATCTATTTCATTTTTTTTTATTTTAAACTGTGTATTATGTCTACCGGCTTGCGCATTCGGGCGCATTTTCTTTGTTAAGATTTCTTCGGTGAGATGGCCTCCAGTTCATGCAACATATGGTTTCCATGAAAGATATAGAGAATATCCGGAAAAAAAAACTTGTGTATAGTTGTATCTGTCACTGCAGGCTTGTCGTTCTTGGTACTATGGAATCATCGTCATCGAATCAGCCTACATAACCAGGACATGTGAGAATAGGTAGATCCGTCAAATTGACGCTTCTCCCCGCCACGAATATGGTTTCTGCACCCACTGCGGTGTCTGTCGGTGTCTTGCAAATTATCGTTCCTGTAGAATCTCCTGAATACCATCTTGAGGGTGCAGGACAAAGCTGTATAATCGATTAAAATTGAAGACAAATATAAAAAAAACTACAGCATTTCCTAGAAACGTGTTTACACGAAAAAATCGGCTCGAATTTTTAAAGAGAAAAATTAGAAAAAAAAAATGAAAGCTAAATATTGTTTCAAAAGAAAATATAAATATAAAATTTAAATCACAGAGCAAAAAAAAAAAAAAGGAAGAAAGAAGTAAACTGAAAAAATTCTACTGCTTACGTAAAATATATTCACTAAGATTACAATCATTGACGTCTGGAATTTTGTGTCTATCATTTTCAAATTCAGAAACCATAGTTGCCAGGGTAACGTAACGCATACTCACTGTTAAGTGACGTCATAAATGTACCTTTTACATATAATGAGTGCCGTAATTGTCGGTGTACAAGGCGAATTTTTAACCTTAAAAATCCCCTTTTATAATATGGGATCATCTTATATTTCAGGTATCAAATATGAACCTTAAAGCGGTGTAACAGTTAGCAAGCTTGTCTTGCTAGAACAATGGCTGAATAGTCAGTTCCACAATTTTCGGCCTTTTGCCACATCTAAACTACGCTTGGAAAATCAATATAGCATACGGTTGTTAAAATTTAAGGTTTCTAGAAATTAATTCATTTTTAAATTGATTAATAATTGTAAATAAAAATGCAAATAAATATATTTTAATTTGCAAAACGACTAAAATAAAGTATTTCTTTTATGTTTTCTTTTAAACAAATACATTTGTTTTTATTAACAGGTTGTAGATGTGAAAAATGCAGTTAAACCTGTTAATTTTTTACTAGACATAAAATAGATTGTTATAAGTAAAATAGGTTGTTAAAAATGAAATGGGTTGATTAAAATTAAAATGGTTTGTTAAAAATAAAATGGGTTGGTAAAAAGTAAAATGGGTTGGTAAAAATAAAATAGGTTGGTAAAAAATAGGTTGAAAAAAGAAAAGTAGAGTTAATTTGTTCGGCAGCCAAATATTAACCTTTTTTTTTTTACCGCTATGTTATTAAAGTGGCGTCACCAATGTTTACGCTTACGGCAGCTGATCGTGTTATCATTACCGGGTAACGGTAAGTGTACTAGGTTGATTATGATAGGGGTAACGGTAGGTGTAGATTGTGGTAGTTAATTGATAATATCTCTTTTTTCGATGATGTTGAACATAAAACTCAATTGGATGTGTGTCTCAATAGTCCGTTTAAAGATCTCATTCGTGAACAGTGGAACGAGTGGATTGTTAGCGGGAAAATGTTATTCAGTCTACCGTAAAAAGGCTACCAAAAACACAGCACCCACTCATGAGACAGATTGTGGCAGTGAATTGACAATATCTCTCCACCGTTTTTTCATTAGAATTTGAATTTGAGAGAAAAGAAAATATAGGGTGACGGAATTTATTTAATAAATTCAATACATTTTAATATACAATATATTTTAATATTGGCGGCGCCGTCTTGTACGGGGAAGATAACCTGAAACCTACATTTACTTTAAAATTTGGCAGTCGTCTTATACGCCCATCCGCCTTGTATGTCAGAATATAGAGTAGGTACTTCTATTTTTAAACAAACGACAAGAATGAAGAGGTAGGGCAGTATTTTAGGATAAAATGAAAGATTTCTGTTTGAATTTCTGGAATGAGGAATAATCTACATGTTTGTTGATATTACCACAATAACAAGATGGATTTAAAACTACACTCAGGATTGTAGATTTAAAGTTCTACACTCAGGATTGTCCCACGGGTATAAAAGCCTAGTGGATTTAAGCATTGATTCGGGAATTTTTTGTGAGTTCTATCTCAGGATCTGGAAGCATCTACTTGGATTCAATGGAAACAGGTCGAGTAATAACTGGGAAGTACTAGTTTCTATTTATGAAGCCGAATATTTGAAAAGAAAGTAGGAAAATAAAATCAATGAATATAATAATAATAATAATAATGAAAAATAAAATGAAAGAAAACGAAATACATTTTCCCTTGATCGTTATTACTAGGAAACGGGAATCTCTCTCTATCTCTCTCTCTCTCTATCTCTCTCTCTCTATATATATATATATATATATACTGTACTTGCATATATATGTATATACATACACACAAAATATATGCACATATTAGACCCTATTTTATATAATTGTACATATATGTACACATATACATGATCACTCAAATATATCTTTTTGCATATATATATATATATATATATATATATATATATATATATATAATCGACTCTCCCGTCGCGTTCGACGTATGAGGTCAGGCCGATAAGTCCCCAGGAAACCAACATCCCGACACCGGCACATGAGATTTGTTTATAGTGGTGAAGGCCTTGTGCAGGACCAGCCACACGTTTTTTTTTATATATATACACATACAAATGCATATCTATCAAGGTAGCTATCTATCTATCTGTCTGTCTATCTATCTATCTCAATATGTGCGCATCTCCCTCTCAGTGTGTTACTGTACATATCTATCTATCTATCTATCTATCTATCTATCTATCTATCTATCTATCTATCTATCTACTGTACTTGCATATACATGTATATACATACACACAAAATATATGCACATATTAGACCCTTTTATATAATTGTACATATATGTACATATACATGCTCACTCAAATATATCTTTGCTTGCATATATATATATATACATACATACATATATATATATATATATATATATATATATATATATACAAATGCATATCTATCAAGGTAGCTATCTATCTATCTGTCTGTATGTATATATATATATATATACATACAAATGCATATCTATCTGTCTGTATGTATATATATATATATATATATACATACAAATGCATATCTATCAAGGTAGCTATCTATCTATCTGTCTGTCTATCTATCTCAATATGTGCGCATCTCCCTGTCAGTGTTCTGCTGTACATATCTATCTATCTATCTATCTATCTATCTATCTATCTATCTATCTATCTATCTATCCAGCGAGCTAGCTATCTCGTAGTTGTTTACATATTTAGTTCTGCATGATATATATTAATGGCAGCCACCGAGACACCCGGATGTAACATTTCCTCACGGTGTTTCTGTAGACTTTTCTGAACTCCCCCTCCTCCTTCACACTCTTCTCCTCCTTTTAATACTACAACAACAACAACAACAACAACGACTTCGACTACTACCTTGTCATCAACATTTCTGCTATTTTTTTTTTAGCAAAAGGAAACAGAAAACATAAATGGAGATGTAAATAAATAAAATTTTATGTTCTTTATCGTCTGTTAATATATTCTGTTACTTTAATTTATTATAGGTTTGCCTCCATGAAGATTTTTTTTTTAAAAAAAGAAACTTCTATTTCCGCATTAAACATGAGATGTCTATGAATATTCTTGGAACCGGCAACAGAAAACTATTTTGTCTCCAGAAATACCCGGTTACTTCAAACTTAGATACGCAAAGCATATTTGTAATAAAGTGCGTAAAAAAAGCATTCTCATATTAGGCAAGTTGTTGACAGCGGGAAAAATTATAGAAACATAACATGGCTGTGGAAATTTCAGTTTTCCTATTTGAATTTTCTGATGAATTTTAATTGTTAATTTACTGATTGAATAAGCTCATGGCGAATTATACGACAATAAAATATCCGTAGAAATTCCGTTATCGCATCATTAAAAATTTGAACTTATCAAATCTAACAAAATATTGCAATAACAATCATAAATATGAATGTTGGTCATTATTTTATGAAGTAAGAGGGTATAAATGAAACAATTTTAAATTGACAACTTTTCATTTCATTGAAACAGACGTTAAACACATGAGAGTGTTATCGCCTCTTTTTTTATTCTCTTCTTTGTTTCATTTATTTTCTCACTGACACCAAGTAGCGTCCTTGATATATGTTTTCTATCAATTCATGCGATCAAAATTATTTATGAGATACTGGCATTCTTTGTGAGGTATTCAACACTTCTTTCTTTCTTTCTTCCCTTGAAACCAAGTCGCGTCCTTGATATGTCTTTACCGTATTCCACAAGCTCAAAATAGTCCATTATTATGAGTTATTGTTAGATCGTACTAAGTGAGGGACAAGAACTGTAACAAAAGATTTGGTGACTAGTCGCGATCAGAAAATCTATCAGTAAGTTTTTATTTTTCAATTTCTGATGTAGAAAAGAAGTGTTTTGCGAATAAAAATAGATTCCAATTCGAATGGTTTGTTATGGTTTGCCAAAATGGCGATAAATAAACGTCAATAAAGGAAGTTTGTTTATTGAGTATTGTCGTTTGAAGGCAAATAGCGAATGTTTTGTTTCAGGCAAAGCGAATCATGTGAATAGTTTTCGACCAATAGGGAACGCTAAAAAAAAAAAAAATTACTGCTCCTGTCTTCCCTTGAAACGATATATATGCCTCAGAGAACAATATTCATTTTCAGACGTGAAAAAGAACTTATTTTAGACACGGCTTACGACTACATCACGAAGAAACAGCCATACGATCACCAAAGTTAAGCAACGTCGAGCCTGCCCAGTATCGAGATGGGTGACTCCTTGGGAATATCAGGTGCTGTAAACTTTGATGTGTGTCTGGTGTAATGGATAATGGCTCAGAATTGTTAATGGGAGAACAGAGTTCGAATTGCACTAGGGTTCGTTATATTCACTTACACGCAAATACTCTTGAGAAATGTATGAATCCATCTATTCTCCCCCAGCTATGGGCTAATTAAATTATCTAAAATATTTTCTGGTTTTAAATAACTTGCAGTAGGTTGATAAATCGTAAAGAACGGATCAATCAATAAAAAAATCTTTTTCGATATCTGCTTTCCCTTTTATTATTCTTATTGAAAAGCAAAAGATTTCTCCCCACATGGTACTTCCTCACCTTCCCGATTTGAATTTATTTAATAAATTCAATACATTTTAATATACAATATATTTTAATATTGACGGCGCCGTCTTGTACGGGGAAGATAACCTGAAACCTACATTTTAACATTAAAAATTGGCCAGTCGTCTTTTACGCCCATCCGTCTTGTATGTCAGGATATAGAGTAGGTACTTCTATTTTTAAACAAACGACAAGAATGAAGAGGTAGGGCAGTATTTTAGGATAAAATGAAAGATTTCTGTTTGAATTTCTGGAATAAACTGTCTTATCTGTCTTATAACATATGACACAGAAATCCGAATGTGCATTGGAATTGCGAAAGATACCTTCCAAATGTTAGACAAATTATTAAGAAATGGGAAAAATTCGTCATACCAAGTGGCAGTGAATACTGGACAAATACTCTCATAGATAAAGACGTGAATTGAAGCAATAGAAATAAAGATACTGAGACGTAACGTAACATATGAGCAACGAGAAAGTTTTAATGAAATTGAGAGAAAAAAAAAGACACTTGTCTAGAAAGAACCTGTTGACATTTCTATGATGTATAAAGAGGAAAGAAAGTTTGGAAAATTTGACATCCGCAGGAGATATTAAGCGCGCAAAGGTAAACAGTGAGTAACATACTTAGCAAGGGTGTGGGTGGTATAGTAAGGGATAAAACATTACTTTGAGCTACAAAGATAGAAAGTTGCAGAGATTTATGATCACCCACGCCATGAAGGAACACGGTAATTAAAAGGAGAGAAAAAAGATTATTATGATTATCTATATAAATAAATACGAATGTCAGTGTGTCACACCTTTTCAACTTTACTCCTAGAGGCTGTAGTCCAACATATCGTACCATTTTGGAATCAGGCCGACTCCGTGAGCAGATTAAAGAATATTCCAGACCAGATCCAGACCCCCAATTCTGAAATTTTCGATTCCCAAGTTTTCATTTCTGCGATTGTTTTCGGTGATTTTTTACGTGATTTTTGTGAGGAAATTTTTGTACGATAACAATTTTTATAACTTGGAAATAAATTTGGGAATAATTGAAAATGACTGCGAAAGTCACCGATGATATAAGAATAATTTTGTGTACGGAAAGTAAGGATCTACATACATCAAATTGTCTTTAAGTTAAGTGGCGACAGAAGAATTATTGTTGAACTTTTAAAAGGTACGCTTAAATATAAATTCTGAGTTCGTCTGTAGTTTATTGTTGCCTATCGCATACGGTAGAAGTACGCCTCGAAAACAAGAAATCTTCACCAACAAAAAACCAGAGTACAATCAAAAGAGCCAAGGCTGCAGCGAGGAAAAGAAAGTCCCGTACAAATGAAAACCCAGATCAAACGGCAGACAGGAGAAGTTCCAATGCTGAGAATATACAAAGATTTAGGGACTCTAAAACTTCATGAAGTAAGCCGAAAGCCCAATTAATTGCCCTCCGCGTAACCTAGCTTAAAAGCCGCCTTATTGGGCGGCATTTAAATTAGTTATATTCTTTGATTTCTGTTGTATATTCATTTCCTTCCGGGTTTCAAATCCTGATTACATAACCTAGTATTCTCAAGAGGTTACCTATATAGGTACTGACCAGGCTCGACGTTGTTTTATCTTCTGCCATCGTACGGGAAACGGTGTTTCAGCCTGACGTGACCGTAAGCTCTCATCCACCTGAGATGACAGCTGACTCTAATATTCTATGACGGAAGTTTCCGCACAAAAAACATTAATGAGTTGATATACTTCATTACACAACGTAACAAATCAAAAGATTATTGAAGACAAGTAGAAGACAATTTGCCTAATGGAATTCTACAATGTCACATTAAATATTAACGGAAGGAGGCAATATGAATTGTGGGTAATCAGGCAGCATAAAAAGCCGGAAATGAGGAGGATAGAATCGCCTTTTTTGGATGTTCTGTTGTGTTGAGAAATTAATCAAAAAGAGACAGCATATGCAAACAAGAACCTGGTATTCCAAAACGGTTACCCATCTAGGTACTGACCAGGATCGACGTTGCTTAACTTCGGTAATCTGGTATTCCCAAATGGTTACTGATCTAGGTACTGACCAGGATCGACGTTGCTTAACTTTGGTAATCTGGTATTCCCAAACGTTTACTGATCTAGGTACTGACCAGGATCGACGTTGGTTAACTTTGGAAATCTGGTATTCCCAAACGGTTACTCATCTATGGACTGACCATGATCGACGTTGCTTAACTTTGGTAATCTGGTATTCCCAAACGGTTACTCATCTATGTACTGACCAGGATCGACGTTGCTTCACTTCGGTAATCTGGTATTCCCAAACGTTTACTGATCTAGGTACTGACCAGTATCGACGTTGCTTAATTTTGCTAATCTGGTATTCCCAAACGGTTACTCATCTATGGACTGACCATGATCAACGTTGCCTAATTTCGGTAATCGTACGAGAACCTGTGTTTCAATGTGATGTGGCCGTAACTTAAATTCCCCTTCTTTATTCTTACCTCTTCCCGCAGGAATTCGTTTATGTGCCTAATTACATAAACATCTGCCCGGTATTTTCGATGAAATATGATTATTTAAAAATCTAGTGTGGCCATCAAGATTAGATCCACAACTACATGAAAAAAAACCCAAAAAATACCAATCATGCTTTTCCGTTGTGCTAATTTCTGAGATCAGTTAAGTTAATTTCTGAGATCATTTGCACTGAAGTGCATCTTCACTTCGCTTGTTAATATTAATAGCGAGATTAGCCATTTTCGCCATTCAATAATCGAGCAGTTAACATTACTGTCGGTTGAAATTTACAAAATCTTTCCCGCAAAATAGTTTTTAGAGAAAAATAGTTTTCACAAGTCCACTAATTGTTATCCTTCCTTTTAGTGCTGACAGCGGCTTCCTTCCTTTTGTTTGTGTTGAAAGTCAAAATCTCGATTGTGACATTATTTTCTCTCCGAGTTACATACGCTATCCATTTTAGTAGTTGTTGCTGTTGAAATTCTTTAAGTGATGAGGTTTCTGTTATTTTGTAAAGTTCTTTGTGATTCTGTAGCGTCAGTTCACAAGATGTGAAGAAGAATGGCCTCATCTAAGGTAGCTTTAATCATCAACTCTGAAAACGCGTTTAATAAAGCAGTTTCACTGTAAAGTTTGGATAACAAGCCAGTTTTTAAAACTCTCCAAATGAAGTGAGCTTTCCCCTCAGTGAGCAATCTTCCACGCATTTGAGCTTAAGGACAATCTGGCAGCAGATCTAAAAAAGTAATCTGCAGTCTGTTGTAAACTGGGAAAGGAATGGCATGTTAATTTTGATGCCTCCAGAACGACACTTCTCTCTATTAATCATGTGAGAGAGCCCTTTCTATATTCCATCAGCATGGCAGATGCTAATCTCCAGCAGATTGACTCGTTACACCTTCTCGGACTACCATTCTCGGTTGATATAAAGTAGAAAGATTATATTGAATTCATTGCTAGGTCTACTGCTAGGAAAGTTGGTTCAGTGTGTCGTGTTAGACATTTTTCTCTCCAGAATCTTACATATGTATAAGCATCTGACCTGGCAGCTCGGCCTCAGTCACTTTCCCACCACCTTTTCAATAAATACTCTCATGGTAATTGTTTAGGTGAGCTCTTCGCTATGGTAATCAACTTGATATCAATAATGATGACACAGCTATTTACTCCTGTCTCGATAGTAAGTCTGATCAGTTCGATAAGGTCAAATTGGGCGTTGATCTAAAAAGTGTTCTGCAGTATGTTGTTAAATGGCATAAGGAATGTCTTAATTTTAACGCCTCTAAAACGAAACTTTTTCTCACCTGAAAGACTCCTTCCTTCTTCCCATTATAATGGCTGATGCTAACCTCCATAAAAGTGACTCGTGGCGTCTTCTTGCGCTAACATTCTCAGCTGACATAAAGTGAAAAGATTATATTGAATCCATTGCTAGTTCTACTGCTAGGAAAGTTGGTTCACGACGTCAGTGCTAGACAATTTTTCGGTAAGACGATAAACTACGTCAAACAGCAAGGATTCTGATCAGGAGGCTTTGAGAAGCGTGGAGCCACCTCTTAATTGCTGGTGTTCCCAGGTCCACCCTGGTTGTAGCACCTGTAAGGGTCCCAGCTATGGGTAAATTTTAACCCCAAACTGGGATTAAATCACTAGGAAAGTGTAAAAATAGGTTTTAATACCAAAAATACTTTGTAAAAATTATTAACAGCAATAAAGTTTTGAAGAAAAACTTATTATCAGTAATACATTTAAAAAAAATATGACCAGCAATACACTTTTGAAAAAAAAAATACCAGCTATACATTTTTGAAAAAGAAATTTACCAGCTATACATTTAAAAAAAATATTATCAGTGATTCCCCCACTTTTTAAAAAAAAAATATTACCAGAAATAGATTTTTGAAGAAAAAAATATTATCAGCAATAAATATTTTGTCGGCATTATTCCACAAGCTCAAAATAGTCCATTATTATGAGTTATTGTTAGGTTGTACTAAGTGAGGGACAAGAACTGTAACAAAAGATTTGGTGACTAGTCGCGATCAGAAAATCTATCAGTAAGTTTTTATTTTTCAATTTCTGATGTAGAAAAAAAGTGTTTTGCGTATAAAAATAGATTCCAATTCGAATGGTTTGTTATGGTTTGCCAAACATACGCGCATTATTATTAACCCATTGAGGTTGATATACCGTAAAAAAAACAAAAAAACAAACCAAACCAAACAATTTTTCACTCCAGATTCTATCATGCATATTTATGAGTCTACAATTCATCCGTGCTTTGAATATTTCTGCCAGATCTGGTCTGGTGTTCCTGCTGTATATTTAGAGATTCTTGATAAAATCCACAGAAGAATCAGCAATATTATTGGTCTTGATCTGATATCTCGGCTTTAGTCAGTTTCCCATCGTCGTAATATAACTTCTGTGTGCCTTTTCTATAAATACTTTCATGTAATCGTTCGAATGAGCTCATCGCTACGGTACATAGACTTTATGAATTTAAGCACATTCGTACATTGTCAACAAGGTCTCATCAATTTACAATTGAATTTGTCAGATGTAAAACGTAAGTTCTATGCTAACAGTTTCTTTTCTCGCACTTCTCGCTTGTGGAACTCTCTTCCGGCTCCATGCTTCCTAGCCAACTTTGACCCCCAAAGATTTAATTGCAACGTCAATTGTTATCTACTGTCTTCCTGATTACTTTTCTATTGTTCTCGTTCCTTAGTAATGTTTCTCTTTTTTTCTTATTTTTTTTACTTCCAGTACCCTCTTGTGTCTTAGGGTCTGATGCCTTGCTTCGGATGAAATAATTAAAAACAATAACGTTAATCAACTGATATCAAAAGGTTACTTTCTTACCTGAATGTAGTCGTCGCACGTGTTGTTATAGATATTTCCAGAAAATTCGTGTATAGTTAACTCGACGATGTGTTCGTCTTGTGCTTCTAGCAACCAGATGCAAAAACTGTCTTTCGGGTAGTTGCCGGGATAACCGGGGGTTGTGAGATTTCCAGACGATGATACCCGTATTTTCCCACCGCATTCTATGAGGAAAGGTAAAAAATAGAAATATATATGTTAAAACGCCAAGAATCTATAAGTTACGATTCTATAACGGCACATACTCTCCCCACACACAAAGATACACAGATACGCACTCATAAACGCGTCCACACAGACATACGCACACAGGGAGCAAGGTAAATTGCTTCGATTACAATGTAAAAACAAAAATCAGCATATATAAATAGTGTATATACAGTGTGCGATGGTTAAATTGTCACCATTTTATTTTTTTAATTTTGTGCATGTGCGTTGTTTGTTTTTGATTTTGTCGACTGCACAATACAATAAAGTCAGTTGGGCAACATCTGTGAGAAAAAGAGCACCATGATGCAATTCACTCCGCCCAAAATTTGGAAACAGTATGCTGTACTGTTTGGCATTCGCGCCAGAAACTCCAATATGAACATTTCAGAATGGGCATCAATCTAGGGACAGTACAAAGGAATTGAAAAGAGTTGGTTGAGTCTAATGGTGTTTGGAGTGATTACTAGTGATGGTGACATCATGCTTTCAATTATCATGTCACGAGGCCTCGGAATCAATAAGGAATTCTACATCAAGTGCCATGAGAATATTTTAGAGAAAATGGTATCAAAAAGACATATATACTTTGAAGTAGAAAGAGACAACTGAAATGTCTAGGGCACATAATGCGGTAAGCCCGCTGAGAAAAAATGACACTCAAAGGGCATATTGAAGGTAAACCAGCAATTAAACTACTTGACAGTCTTGTATAAATGGTTGTCACAACATGGATTACGAGAGATAGCAAAAAGACAAACTTTACTAAGAACTACAAAGGGCCGAAAATTGACAGGAGTAATGATGATCGCCAACGTCCCGAAGGGGCACGGCGCATAGTAATAAGAAAAACAAAAAACAAAAAAACATTTCGTGCATTGAGTTCCCCGAATCTTTGGGTCGTATGTTACGATTTATTGACTTTGCGTTGAATGTTATTTGAACTGTTTTAGCGGAAATGCATATTTAAATTTTGTGACAAAAACAATTTAAACAAGAGTAATTGAATTTGAATTTTTTTTAAAACTCTAGCGTTTTCCGTATTTTTCCATGAACAAATTAAATCGCGTTGCTATTTATAGCTTTCAGATATAATAAATTTGATAAGCGCGTAGTAATACATGCATTACTGTAGGATAAACGCAAAATGCTTGAACGTCTGCTTAATGCACTGAAGTGAAATGCAAACATCTTGAAAGATTAGATGGGATCTTTTTTTCATTCTATGAACAGCGAACTAGATTTGCTACACAGTTTCCAAGCCAAAAATATAGCCGAAAAATAACTTTAAAATTAAATTGAATTAAAAACATTTGCGTCGAGTGACTTAAAAAGTATTTTCCTTACGTGTTGGTATTTATCAAATTTAATCAGTAAAAATGTTAGAAAGAGTCTCTTACCTATGGGATTATTGCTAACGAGGTACTCTAGCAGATTAGGAATTTGATATAAACTGGGTACCTATGTAAGATTAAATTAAGTTTCGATTGTTTCGCTGTAACGTGATGGTAACCGACACAATTTAATTTAACCCTTGTGTGGGATTATGTCTTTTCTCAGAAATTAGCAAGTTAGTTTCGTAGTGAGTTCAATTCTCATAGGGAACTCCAGATTTATTACCATGTATCAGGCTTAAGTAAGCCTATTACTCTTAGATGGCTAATAGAAACGGGGATGTTTGTTTATTTTTTGATGCAATTTTACGCCTGTCAGTTTTGATCATTCCGTTTATTAATTTCGTACTTGCTGATAATTTAAATAATTTTCCCACCACCTTTTTATTGACACGACCCGTTTATTGCATGCTGAGAAAATTTATGACTCCCCTTTTTATTAAGAGTCCCCTTGTATTAGTCAACTAAGAGTGTATTACCGAAAGACAAAACATTTCGTATTATTTTATACTGAATATTGTTGTGAAGTAAAATGAGAACTGCTTTTTTTCTTTGAAAGAGTTTTACGTTATCTATCCAAAAAGGTTTTGCTTCAATCCACAGAACTAACTGGTCATCCCGTATAAATATGTCTTGAGAAACTTTGTGGGACAGATTAGCATTGGTGAAACAAATGTACCAATGACACAAATGTACTAAATATGATGTTACAAATTGGCCATGTTGACTCGCTTACCCTTCATATACCCTGTGAGGGTCAATTTCTCCATTCCAGCCTTCCTCATTATCTGTCAAAGCTGTCTCTTTCTGATTCCGAGTATAAGTGTTTTTGCTGCCGTTTCTAAAGACACCCTCGCTGCTTGCTATGCGGCAGGTACTAAAGTTTACATCAAGGGTCGGCAAGTTACGGCCTGCGGGTCAGATCCGGCCCGCGAAGGCATTTTGACCGGCCCGCGAGACTGATTAACAATGACTCTATTTTTAACATGAGAGACGAGGCTTTCGAATTAGACTATCTGCCAGTTATCTTTCATGAAACTTGTTTTACCAAGTTGCGTTGCCTACGTTTAATGTCAAATAATGGATACATATTTGTTATGACCCTTGGCTACATTAAATGATAACAGAAGCGAAAGGAACGATAAAGTGAAAGAGGCCAGGAAGGGACTGAGATGCGAGGTAGCAGAAATCTAAAGACAGTTAAACATACGCGCATTATACATACATGCCCCATGAATAAGTGGATGATACCGCATGTGTACGTACGTAAGTGTATATGTTTGCAACTATTTGTACTCGTATGTATGGGTATATGTGCTTCGTTTTTGTTTGATGTGTGTGTGTGTGGTTCGTTTGTGGAACAATTTTCAATAACAGTTTCAAACCTACACGTCATAATTTCATCCATTTCACTGCGGTTGATTTTTTTTCACTTTGAAGTATTTTGACGTTCCTTGAGGAAAAATAATTTTTGTTGTTGGTGTTTTTTAATTTTAGATTTTCTTTTGTTTTTTTCATTTCCCAATGTTTATTTTCATTATGGTTTTAAATATTTAGGTTGACAGGGGTCTGCATATGTAATTTTCCTTAATTTTTCATTAATGGCCTTCGTCCGGCCCGCGACCCGTCATTATAAAACGATCCGGCCCGTGGGGTCGAATGAGTTGCCGACCCCTGGTTTACATGGTAGCAGATCAACATACATAAAAAAAGATTTTTGCTGATCTTTAAAAAAGAAAAATGATATGCAAGCAATACTACTTCAACTTGCTGCTGAGTCTATATATCTATTAGGTTGGTGCAAAAATAATGACGTAATAATGTTTTTTGACGTATTTTTTAACGTCAAAAACGACATTATTACGTCATTATTTTTTGCACCAACCTGATATATCAACTTTCGTATTATTATTATTATTATTATTTGTGGTATCATCTTGCCAAAGAGTAGTTTTAAGTGCTTAATTAACAAGTGCCCTTCGAGGTCTATAGGTAAAAAGCACACTGCAGGAGACTTATCTATGCACATTTGAAACGTTAAGTTTAGATGAAGAGAGTTTTGCGGATGATATGTACAGTTCTGCACAAATTTGTCTTTTGTAGCTCTGAGATGCTGATGTGTATAAAAATTTAACTCACATTATTATTATTATTGTTATGGTTGTTTTTGTGGTATTGGCTACTTATTAATATCAGTAACAATAGTTAATATTTAAATCTTTTCAAAGGGTTAAGTGTCCCGTAACAGCTACGCCATTTTAATTCTAGAGCGACAGGCGAGAAAATATGTAAATACATATATTGCTTGAGGAAGATACGAATATATTAAAATGTTGCTCTTCTTGGGAAAAGATTTAGCTCCCGGCACACATATACACATGTACCAGTATGTATACATTAATAACTTATAAATATATGTTAAATTTCTCGTACGACACACAGATATTTTAATATTAAAACGTAATTAGCATTCAAAGTACAAAAACAGAGACACATAATAAATGCAATAATATGCATAATTGTACATAGAAATATTTATAGTATTATATATTTTTATTACTTCAAATGTTACTTTTAGTGGATACCCACATATTTGAGTAGACGCTTCTGTACACTCGATAAAACTTAATAATAAAGAAAATATACCATCTGATAAGTTTCGAACCTGCAGCAGAAACCACTGTCTGATATGGCGTGCTTTGACTGCTCGGCCATGGAGAGCTTCACAATCAAGCAAGGTTGTATTTGCCTTAAAGCTCATTCACTCGTTCGGAATTCCTCGAAATGCATATCTACTCAGTTCCATATCACAAACGTAAACAAAGCAATTTCTAAAGAATCACTAGATTTTTAATCCGACATACTTTTTATAACTTCAAATCTTATTTTGTGTGGATACCATGGACTGAACACGTAAGCAAAGATGAATTTTTAGAGAAAATGGTATCAAAAACACATATATACTTTGAAGTAGAAAGAGACAATTGAAATATCTAGGGCACATAATGCGGAAAGCCGGCTGAGAAAAAATGACACTCAAAGGGCATATTGAAGGTAAACAGCGAATAAACTACTTAACACTCTTGTACAAATGGTTGTGTATATTTCGTCTACCGGCCTGCAAACTCGAGAAAATATATATATATTAGGGTGCGTAAGCTATTTGAGAACATGTGAGTTTTGTGCCTGCAGTTATGTGATAATCAATGAATCTGATTTTTATCTTTTCAGAGCAACGATGGCGAACAAACAGCTAACGCATAAAATGAATCGACTTGCTTGTAATTATACTTGTAATTATTGTAATACAAAAATCATGGCGACGTTGAATTGCCAGGTCGTTTGTGCACAAAGTTTGGAAGAAGTTTGGAAGCTTCCACCGGGGATGTGTCGCCTGTAACCAAGCGCAAAAACATTCACATCGCTCGGACAGTATCAGGACATCGCAATTAGTACAGCGCTTGTAGAATATTATCGACGCGAATCCCTAAACCGCCCATGGGGGCCATTGTCAGAGATCTTCAGGTGTCCGAGAGAACAATCCACAATATGGTGCATGAGGACATTCGGTACAACTCATACATGATTATGGAAATAGAAGACTATTTCGGCAGACACACAAGAACATCAGTTGCTCCGAGCAAAAACGATTATTGAACAAATTGAAACATCCAGAAGAACTTGTAATGCTCTCTTGTTTTTTTTTCAGACGAAAAATATGTTCTCAAATATCGTACGCACAATTTATATAGTGCTGTAAATAGATATACAATGATATCAAACGCCAATACGATTTTCTTCTTTGATGTTTTGTGTTCCTTCAAGATGCAGGAGATCATGGATGGCGTTCCACAACATCCTATCCTTTATAGCTCTGAGTAAGATTTGTCCTTCACAATTCCTTTTCTGTCATCCATTTATACAAGTTAAGTAGATTCTTTATCTTTGCATCTCTTCCCTTCAATATGTCCTGAGAGTGCCAAATTCACCAAGCCGTCTTTCTTCTTTTTGTAACCAGAATCAAAAAGGTAATCCGGAGAAATGACAGCTAATTATGTACGGATCCTCCTGATGTCTACCATGTTATGCAGATCAAGTTTTCCGCGTCTGTGATGGGCGGCGAGTAGTGATGGACTCGTCATACCATCCCATCTCTTTCAACGGTTTTTGGTTGAATGCTGTTGGCTCCACTGAGGTGCTAGAAAGAGGTGTGAAGCCCTAGATCGACCTTGTATGCAATGGAAGGCCGGTTGTGTTTCACAAGAACTCTGCACCTGCTCACTAAGCTGTGATGACCCAGGGCAAATCAGCACGACCACATTATGCTAAACATATGGCTAACAGACCTAAATCTCCTTGAGTGTTATCTGTTGGGCGTTGTTGAACGAGAGACTAATCAATGTTCCCGCAATAGTACTGATTCCCTGAAATCCGCCTTTACACGAGTAATGTCTAGTATCAATACAGATCATGCGATGTGCGCATGTCAACGATTCCGGTTCTGCATTGAAGCCATTATTGTAACTAAAAGCGGTTGCATCGAATAAACGTGTATTCCAACCATTAGTGCCTGTATATACTAAGTTGTTTTTTTTTATCAATAAATTTAGTTAGAGGCCGTTGTTTTTATTATGGTCTTCCATGTGTTCTCAAATATCGTACGCACAATGTGTTGTGTTCCTTTTGGATGCAGAAGATCATGGATGGCGTTCCACAACATCCTATCCTTTATAGCTCTAAGTAAGGTCTGTCCTTCACAATTCCTTTTCTGTCATCCATTTATACAAGTTAAGTAGATTCTTTATCTTTGCATCTCTTCCCTTCAATATGTCCTGAGAGTGCCAAATTCACCAAGCCGTCTTCTTTTTCTATCCCAGAAACTTCAATGATCACTTTCTGATTCTAAGTACAATTGTCTTTTTTGTTTCTATGTTCATTAAAAAATGTTTCTTGCATGTTCAGCCAATGGTATTCTCAGCATCCTTCTGTATATCTCTGTTGCTCGGTTTCTTCTTCACCTGTGAGGAGATTGTCCGGCATTAAAAGTCACATAGGAGGACTGATATTACGTAACAGTTCTTTCGAAGTTATCATCCGCCATACTTTTGAATCTTAGGAATTTAGTGTCGCGCGTTCCCTGTTCTGTTAAAACGTTTAGCAGATATTTAAATTGATGAACTTGTTTGATTTTGGCTTCTCCGATTTGTAATTTCCAATTTGGGCTGTTCGTTTTGCTAACAAACATGCACTAAGATTAAGCATAAGTGTTTCTTTCTTTTTCTTTGTCGTTTGTATAAAACACCCTCGTTTCTGACGTGTTCAGTTCATAGTATTCTCAGTATTCTTTTGTATAACAATATCTCTGTTGCCTCAAGTTTGTTCTTCAATCAAGAGAAGATTTTGCAGCATCCGGTGTCGTATAGTTCAGCATTTTTTTCATTATTTCTGTTGTGGATTCCGAGATGAAATTCGGTCTCCAATGAATGACAACTGCAGGAATTAAAGATAAGAAATTAAATGTATTTACACAATAATACAAAGGGTAATACTCTTAGTAAATCCAGGAACGCGGTTAGTTGCAATAACATATAGATATATACAGTCTCAAAGTAGGACTTCCTTAGAGTCTACGTGTTTGTAACTGTGATTTCTACAAGCGGTTACCTCACACTATTACTCTACCTCCAACTCAATCACAATCACTGCTCTCTTACTCTGACTGACTCTGGGTATTTAACGGCAGCAGTCCAAGTAACACTCTGGTCGAGTCCACTTATATGAAAAAGGGAAGGACCCCATAACAATTTCTAATAAACCTTTTGTTTCTTAATATACTGTTTAGCTCAAACTATAAGAGGCAATATGTTACAGGATCAAAATTGAAAAATAAAATCATTAATTTGAAACAAATAGGAAAAAAACTATATTCGGTTCTATCTCCAGGAATTATTTTGAGCAAATTTTCCTCTGACACTTGACAATTTCAATAAATCTTAAAATACAGAGATTTTACACTGAAATTAGGATTTTGGACATAAAAAGAATTGCAATATAAAAATATTTGAAAGCTGAAAAAGTTAATTTTCATCGAAAAATGTTTTAAATCTGAACACTTTAATGCTAAAAGGGCTAAAAGTATTTTTATTTGATTTTGTCATCTATCAGATTCTGACATACCTGTAGACCAATATGTAAGTACGCAAGTTCATAAGTTATAAGATTCACACACACACACACACACACACACGCTCAATCGTACAGATTTAAAACTGATTATATATGAATATGATTGCTTTTGGAGGTGTACAAATGATTACGGAAAAAGGTGAATGAAAAAAAAAGATGTTTGAGCGTGGGTATGTGTTTGCTTCCACATCGTATACATGAATATGCAATTAATTACAATTTTATCAACGCCAATATGACTTTAAAATCAATTGTTAACATTTTTTCATACAAGAAATAATATTTTCTACCAGTCTGCCTATCATTCAAAGTCTGTTAATATCTATCATTCACAGTTTGTTCATATTATCTATCTATCTATCTATCCATCTATCTATCTATCTATCTATTATCTATCACAGTCTGCCTATCTATCTATCTATCTATCTATCTATCTATCACAGTCTGTTCATATCCATCTATCTATCTATCCATCTATCACAGTCTGTTCATATCATATCATCTATCTATCCATCCATCCATCTATCCATCTATATCATTCACAGTCTAATCATATCCATCTATCTATCATTCACAGTTTGTTCACATCTATCTATCCATCCATCTATCATTCACAGTTTGTTCATATCTATCTATCTATCCATCATCTATCCATCTATCTATCTATATCTATCTATCTATCTATCATCCATCTATCATCCATCTATATCTATCTATCTATATCTATCTATCTATCTATCTATCATCATTCACAGTCTGTTCATATCCATCTATCTATCCATCTATCATCTATCTATCTAGTCTATCATATATCCATCTATCTATATCTATATATCTATCTATCTATCTATCATCTATCTATCTATCTATCTATCTATCCATCTATCCATCCATCTATCTATCTATCACAGTCTGTTCATATCTATCTATCCATCCATCTATCTATCCATCTATCTATCTATCCATCCATCCATCCATCCACCTATCCATATCATCCACAGTCTATTCACATCTATCCATCCATCTATCTATCATCCATCATTCACAGTTTGTTCACATCCATCTATCCATCTATCTATCATATCTATCCATCCATCTATCTATCTATCTATCTATCTATCATTCATCCACAGTCTATTCATATCTATCTATCTATCAATCATTCACAGTTTGTTCATATCCATCTATCATATCTATCCATCTATCCATCTATCTATCTATCATTCACATCTGTTCATATCATCCATCTATCCATCTATCCATCCATCTCTCCATCTATTCATATCCATATCTATCTATCTATCATCTATCATTCACAGTCTGTTCTATCTATCTATCTATCTATCTATCTATCATTCACATCTGTTCATATTCATCTATCTATATCTATCATTCACATTTATCTATCTATCTATCTATCATCTATCTATCTATCTATCTATCTATCACAACTGTTCATATCTATCTACCCATCATCTATCATTCAGAATCTGTTCATATCTATCTATCTATCTATCTATCTATCTATCTATCTATCTATCTATCTATCTATCTATCTATCTATCACAGTCTGTTCATATCTATCTATCTATCTATCTATCTATCTATCTATCACAGTCTGTTCATATCTATCTATCTATCTATCTATCTATCTATCTATCATTCACAGGATCTATCCATCTATCTATCTATCTATCTATCTATCTATATCACAGTCTGTTCACATTCATCTATCTATCTATCTATCTATCTATCTATCTATCTATCTATCTATCACAGTCTGTTCATATCTATCTATCTATCTATCTATCTATCTATCTATCTATCTATCTATCTATCTATCTATCTATCATAGCACTGCCATGTTGGTTTCACTGATTAGGCTTGTGATATGATGTAGGTTTTTCCAAATCTAATATCCCTGCTGAGGACATTGTCATTATTACGAGCGGGAATTCAAAATTGCTTAATTGTTTTCTCAATTGGCGATGTTACACTTTCATGCATACATGTATATATTTAATTGCTTCTGTCAGACACTATCGGAGAAAATTAAAATTCGTTATTGCTTTAAATTGCAAAGTTGTAAATCTATGACAAAAATTGATGCTTATAAAAAATGACTATTAAAACGTGTGAAAATGATGTAAAAAAGTCTCCGAGTGGAGATGAATTTTTTTACAAAAGTAGGAAAAAAACGAAGAAAAGAAAGATAAGCGATTATAAAGTGGCTTTGAAGTTCTATCTGATTTGAGTTCAATTATTTAATCTCAAAGGATTCAAATCACTTAATGTTATTAAATAATGAAACATTCTAAACAGCAACAAAAGTTGAGTCAACATTATTAAAAATTCCAAAGAGAGAGAGAGAGAGAGAGAGAGACAGAGAGACAGACAGACAGACAGACAGAGAGTGACAGAGAGAGAGACAGAGAGAGAGATTAAGCACAGATAAGATGATCTATGTCTCAAACCTATGTACATAAATAGATCGATAGATGGATAGATATAGAGAAATAGTGAGAGAGAGAAAAAGAGATTTACTAAACCTAGATGAAGATGATCTATCTATCTATCTAGCTAGCTAGATAGATAAATAGATAGATAGATAGATAGATACCTTTATCTATCTGTCTCAAACCTTGATAGATGGACAGATGTCAATCTGTCTCAGACCTATATATATATATATATATATATATATATATATATATATATATATATATATATATATATATATATATATATAAATTAATTGATTTAAATATGTCAGTTCTAAATCCAGGTTTCAAAAATTTTTGAAACATGGTTAGAATGAGCGGAAAACATATTTTAAATCAATTAATTTATAATATTAATGCTCTGTAAATTTACATCGAGCGCCTAAAATAAAAAATACCTATAAGAACACCGGATTATATATCTTACTGTTCTTTCTTTTATATATATATATATATATATATATATATATATATATATATATATATATATATATATATATATATATATTATAAAGATCATATATATATATAGATGGATATTTATTGAGCTCAGATAAAACACAATCCATCCATCTATCACAGTCTGTTCACATCCATCCATCTATCTATCTATCTATCACAGTCCGTTCACATCTATCTATTCCAAATCTATCTATTTATCATCCATCTATCACAGTCTGTTCATATCCATCTATCTATCTATCTATCTATCTATATCATTCACAGTCTATTCATATCCATCCATCTATCATTCACAGTTTGTCCATATCCATCTATCCATCTATCATTCACAGTTTGTTCACATCCATCCATCCATCCATCTATCTATCTATATCATCCACAGTCTATTCCATATCCATCTATCCATCTATCTATCCATATCTATATCATTCACAGTCTGTTCATATATATATATATCTATCCATCCATTCATTCATTTCATATATATCTATATCTATCTATCTATATCATTCACAGTCTATTCATTCATCCATCTATATCTATCTATATATATATATCTATCACAGTCTGTTCATATCTATCTATCTATCTATCTCCATCTATCCATCTATCTATCCATCCATCCATCCATATCACAGTCTGTTCATATCCATCCATCTATATATCCATCTATATACCCATCTATATCATCCACAGTCTATTCATCCATCTATCCATCTATCCATCCATCTATCTATCCATCTATCTATCTATCCATCATTCACAGTTTGTCCACATCCATCCATCCATCCTATCCATCTATCCATCCATCATCCACAGTTTGTCCACATCTATCCATCCATCTATCTATCTATATCTATCCATCCATCCATCCATCCATCTATCTATCATTCACAGTTTGTTCATATCATCCAAATATCCATCCATCTATCTATCTATATCATTCACAGTCTATTCATATCTATCTATCTATCTATCTATGTTTGTTCATATTATCTATCTATCCATCTATCTATCTATCTATTTATATATATATCTATCATTCACAGTCTGTTATATCAATCTATCTATCTCTATATATATATATCTATCTATATATATCTATATATATCTATCTATATCTATCAAAACAATCTATCTATCTATCATTCACAGTTTATTCATATCTATCCATCCATCCATCTATCTATCTATCTATCTATCATCTATCATATCACAATCTGTTCATATCAACCTATTCATCTATCATTCAGAATCTGTTCATATCTATCTATCATTCACAGTCTGTTCATATTCATCTATCTATCTATCTATCTATCTATCTATCTATCTATATCTATCTATCTATCTATCACAGTCTGTTCATATTCATTCATAAAATCTATCTATCTATCTATCTATATCTAATCTAAAGTCTGTTCATAAATCTATCTATCTATCTATCAATCTCATCTATCTATCTATCTATCACAGTCTGTTCATATCTATCTATCTATCACCCATCTATCTAATATCTATCTATTACAAAACAACAGAATGCACTAGTTGCTCACCGATTCTTAATAAAAAATGACAAAAACATAAATAAAAAAAAATAATAAATAAAAAAACTGGTTATTCTTTATACCCAAACATATTTAAAAAAAAAATTAAATTCAAAAGTTTAAAATTTCTGCGTCCCCTCCCCTTCATGCTCATGTGTAGTCACATTAACGTAAACATCACTTTAGTCCTGTGAAGTCCAAATGGACGAAACCTGTCGCTCAGGTATAGATCAAGCACAAGTGCTGAATAGTTACGTAATATCGATCCTCCTATATGGCATTAAATGATAAACAATCTCGACACCGATGAAGAAGAGACTTGAGGCAACAGAAATCTGGTTCTAAAGAAAGATGCTGAGAATGCCATGGGCCGAACGAGTAACGACGAAGTTTTAAAGCAAATGGAATCAAAAAGTTCATTTTTACTTAGAATCAGAAAGAGACAGTTTAAATTATTTGGACACTTATTGAGAAAGGACGGTTTGGAAAATATGGCACCCACAGGACGCATCAAATGTAAAAGAAACAGGGTAAGTAGCGTATTGACTAGCTTCTATGAATAGATGACAGAATAAGGAGAGAGAGTAATGGTAAGAAACAAGTATCACTAAGAGATAGAAAGTTTTGGAGAGCCATGATCGACCATGTCTCTAACGTAAGTGGTACATAGAAGAATAAGAATACATTTAATACTGGGCGGTGTAGTAAAAAACGATGAAAAATGTGATCCAGAAATCCGAAGGTGGATAGGAATAGCAACCGAAGCCTTTTGGAAGTTAAGCAAAGTATTAAGTCATAGGAAAATATCGATTACTGCTGAACTGCTATGTAGTATCTCATCTTTTGTAAAGCAGTGAACGCTGAACAATTTCTTTGCGTATGAAGAAGAGGCTTGAATTGGCTGAAATGTGGTTCTGCGGTCTAATGTTAAGAAAAAGAAAGAACAACAATGAGATTTAAACTTGCAATAAGAAAGAAAGTGCTGAAAGTTCTGGAACACATAATGAGGAAAGATGGCTTTGAGAATTTAACGCTCTCAAGAAATACAGAAGGCAAGAGAACTGGGGACATAGCGAGTAACTAAACAAGCGAATGCGAATGCATCATACTTATTATAAAACACAGGTGTGTGTGTGTGTCTGTACGTTTATATATTGGATTGGATTTCCTACAATTTTCAACCGATTTGAACAAAACTTCACAGGACTGCGTAAAATTATCTTGCGGTGGTTCTGACAGTGCCAACAATTGGAAAAACAAAATTGTTTTCGCACGAAATCAATTTGAAAACACGATTAAGAAGCATTAATGAAAGGGAGACAACTCATATCGAGTTATACTTATTAATATCGAGTTATGGAGTTATACTTATCATAAAACCCAGGTTGTTTGTGTGTGTGTGTGTGTGTGTTCGTTTATATATGTGATCGGATTTTCTACATTTTTCAACCGATTTCAACAAAACTTCACTTTTTTTTGGCAGGTAGTGTTTCTTATTGTCTTGCACACTTTTTTCTTTATTTTTACATTCAGAATGCTTTAAAAATTCCATTTACAAGACAATTGTTTATAATAAAATTCTATTCAATCGATAGACTCATAACGATTGAAAACAATGTTTTTGTTTGAGTTTGGGTTTGACTAATTCGTAAAAAAAATGCAAAAAAAAAATAATTAAGACATGCGTGTCAGTCAACCTTAAACAATAATCTTTGTCAATTATATTTTTCAGTCTTTATGATGGTCAATACTTGATCTATCTCTTACTGTTACATCCCCGGGCAACGCCGGGCTCTACTGCTAGTAGTATAATAAATACAAAGAGAGACGGTAAAGGTTTGAAAATCACTCAAAAGGTAGAAAGTTGTGGAAAGTCATGGTCGTCTACTTCTTGTAATGAACTGGTACATAAAAGCAAAAGTAGCATACTAATTCATGCAAAGAGAAACATTAAATATAACAGTGCCATACACTTGGGGGTTGGCAGAATGTTGGACGAACCATGAGAGTTTAAATTTGATTTCTTCAGCTGTTGGTTCCTGTAACTCAAATGATAAAGCCGTTATCATAGTAAGAGAAACTCCCTAATGTATAATGAATACAAGTTTGTGCTTATCTAAGATCCTATCTTTTATTATTTTCAATCTATTTATTAACAGTGTGGTCAGTGAAAGGAAAGCCAAACGAAAGTAATATCAGTTAAAAGTTAATAATTGGTTATCTGTCTTAGAATTTAGACCCATCTTAGAAACAACAAGTATTTGAAAGTTAAGCTCAGTTTTTAGAATATGGAGACTGAAATTGCTGAAGTTCTGTTGGATATATCAGTGTTAACATCTGGATATGCTGGCTGCATTCGTCTTAGGTATAAAAATACATTATTTTTGAGTCAAAATTTATTACAAGTCAAATTTGCCAGCCACCATGTGGCAATGGAAGTTTGCCAACGACTATTCTCACTTTGACTTCCAATTTGTCTTTTCTGATCAATGAAAAAATGCGAAAAATAAATAATATAAAAGATAAATAAAAAAAAAAGGAAAAAAAAACTCACTGACTATAATAAAGACGAAACAACCCTGTCCTGGAGGATTCTGCGTCTGGATTTATTCAGTGTTCCTCTGGGATTATTCTCTTTGTCAAAATGAGTTTTTTTTTTAATTTGACAGATGAAACAAATTATGCAGCATTAAAACATCACTTGTTTACAGACTTGCTAAATTAACAGAACCATGAAACAAAGAAAATACTCTAATAATTAAGTAATTTTAAAAGTCAAAAAAGGAAATATATGCAAAAAAATACAAAGAAAAGAGTGCTGAATTGAGTGCTCTGTAAAAATCTAATCTCCTATATAGCTTTGAATGCTGGACAATTCAATGACTTCAGAGATAAAGAGACTTGGGACGACAGGGTTGTGGTTCCACTGATTATGGCTACGAAAGAACATGTGAGCAGAAAGGCAATAAAGCCACTAAGACGCAAGAGGTTACTGAGTGTTAGAGAATATGAGAAAAATATACTATTAAGGAGAGAAGACAATTGAAGAACAGGAAATAAGAAGACATAGATTCCGCTTAACATTGTATTTAAATTTTTGAATATCAAAATTAACTGGGAATTAAGAAGCCTGAAGAAAGTTCCACATGTCAGAAGAACGATAGAAGAAATTGTTAGCGTAGAACCTATGGTTACATCTATCCATTTCAATTGCAAAATGATGAGACCTTGCCGCCAATCTAGTACTGCACTTAAATTCATAAAGTCTTGCTACCATAGAGGAAAGTTCATTAGAACAATTACCATGAAATTATTTATAGAAAACGCACATTGAAGATACGTTACGGCGATGGGAAAGTAACTGAAGCCGAGATGGCAGGTCAGGACGAATAACATTGCAGATTCTTCATTGTATTTTATCAAGAATCACTAAATATATAGCAGAAGTACCAGACCATATGTTATAGCGATGTTCAAAGAAAGAACAAATGGTAGACTTATAAATATGTAAGACAGATTCTGGCGAGAAATTGTCTTGATCGACTCAGTGAACCAACTTTCTTAGCTTTAGGCTTAGCACTTGATTCCATATCACACTTTTCACTTTATATCGGCGGAAACGTTATTTCGAAAAGGCGCAATGTATCCCTCTCCTAGAGTTTGGCATCAGACATGATGATAGAAGGAAGGTAAAAGGATTCTCTCGGACGATTCAAAAAGAAAATTTAGTTCCGTTTTAAAATTAAGTCTTGAGGAAAATAGATTATAGAAGGAAATTTATACTTATAACCAGAAAGAAATTAGAAATTTCTAGGATACATAAAAATGGCGTAGAATAGATATTTAGCAATTAACTTCAGTGAATGCTAGAAAATTTCTTTGCATGTGAAAAGGAGATTTGAAGCGATATTTCTGCTTTGAAATTCAGCATTATAAGCGTGTTTTCATTTTATTAACTAGAATAAAAAAATAAAAAAAATAAAGAGCTCTCCACCGAAAATAGATAAAAGGAGGGAAAATGTCGAAAGAATCCAAAGAATATGAAAATCAAATTGGTAAAGTTAAAGAAAAAGAGACATAAAGAATAAAAGGTGAATGCGAAAGAGCGAAAAAAAAAAACAAGGGTTTAAAAAAATGAACAAAATGAAAATCTAGTGAAAAGGCTTAGAAAAGTAAAAGAAGCGAGATATAAGCGGTCATATGCGCATGTTTTTTGGCAACGTCAGTCTTTATGAAATGCAGTGAATCAGGTGTAAATACTCGTAATTTATGTCTGGCATTTCGGTTTTCTCAAAGTGTTTTAAAATTCCCACCAATCAAATTAGAAATAAAGGCTTATCATTTTGTCTTATTTGTTAAAACATAAGGTGAAATTTTTTTTTTTTTTTTTTTTTTTTAGTGGGTGTCATTTGTATATTGTGTGCGTAGCTTAGGGGTCATCAACATGGAAAGTGGAATCAGTAAGCTGAGTTCAAATTCCTGCTAATGCGTCCCTTTTCGCGCAAATAACCCAGTGAAGGGTTATGAATCGATCACTTCTACCCACCCAGCTATGAGGTAAATATCAGAGTAGACTGTAATATCTAGCCTTGGGATGCCTCCAATCTAAGGGAAGGAAAACTCTGAACTCCAAAGCTGTAAAAAAAAGTAACGGAAACCATTCCACTGTCTTTCCTATATAAATATGTCACTTCACAGATATTAAAGAAAAGGAACCTATGGAGAGACATGATCCTCTACGTCATGAAGGAATATAACATATTAAGAAAAATTGTATACCCATCGGATAAGGCGTACAACTCAAAATCGAAATGCACGGTGCGCCATCTTAATTTTTTTTTATCAGTTTGGGTGCCTTGACATTTAAACGAAACGTCACGTATCTAGGTTTGAGCTTACCAACGTCTCCTAACAACTATCATAATTCCTTTTGGAAAATTTTAGCTTTTCAGTTCTGTGTGAAAGAAAGCAGTTGATGACATATTAGATTGTTGCATATATTCATTCGTTTTTTCTAATGTTGTTGAAGCTTGAATAAGCATGGAATAATAATAATACAACACAAAATGTACGTAACAAAATGTATTGAAACAATGAAAAAAGGTACACAATATTTACAGGTAGTTTTGGTATATTCTTGGGAAGACTGTTCCTGCAGAATGGGTTGACTAAGTCGCAGTCGGGCAGAGTCTCTGGATTCGATCTCTTAATCTTCCGTCGTCTTCCGGTACCAACCCATATTTATATGGTCGGTACTCCACTTATGTAAATTAGGTGTATCGTACACAACAAATGTTCTATGAGTAATCTCGAAGAATAATCTTTCGTAGCATTTTTTACTTCTTAGTAACTCTGGTCATCCTGTGAAACTGTTGTCTAACGTTATTGAAACATTATTTCAGTTTAGACACCCCTTTGAGATGGAATACCAAGTAGACAAGAATGAGGATGTTCGACATGTTCTCTTTGCTTTTAATCAAGATCACAAAGCTGTCAAACCTGCTCGAGACATTTCTAATGTGTACGGAGATGACTTCATTACCGACAGAAAAGCACATAAATGGTTTTCCCCTTTCAAGGAGAGGAAGTTCGAATTCATAGACTCTCTGCGCTCTGGGCGACTTGTTCAGTTTTGATGAGAACCAATTGCACGGACTGATTAATTAGAATTGTCTCAGAATAAGGCAGGATTTCATGTTACTACCGCTCGTCATCTTCACTCGATAGGTAAGGTCCAAAAACACGGCGCATGGTTGTCACACACATTGGCCGAGAGAAACACACTCCAGCGTTCCTCCATTGTCACCTGTTTACTCGCTAGACACCAGGCTACTCGTGGATACAGAGAAAGTGCTCGGTTGGGAACTTCTGCCACATCACTAATATTCTTCTAATTTAGCCCTTTCAGACAACCAGCTTTTACGGTTGTTTTCTAACAATTTGAGGGGTGTTTCGTTCAATAGCGATGTGGCGAGCTTAAAATGTGGCTTGGTGAATTTTTCGAGTTAAAACCGCGTGATTTCTAGCATCGAGGCATTAAGCAGTTAGTGGATTGTTGGCGGGGGTCATAAACAATGGCGGAGAATGCACTGTTGAATGATTCATCAAACCTATTAATAAATAATAAGTATTAAAATAAATTATAAAAAAAAGGAACGAATTTATGTAGTAACCTAATAAGAGCCGAAATAATTTAACTGCCACTATTTTAATCTAGCATTCTCACGTTGTGAGAGAAAAATAACATGTTTGAGTATTTAAGCGTTGGTAGATGGACTTGACGGCATACTAATTCTGAGTTTCATCCCTTCTACGGGACTCGGTGGAAAAAGGGCGAGCAATAACCGAGCAATACTAAGAAAAGAACCAAAAGAGATATCGATTGAGATCGACAACGGAACGAGAACAATTTATTACTGTAGATTAAATAAAGGATTCCGTTCTAAATAACCTGAATCGGATCGAGAGACACCTGAAGAAGTCAGGACAATACAGCCGAAACGTTTTTATAACAAAACAAATTAGTCCGATTATAAATAATTTAAATAACGAAAATAACTCTTTATCACAGAAATTCAGACAAATTTATAATGTCTGGTGGTTTCTTAAGACGCACCTGGGACGCTCGGCGTTAGGGTGAATAATACTTTGACCCTACCAAACCATATCAGACGTCAGAATTGTCATTTGATGAGGATTTTTTCGCCTTAGAGCTGGTTATTTTAGCAGTAGCGTATGCATGAAATGATACTTTTAAAAGCGAATGCATCGCTCTAGTAACTTGGTTGTTGACAATCGCTGCTACGACATTCGAAGTAGCGAAAAAGGTTAGTGAAACCTGTAGTTTAGGTCACAGATTCTATTTTCAATTCGTTACAAAGTGTGCCGCATTGGAGCTTCGGGTAATCTAATAGATTGGTCCGTATATACGAAATCTTTTATTCAGCAACGTTTAAAATCCTACGACATTTAGCTGTCAATATGCACGAAAAAATATAGATTGTTACGAATTCACATCGTATAATTGTATGAACCCCGGGTTAAAAAAAAAGAAAAAAGGATAAAGGTGTGTTCGCTCAGATAGGAACACATGAACAGGTACCGAACAAACACAAGATTAACATTTGTAAATAAATTTTATATAACAAAATACAAAACATGGGAAAAGTATGGATTGACCGACGTACAATTAATAGAAGAACACTTAACTGATATTGGATGTGTTGTGGTACGATCCACCTAATTTACATAGTGGAGTACCGACCATATAAATATGGGTTGGTACCGGGAAGACGAGGGAAGAAGTAAGAAGAGATCCAATCGAGAGACTCTGCCCGACTGTGATTAAGTCAACCCATTCTACAGGAACAGTCTTCCCAAGAATATACCAAAACTAACTGTAAATATTGTGTACCTTTTCCTCAATACATTTTGTTTACGTACATTTTGTGTTGTATTATTTTATTCCATGCTTATCCAAGCTTCAACAGGATGTCAGTTCAAACGTGTGTGTTTCTGGAATTTGGAGTTCTAAGGTTCATAATAACAGGCAGATAAAGTTGCTGTAAAATGTTCACAAAAGTTGGTTGGTTTTTCCTTCCGCAATTAGAAATATAAAATACCGGAATAATGTTTGTATTCCGTTTCCCCTTGTTTAATTGGATTGCATCCGGGATGAAAGTAAGATGTTTCCTTTGTAACTATTTAGGTACGATACTTTATTGTTTACCCATTAAATAGTCAAATAGAGCCAAGATCTCAGGGACGAAATTTCCTTATTCCCTGCACAACAAGTAATGGAATATGCTTGTGGGTGTATTTCTCATCCCTTACATGATGAGAAACTATTTTTTTTCACGACCTGTTCTCCTTGGAGGATATCGGGAAAACTAAAGATACAATGTGTGTCACGTGAGTGTAGTTGACCGATTCTTTCTCCCGATTTTTTTAGGAGGTCATTCTGTTTATTGTCAAGCAATCCCAAAGTCCTTTCCTAACATTTCTTAGAAGGTCATTCAGTTTGCTGTTAAGGGACCCCAAATTCTTTTCCTGACCTCTCCTAGCCAAAACACGACTCAGTCCAGATAAAGTAAAACATAAAAAGAGGGAAAGAGAAGGAGAAACACAAATAGAGCGCTTCTATTAATAAATTTGTTATACATCTGATTTAACAATTAACATTGAGAGTCATGTCACACACACACACATACACGCACACACACACACACACACACACACACACATATATATATATATATATATATATGTGCGTGTGTGTGTGCGTGTGCGTATGTGTCTGTGTGTGTTTGTGTGTGTGCGTTTGTGTCAGAAGGCGAGTACTGACAATTTCTCGCATGATCAAGATGCCATTTGAAAAAGACTATTTGATTTCTTCTCGTTTGTTCAAATTTTGCAAAGTGGGCCTAGCTGGCAACTTTTCTGCACCTGCCGCTTGTAACCGAGTATGCCTGTCTACTAGGGTAGCTAGCTAGTTTCTGTTGCAGACGCCTGCTCAATCATATTTAGGCTTTTTCAACACCGAAAGAGCCTACCTGTGGTTTACTATGTTGAGCGGACCTTAGTTACAGTTTCTGGGAAAAGACGCGTTATCTGGGGTGATCAACACACTGAACAAGTTCGTTAAAACCCACGATGTCACGATGACTTGCGCTAGTGACTTTGTGCTAACACAACCATCGACGGCTTCCAAAATAGTTTCATCTACCCAATTTCACTTACAATACTTAGGTCAACCCGTTGTATGGTTTTAAGGCACTTTCCAAAGGTTTCACCCTCTGGGATCGCCTCCCCGGCCGATAATATCAAGAAGTCACCTCCCTGGTTTGGAAAGAGAAAGGTTCTAACCACCCAGCCACGCGCCCAACATACATACATTCATATAATAATTCTGAAGCCGGTGTATATAAAAGAAAAAATAGAATAGAAATAAGGTTCTACAGAAGAAATTTATGAAATGCATTAGTCATACATAGAAATAAATTCAACCGCATTTTTGGTCTAAAGAATGTCACACTCATTAAAAGAGAAAGTAAGTTAATTAGACGGAAAAAATCTCGAGAGGGCCGCTATCGAATCGAATATCAATCTTCGACCCGGAATTTTTTGAAATATCTCCTTTCCTGAAAGAATTACTCCTTTCCCAAGTCAACATACATGACTATAAAAATGTTAAAAATTAAAAGAAAACAGTTAAATTCATAGTCTCCTGTTATTTAAAATATATAACACATAAATTAATCCCGAACTAAAATAATTTAAATATTAATTTGCATAAACAATTCAAGAACATCCTTTACTCACTTTCGTTTATTGGACATTAAATCATGTCAATTAGCTTCATCTATAACGTACCAAGATTTTTCAATTAACCTGATTAATATTTATGAGCGTTTCTTAAATTTAAATTTAAAAAAAAAACTAGCATTTTTGGTCTTATCGCGAAATACTTGTTGTAAAATAAAATTTTTGCATTTGCTATGATAAATTCTCTAAGAGGGCGAAACGCGTCGGTTACGATAAGTTTTACATTTGTCTTATTCATATTGTCCTTTTACAGATAGAAACTATCTGAGATTTTACACATACATACATACATACATGTTATTGTAACAACATCAATAAGGTTGAGTATGGTGAAGATTGTAAGCACTTCTGGTCCCACTAGTGAATGCTGGGTGCCAAACGGATCCAGCAGCAATTTGAAGAAAGTCGTTAAGTTTGCCACGTCTCGTGTCGTCTTTGTGTTGCTCCGTCTTTTCAGCCAGTCTCATATAATTTATCTTTTCACCTAATATATATATATATATATATATATATATATATATATATATATATATATATATATTCTTTCTTTAACTGTCATCAACATTCTCTTGAGACTAGTATTATGCAGCCATATAATTGTTGGTTAATATGCCATATTATCTTACTTGCGCATGCTTGTACTCATATATTTCTTGCTTTAAATTATAAACGCCATTATTATTATGTGATCGATCAGTTTTCATTATGTTAGCCATGCTCGCCCGACGGCAGAAGCAACTCCGAATCAAGTGATCAGATCAACTTGACCTGACCACAATTCTTACTGCTTGCATGAGAGCTTGTTTAAAACGAACTTGTTTTATTGTCTGCTGTCTAGCAAACAACTAAAGTTCATATTTCCTGTTTAAACATGTTTAATAGGTTCTGAAAGTTTTAAAATTTGCTGCAGTATGATGGCATTCGTATTGCAATGTTCTGTTGTTTTCTTTGGTTAATGCCATTGTTACAGTTTACAGCGTTTTGATCACGAAACGCGCATACTGCTTGACTGAGCCCGCTCTGGGTTCCATCACGTGACGAGTCCTAGTGATTACCGACATGGGTTTGAAATGTAAATATTCAACAGCTACGCAATAGCAACGCCGGATGAAATTTCATATTTGATTTATCGCTGGCCTGACAACTCGAGGCATATGCCAGTTGTAAATAAATCTGTGCCCCGAATTAGCACGGAAATTGCAAATGGCAAATGTTCACATGAGCGCTCCAGTCATCATTTTCACCATTTCAGACCTTTCTAGAGAGGACACACCATGCTACATCCACGGAGACTCTCACTTCCCCCGTGTTCCGACAACCTTTAACGAAGGCTCCTGCGTGGATGCTTTCCCGAACACTACAGGCCAAGGATCAGTTGTTAATTATCCTGCTTATCCTCATAAATTTCTCTTTCTACGACCATCTCATTGATTTATATCACACAACTCATTCAGTAAACCTCTATCTTGAACGGTTTGTATTGCGCTCATAATAGATCAAACTTTTTTGTTAGAAGCACCAAATCAACAAGCTATCAATATTTTTCATAAAATTAATTTTACGTCAGAGGCCTTTACGAAATTCAATTTAAAGAGTGTCTTTGAATAAAACTGATTTTTCTTTTTCGATTACCACCTAATAAACACTATTAATATTTTAACTGATTTTTCAGCCTTCTTCTTCACCTTTTTTCCTTCTTTCTTCTTCTTCTTTATCTTCTTCTTTATCTTCTTCTTCTTCTTTATCTTCTCTATCTTCTTTTTCTTTATCTTCTTCTTCTTTATCTTCTTCTTTATCTTCTTCTTCTTCTTTATCTTCTTCTTCTTTATCTTCTTCTTCTTCTTTATCTTCTTCTTCTTCTTTATCTTCTTCTTTATCTTCTTCTTCTTTATCTTCTTCTTTATCTTCTTCTTTGTCTTCTTCTTCTTTATCTTCTTCTTCTTCTTTATCTTCTTCTTCTTTATCTTCTTCTTCTTCTTTATCTTCTTCTTCTTCTTCTTCTTCTTCTTCTTCTTCTTCTTCTTCTTCTTCTTCTTCTTCTTCTTCTTCTTTATCTTATTCTTCTTTATCTTCTTCTTCTTCTTCTTCTTCTTCTTCTTCTTTATCTTCTTTTTCTTCTTTATCTTTTTCTTCTTCTTTATCTTCTTCTTCTTCTTTATCTTCTTCTTCTTCTTTATCTTATTCTTCTTTATCTTCTTTATCTTCTTCTTTATCTTCTTCTTTATCTTCTTCTTTATCTTCTTCTTCTTCTTCTTCTTTATCTTCTTCTTTATCTTCTTCTTTATCTTCTTCTTCTTCTTCTTCTTCTTTATCTTCTTCTTCTTTATCTTCTTCTTCTTCTTCTTTATCTTCTTCTTTATCTTCTTCTTCTTCTTCTTCTTTATCTTCTTCTTTATCTTCTTCTTCTTTATCTTCTTTATCTTCTTCTTTATCTTCTTCTTTATCTTCTTCTTCTTCTTCTTCTTCTTCTTTATCTTCTTCTTCTTTATCTTATTCTTCTTTATCTTCTTCTTCTTCTTCTTCTCCTTCTTCTTTATCTTCTTCTTTATCTTCTTCTTCTTCTTCTTTATCTTCTTCTTCTTTATCTTCTTCTTCTTCTTCTTCTTCTTCTTCTTCTTCTTCTTCTTCTTCTTCTTCGTCGTCGTCGTCGTCGTCGCCGCCGTGTCGTTAGTATCAAATTTTCCAAGCCTTCTTTCCTCATTATGTACCCGAGAAATTTCAACAGTCTCTTTCTGATATTAAGTATGACAGAATTTTTTGTTTCCATTTTCTATAAAACATCATCATTACTCAAAAGTTCAGTGATTGGTATCCTCAGCATCCTTCTGTAGAACCTTATTTCTATTACTTCAAGTCTCTTCTTCATCTGTAAGGAGATTTTCCAGCATTCACAGCCATATAGAAGGACTGATCTTAGCACTATTTTCTTTAATTCTAAAGAAATTTTCCTGTTTCTTAATACTTTGCTTAGCTTTTGAATAACACCATACATTAACACAATGAACATTTGGATTTCCGTTATTGAATTTATAAAATTATTTTGGGATTATTATTTATGGGTTGTTTTATATTTTGCTTCAATTGCAAAATAGGTGAATCAACACAGAAAAAAAAATAGAAAACAAAATATCCTAACACTTTAATTTTGAAAGCGGTAATAGGTTTTGTTCAGTTAATAGGCCGAGGCAAAGGATTTGGGAATTTTTTTGACAAAATATTTTCATATAAATTTATAATATCATTATTCAGTCATCAAAACATTTCCCTAGATTTATAAAAGATGCGGCCACTTTTCATAGGCTTACAACCACAGCACGTTAAAACATTGGTTCTCGTAAGATCACCGAAGTTAAGTAATGTTGAGCCTGGTTAGTAGCTACATGAGTGACCGTTCAGGAATACCAAGAGCTGTAAGCTTGGATGTGCGAGTTTCAATTCACTTACGGGTAGATACCCTTGGGAATGGTAAGAATATATCTCCTCTCCTATCAACTATAGGTTAATATTTAACATTCCCACTCCCCACGAGGGATGTATATGGCACAAGGCCGAGTTTACCGTGGGTTCTCCGAGCCCGTAGTCTCGACCAAAAATATTCCCGTAGAACCCGCATAAACGGTGTCGGGCCTGTATACCTCCCCGGACGAAACATTACCCTTCGGCAAAGCCTCGTCCGGGTTCCTCTCTGCTCAAGGCAGAGAGTTTGACAGTAACGAACAGGCTTTAGAAGTGTTCCCCGAACAGGCTGTAGCACTGTTCCAGGTTAATTAAGGAAATAGCGACAATGCGAATTCTCATTAAACCGACAAACTTTCCCTTCCGCTAACTGCTTGCATTGTCTCTTCCTCACTGGCCGTTGGGCTGCTACTCATTCGCTGGTCACCTACCTACTTATTGATTTCTTGCCCCTCACTACTTATATGGCTACTGCCTGGAGTTCGACCACCCCTATCCGTCCGTTTGTGATCCGGAACAAGAGCCCACCTATTCAGGTTTTTGGGTGGTCAGCTTCTTCAAAGGACTACTTTTATGATTATCTAAAATCATTAACAAAATTTTATATTTGCCAGTTCAAAGGCGGGCTGGAGACAGAAATCCTGAAACCACTGACATTTAAGTTGACTCAAAGATGGACCGAAGACGAAATTCCTAAGAAACTCAGATAATTAAGTGGACTTAAAAAGAAAAGGAATTTATCTCTTAACCCTTTGACCCCTGTGTTCCTGGACAATTTTAACCCTTCTGCCTGAGCTCACGAGTCAAATTTCGCTAATAATTGGTATGTAGTGTTTCACGGTAGATACAAAAATACTTACAAGTGTTTATCCACCGTTCAACCGGTAGCTGGGTATTAAGTCATTTTTCTTTACCACTATTCAACCTGTGGCTGGGTATTACGTCATTTTTCTCTACCACCGGTAAAGCGGTGGTCAGGGCTCAAAGTGTTAAGTCTGTGTGAGAAATCGTATTGTTACAGTATTGTCACCGGTTAATTGCTATACCACCAATACCATATGTATTTTCTCTATTTTGTCTGTCAATGAAGGTTCATTCAAACGAGCTAATTATTTATCGAGGTTCCTCACATTATTTAAATAAGGTTGTTGATATAAATTCTTATGTATATTTTTGTTTTTCGTGTTTAATATTTCTTCAAATATTTGTTCATTTCTTCAATTATCAAGATCCGGGGATTTATAGAACATTCTTTGTCATTGAACTCAAATTCTGTGTTTTCTTTTGCAAGCTCATGCTTTCACTGATTGCATAATTACCGTGACCTTATCTTGTTTCCACTGGGGTTGTTCCAAGTAAAACATTAGAAGACACAATGTCGATTGTGAATTTTATATTCAGCCATTATCTTTTTTAATGTTCAGATTGATTTCACTTGTGATCTATGCAACAAAGTGTGCAGATCAGTGAGTGGACCTATTCGTCATTGTAAGTCATAGCACCATGAAGACGATGCAGTAAGTGGTAACTTTGCTTGAAAAAAACTGTAGTTTAAAGTATAGGTCACTCGTCTGGATAAAGAGTCACCAAATACATCATCAGCGGCAAGGAAAACTAAAGTAAATTCACGGAAGTGGTCGTACTCGAACAGGAGTTAACTTTTCAGCATGTATGTACGAATGTACATATATACATACATATATACGGTCAGTGGGCTCAAGGGAAATGACCAGCACACAAGCCGAAATTTAGGAATAAAAGTAGCATCAAGAACCCACTGTAGAAGGTCAATATCTTGCAAAATGACTAACTCGGTCATCTTGGAAGAAAACGGTGCAAACTCTTAAGGATCGTGTCACACATGAAATAAATCAAAAGAGAGGGTCATGGTGTTAATTTCTCTGAAAATATTGCTACAAAATTTAATCTGATATATAATATCGCCCGAATGCAAGACATCCGTCAATCCTGAACAAATCCTCTTACCAGAGTACGCATCGGGCAAGAGACTATGTGGAGTCCCATGTTTTTTTTCCGGCAAATACAGGTAATTGTCGAAAAAAAAAAATTAACTGTTCACCGATGCAACCTGTGGTTGCTAGAAAAAAGATTCCTCCTCAAAAATATCAATGAGCGAAATTTACATAATAAACGAAATGAAATTATGTTAACTTGTATACATAGAAAAACTCTCTTAAAGTATTTTAATTCGGAAAACTCGCTCTGATCGTACTGATAAGGAAAGAACTTCCAAATTTGGTGGTGAAGGCCACCGACTCAAAACAGAGACCTACATCAAGTGCCTTGAGGATTTAGTGCTGACCTGGATTAAGAGGGTGCCTGCTAGAAGATCGTATGTCTGACACAGCACTCTGCAGCATGCTACACAAGCAGGAGAACACAGTCATGGCTGTCAGAGAATTTCTGCGACGACATCATTCCATACATCTGGCCACCTAACTCCCTAATCTGCAACCCCCTTGATTATTATGTGTGGGGCACAGTTGAGTGAGAGACCAACACAACTCCTTGTAACACTAAAGATGAAGTGATGGCAAGAATTATGATAGCATTCATTCACCAACTTAAACAAGGAGATCATCCAGAAGAGTTGCAGGAGATTCAGAAGTCGACTTCTTGATTGAAGCAAATGAATATTTTATTGAATAAATTTACTCTTTAGTATTTCAAGATATGTTGGTGTAATTTTGGTAAATATATGTGTTAAAATGAAATGTCAGTATTATTTTAATTTTTACCCTATTTAGACGACAATTTATCTATCGCACCATGCCTATATAGATATATAGTTATATAAGTGTTTATGTGTGCATACATGCACCTAAAGCATTGCACAATAGTAAAAGAGAGTTTGAACAGAATCATGTTGCGCATGAAAGACTCAAGAGAGATATTCATAAGGGTCATGATGTTAATTTCCCTGGAAATATTGCTATAGAATTTGATCTAATGTGGAAAGAATCTGTTCATGTTTGTCTCAGTAGAGCAGGCTCAGGAGTCAACAAAGGTACAGCACACACACACACACACACACAGAAGTCATTCACTAAACAATATGTGGCTTATTATTTGCAGAGTATTCAGTTGGTTGGCGAAAACGTCATATGAAAGTTTATCAAAATATTAATGTGACGTCTACTACAAGAGCCGCCTAACGTTAACACGTTTGTGCAAAGGAATCTAAGACCCTAGCAGAACTAAAAACACATCTTTGCTGCCCAATGGACAAATCAAAAAAAGATATCTGTAAGGCTCTTGTTTTTTAATTTCTCTGAAAATATTGCTATCAAATTTGATCTGAGTGTGAAAAGGAATGTGCCTCAGTTGATAGATTACAAATTCATTGCAGTCTCAGTTCAAAAATGGAAGGTTCAAAGTCACTCTCAGTACCTTCACGCTTGTCCAGAACAGGGAAGTGACCTACCTTTGAACAACCTTTTTGCTAAATAAGTCAAATAATCCGATAAGCCGTTGTAGCTTTCTCCTCTTCCACTTGTCTCTGGTCTTAAGCAGTCGAAAAATCCGCCTACTCAATGCAACAGAACATTCGCCCAAACGCGCCAATCCTCGTTTCTATCTTAGTACAATTCTTTTTCTTCATCTTCTTTGTATCTTATTTCTAATGTCTTTGTATAATGCCCTATACGATTACTTGGCTTTATTTGCTGTCGTTTCTTTCGCAACATCAAAATATTTTCAGAACATCCAAAAAAAAAAAAAAAAGGAAAAGAAAAGGCGATTCTGTCGTCGTTTCTGTCTTTTTATGCTGCCTGCTTACCCATATTTCATACTGTCTGCTTCCATTACTATTTAATCTGACATTGTAGAATTCCATTGGGCCAATTGTCTTTTATTTTTCTTCAGTAATCTTTAGACGTGTTACGTTGTGTATCGAAGTATATCAACTCTTTAATGTTTTTTTTTGTGTGTGAAAACTTCTGTCATAGAATATTAGAGTCAGATGTAATCTCAGATGAATGAGAACTTACTATCAGATCACGTTGAAACAACGGTTCCCGTAGGATCACAGAAGTTAAGCAAAGTCGAGCCTGGTCAGTAACTAGATGGGTGACCGCTTGGTAATGCCTTGTGCTGTAAGCATGTATGCGCGGGTAAGTGTAATAAATAATGGCTCATTATTGTTAATTGGGAAGCGGAGTTCCAATTCCCGTTGGGTTCGTTATATTCACTTACGCTCAAATATCCATGGGGAAGATATGAATCCACCTCTTCTCCCTACAGCTGTGGGTTAATTAGTAAGACTTGTATCACTTAACCATTATTATCTAAAATAATTATTGCTATCTAAAAATATTATCTGGCGTTAAATAACCCATAAAGTGTTGATAAGTCTTATAAAACGAATTAGCGATCAAATCAATCAATCTTTCATTAATTTCCCGACATAACATAATAATATAAAGGGGACTCCTTCCTCGTTTCCACCTTTTTATGCTGCTTGCTTACCCACAATTCATATTGCCTCCTTCTGTTATTATTTAATCTAAAAATTTTCATTTAACACTTTTCACTTCTCTGGGTAAGTCAGAAAAAGTTTTTTTTTCCTATATCTGTCTGTTGCTTTTTCTCCTTCTTCAACTACAGTCATATAAGTATTCATTAAAATATCAATGTAACTACAGAAAGAGGCGCCCAACGTTGCCACACCTGCGCAAGAGAATGTAAGACTCTAGCAGGACTAAAAAGCCACATTGGCGCTGCCGATATTTGAAGATAAATCAAGCGACTTGAAATCGAGTCGCAGCCTCCATTTTTATATTTGCATGCATGTATACGAGATCATTTTCATATATGTAAATGAGGTTAAAACATAAAATTTAACTAAACGTTTTGCTTGTGATTTTACTCATATGTTATTCAAATAAATTCGAAGAAATGCACACTAAGCGATAGAGGAAAAATATGCACAAGAGGCAAAACTGCAAAACACAATAGAAGCGAGATGATAATAATAGGTCATTGTTATTTTGTATGTCGTGTAGATTTTTGAGTGAACGAATAAACAACTACAATAGCGAATCGATATGTGACTAATTGTTGGTTTCGATGTTACATTATATTGACGTACGACTGCATTTCAGTTCTATATATGTATGTATGTCAGATGTATGCATGCATGTATGTATATATTTAACAATCTATCTCATTCTTGTATATTATCTATGTATCTATCTAAATTATGTATATTATCTATCTAAATTATGTGTACTATCTATCTATCCATCTAAGTTATGTATATCATCTATCTAAATTATGTGTACTATCTATCTATCTATCTATCTATCTATCTATCTATCTATCTAAATTATGTATATTATCTATCTAAATTATGTGTACTATCTATCTATCTATCTATCTATCTATCTAAGTTATATTCATTATCTACCAATCTAATTTAGTCTCTCTCTCTCCCTTTCTATCTACCCCCAGTCTGTTTTTCAGTCTGTTATCTATCTAAATTATGTATATTATCTATCTAAATTATGTGTACTATCTATCTATCTATCTATCTATCTATCTATCTATCTATCTAAATTATGTATATTATCTATCTATCTATCTATCTATCTATCTATCTATCTATCTAAATTATGTATATTATCTATCTAAATTATGTGTACTATCTATCTATCTATCTATCTATCTATCTAAGTTATGTTTATTATCTATCAATCTATTTTAGTCTCTCCCTCTTTCTATCTACCCCAGTCTGTTTTCCCAGTCATCTATCTATCTATCTATCTATCTATCTATCTATCTATCTATCTGTTGCTTATCCTTTTTTTATACGTTTTGAAAAATGAATCAATCTAATTGCAACTGTAAATGGAGTGAAAACGAAATTCTGCCTCTAATTTTTGATGCAAATGTTTTTTTACAACTTTTTTCTTTTTATCTTCATTTTAACTAACTTCTTTCTGTTTTTCCCAATATCTATAAATTTCAGCATAATTTGCTGTGAGGGGTTACCAGTATGTATGCTGATGAAGTATTGTTTTATTCTAAAGGAATGTTCCATTTATAACAATAGCAAATATCGATTAATCATTTTCAATTTAATGAAAGCATATTGTAGTAACGAGCCGCTGCTTTCTGTCCTCTGTTTATGATAAACGTGGATAGAGTAATTCCAAAAACTGAACATAACCCAATACTGCGTACTTCATTGAACCTTTTAATATAAGGATTAAAGGCTTTAATTAAACGAATTTGCTGAGAAAGTATTAAGAACAGTAATCACGTAGACAATTGCAATGCTGTCTTGAAGAATGAAGTATTATTTTAAAGAAATTTTAAATAATAATAAGTAAACTTTGCTTCTATATAATTTTAAATGTATGTTTTTAACACTTTCTCATAAACAGATCATTCCATAACAATAGGCACATGTATTGCAGGATCAACGCGCTGATAGGAGAACCAAACGGTCTACTCCAAAAGTAAGTTATAAAATCTATCTTTTTTTGTTGTTGTATCCTTAAAAAAGGTTACAAACAGACAAAAGTGGTACTCGAGTGAAGGAACTGTAACATGCGAGTAGCTGAAAGAAAGAGAGGTTTATTGTAAAAGAGAATACACTATTGAAAGATAGGGAATCGAGTGGCAGGCTAGTAATTCCGGGAGCAAGAATATCTACTAGCCGCCCCAAGCGGTCAGATGTGGCACAAGGCCGAATTTAATGTGGGGTGTCCGATCCCTATGTTCAGCCAAAAACTCCCCTTATAAACGGAATCGGATAGCTGTTTTCCGAGACGGGGCTCTGCCCTTAGACATACTAATCTGGGGATCGTCTCTGTCCGGATGCAAGATCTTGACTAGCACAGTTGGAAGCGGATCTCTAACTCGAGATAAATTCCCGAAGCAAGGATATTTACCTTACCACCCTCCCTGCGTGGCAGGATATGGCACAAGGCCATTTTTAATGCGGGTTCAAAACCGAGATCGTAGGCTCGGGCAAAAATTCCCCGTAGGCCTCGTATACAGGGGGTCGGGAAGCCTCGGCATAGCTTCGTCTGGGTTCCTCTCCGCCATTAGGCAAGCTTATCTGGAGACGAATCTCCAACTAATTGCCGAAGCACGGATATTTACCATACCCCAATGGCAGGATGAGGCACAAGGCCATTTTTCATGAGGGGGTTAAAAACCGAACCCGTTGACTCGGGCAAAAATTCCCCGTAGACCCCGTAAAAAACGGGTAACTGTCAACCACCCCAGACGCGACTCTGCCCATTGGCATAGCCTCGTCTCGGCTCCTATCTGCCCGAAAGCAGAGAGTTCAACCAGCTCAGTTGCAAACGAGTCTCCAACTAATTGCCGAAGCAAGGATATTTATCTTACCTCCCCCGAGGCAGGATGCGGCACAAAGCATTTTTTTTTAATGCGTGGCAAAACTCGTCTGGGCTTCTCTCCGTCCGACTGGGATTAGCTGGAGACGAATCTCCAACTAATTGTCGAAGCAAGGATATTTGCCAACCGCCCGATGCGGTCAGATGTGGCTCAAGGCCGAATTTAACGTGGGGTATCCGAGCCCGTAGGCTCGGTCAAAAAATTCCCAGTAAAAAACGGGGTCGGATAGCTGTCTACCACCCCAGACGAGACACTACCCTTCGACATAGCCTCGTCTGGGTTCCTCTCCGCCCGCCGAAACCAGAGAGTTCGACCAGATTAGCTGGAAACGAATCTTCAACTAATTGCCGAAGCAAGGATATTTGCCAACCGCCCGATGCGGTCAGATGTGGCTCAAGGCCGAATTTAATGTGATGTATCCGAGCCCGTAGGATCAGGCAAAAATTCCCCGTAAAAAACGGGGTCGGATAGCTGTCTACCACCCCAGATGAGACTCTGCCCTTCACCATAGCCTCGTCTGGGTTCCTCTCCGCCCGAAGGCAGAGAGTTTGACCAACTTAGCTGGAGACGAGTTTCCAACTAATTGACAACGCACCCCCCCAGATATAGTCTACTGATATAGTCAGTCCACATAGGCGATAGGGGGTATGGGACATTCCATTACAACATTTTTCTAATAAGAAAGTATGAAACTATTTTAAACTAGTCTATTTCGGTGTCCTTTGAAGACAGGAAATTATGGAGAGCCTTGATCGCGAACAGGCTTACGGCCATATCCCATTTAAACCCTGGTTCTTGTTCTAGCATCGAAGCTATGAAACATCGAGCTACCTCAGTAAATAGCTGGGTGATCGCTTGAAAATAACAAGTGCCATGAACTTGAAAGCGGGTGGAGGTGTAGTGGATAAGGTTGAGAAATCGGAGAGCAGAGTTCGAATTCCAGTCGGGTTCGTTATATTCACTTACATGCAAATACCCTTGGGAAAGATATGAATTAATTTCCACCCAGCTATGGGTTAAAGAGTACGGCGTGTATCTGAAAACCAATACTACCTAAAAAAAATCTGTTAATAAAATATTCACTCACAAAGAGAAAAGAATTTTTCTTATAATGCAAAATATGTTTCGGCTTTTGCAAAAAGTTGATAAAACTTTAAAAAAACAAAACAAATAAAAACAACAACAAATTAATCATGGTCGCCAATATCCTGAAAACATGACACAGAATAAGAAAAGAAAAACGAGGAAAAGAAGAAGACGAAGGGGTGGAAGAATAAAAGAAGAAGAAGAAGAAGAAGAAGTAGAAGTAGAAAAAGAAAGATGAAGAAGACAAAGAGGAAGAATGAAAGGAAGAAGAAGAAGAAGAAAGAAAAGAAAGAAGGAGAGAGAAGAAGAAACATGAATAAGAAGATAAAGAAAGACGGAGAAAGAAGAAAAATAATAAGAAAGATGAAGAAGAAGAAGAAGAAGAAGAAGGAATAATAATAATAAGAAGAATATGAAGAAGAAGAATGAAGGACAAAAAAGAAGAAGAAGAAAGAAGAAGAAAAGAAGAAGAAGAAAAGGAAGAAGAAAAAAGAAGATGTCGATTTGTGTGAGAATTCTAATCTTGCTTGTTACAGTCACAACGTTTCGGGAATTGTAGTTTCCTGACTGTCGTAAGAGTTAAGCAGAAATACCCAGAAGCAGAAGGTTAGCAGAAGGTTACTGAATCTGATAGACAACTGAAGAAAACCGAAGGGTAAAACAGCCGAAACATTGTGACTCTAAGGAATAAGGAAAGAGCATGAGTTCGAACAGGGAGTGGTATTGTAGAACTTTCGGCAAAAAACAGGAAATATTTACTCGAAATATCAATTTTATTTAAAGAGAGTTAAACAAAACAAAATATATTTAGAATGTTTACATTGTGAGAAAGATCAAACACAGTAAATAAAGACATGAAATTTACTGTTATCAACAAAAGATTGCTTTGTTGATGTTTACAAAGTGGAATATATGAATATGATATGGGATTGGTCTTAGTAAGGAATATTATTGTTATTACAGAAATTGATATGCAACCAAATGCATATCTAGAGCAATAAACAGGAGGGGGTGCTAGAAAGTTGTCAGCACTTCCCAAAAATGGAAAGAATTTTCAAAATTGACACATTTTAAGTGAGTCATAAAATAGGCCCTTGCGACCGGAAATAATAACTTTTCATATCATTCGAGATCACAAATATGTAAAAATAAAAGAAAAGATAAAAGTTAATAGTGAGGTACCTTTTACCATGTAAATTCATTGTAAACTAATTTCTACTACAAAACCCTGTGCCTTTTATATAAAGACTTTCATAGTAATTGTTCTGATGAGCTTTCCTTTATGGTACCTAGACTACATGAATTGAAGCACAGTACATCATATCTGTGCTCCCGTATTCTGGACAATCTCCTCAAAGATGGAGAAAAGATTTCAAGCAATAGAAATATGGTTCAACAGAAAGATGCTGAGGTAACCATGGATCAAACATATAAGCAACAACGAGGTTTTGGAGAAAATACAAAGCATAAAGAAACTTATACTTAACATCAGTAAAAGGCAGTTGAAATTTCTGGGGCACGTAACGAGGAAGGAGGGCTTGGAAAATCTGATACTCACAGGACAGATTGTGGGAAAGAGAAAAGCAGCGCGTAACATACTTGATGAGCTTGAGTAAATGGGTGGTAGAACAGGGTTTAGGAGAAATAACAAATAGACAAAACTTATTAAGATCTACACGGGACAGGAAAATGTGGAGGACCATGATTACCTACGTCCTGAATGGACACGGCACATAAAAGAAGAAAAAAAAACTAGTTTGGTGGCAAAATCTCATTATTTTACAGTTTCTTATCAGATTTAACCGTAAGTTCTGTGCTAACAGTTTCTTCAAAAAAAAAACTCACTTCCGGTTACTTGTTTCCCAGTCAACTATGATCTTCAAAAATTTAAATGCATTGTCAATCATCACCTTCTGTCTTCTTAATTCTTGTTCTTTTATTGTTCTCTCTCCTTAATAGTAATATTTTCTCATATTCTCTGACATTCAGTAACCCCCTTGCGTCTTAGTGGCTTTATTGCCTTGCTTGGGGTGAAATGATTAAAAAAAAAGTCCTTTCCCCTTTATGACATCTTTAACTATAAAATATTAAATTAAAACGTTTCTTTCAAAGAAAATAAAAATATACACTGTCTACGCTTGGGATAATGGATGATATGGACAGTTTTTTTTTAGTCCCTTCCTCCCCAGAAACGGAAGCAGTGTAAGAACACTGGTAAAACTAAATAAAAAGCATTAATAAAATTTTCCTTGTTTGTCATATTTAACGAAAGATGTTTATAAGATAGGTTGCTGCCCATATATATATATATATATATATATATGGGCAGCAACCTATCTATATATATACTTATTAATTATCATTATGGCTTAGTTAGAAAAGTTAATGCCATGTAGACTTGAATTACTTTCCATTGTTTTCTCACAAATCATTTGTCAAACGGCAACTCAGAAAAAATATTGGCATTACAGATTCTGATACATCTTTGTACCATGCCAAGAAATATCTGAAACTGCAGAATGGTCTATAGATTGTAAGTTACGCTTTTCGGCAAAAGTAATTCTATGAATTTTAAAAGTAGTTCCACTTACTTGATATACTTCGAACTCCAGCTAATACCCTTGGGAAAAGTATGAATGCACTACTCCCCCCAACTATGGGTAAATAGCAGGACAAACCGTGTTATATAGACTTGGATGGCAACTGGCCTACCGCAGAAAGAAATGGCAACTTATTGCGGGAAAAAATCTGCCTTGTCAGTCATGTATCGAAAGATACATGATCGCCTAAGCGTGTATCACGCATGGCACATAACTGACTGGATGTTATGAAGTTTATTCTCAATCTTCACTTTGAAAGTGATGACTCCACTCCATTTTGCCGTTGCAATATCTTGCCTTGTCAATATCGGCAACAGATAGTTGTTAACCTTATTGTTAACAGTTATAGGTGTAGCAATGTGAATAAGCTGAGCTCTTGTTAAATTGAAAACAGCAGGATCTGTCGCAAAACTGGATACGGAACATTTACTTTCGAACGATGGTTATCAGAAAGTTTAGTCAACGTCAAAGTACAGAGCAAGAGGCTCAGACAGAGAGAAAGTCACGGAAGGAAGATTAATTACTTTTTAGACGAAGATGACAAGACATAGAAAATGGTTATCTATAAAATGTACCATCGCGCGAAAAGGCACACAGAAGGAACAAAGTGCTCCTCACAGAACTGACAATGAAGATGGCCGCTGAACTGTGCACCACAACCTCACTTACGCCTCATCTATCTTCGCTCGCTTATAGCAGTAAGTTGATTTAACTCTTTTAACTATAAAATCTGGTTTAATGCTAGAAATTGCTTTATTCTCCGCTCATAGGTAACGCTCTGGACGAAGGGTAATTTTTAAGCTACAAGCGTTTGACTGTTTAGAGACTGCACCCTATCAACGACAATGAACTTGGTATCTGGCCTGAGGTGCAACGCAATATAGTGTCTAATCATTAAAATATCATTCCGGAAGTTTCAAAATCATATCTAAAAAAGATATACGTAGAAAATTACTCTGAATAATTTCCTTATTTGTTTATACTGTTATTTAGTCGAGGTTTGTCATTCATTAAAAACAATTGCTGCAAGACTTGAGAAATAGTATATATTAATCAATAAAACTCACACTGGATAATGAATATAATGGAAGTGACACAAAGTTAATAAGTTTTTAATACCGCTATTCCAATCAATGTAGTCAGCAAAAGTTTCAAATCGCATAAATGGTTTCTTATTTGAAGACACCACATTTGGAAATTCGAAAGGGTTAAAAAATAAAAGCAGATTACAAATAATAAGATCTCTGTTTCGAATCTCAGATAAAAACTTATACAGTGAGTCCCCGCCTATTTGTGTTTCAGCATTCGCGGCTTCATACATTCGCGGCTTCATACATTTGAGGATTTTTTTTCTTTAGAACATATGTAATTGGTATTCGCGGAAACCCCGAATATTCCCGTGTTTTTCTGAAGAACATATTTAAAAATTATTCGCGGAGAACTTCCTCGATTCGCGTATTTTTTCGATAGAACATATTTAAAATATTCTCGTATTATTTTCTTGTTATTTAAATGACTTAAGCTATATAACAGTCCATTTTTATGGTAAAAAGTGGCAGAATTGTACATCTTCATTGTAAAAAAAAAACAGACGCAAAAACAGTGCTTGGGCTTTGTTGTTTGTTAGGGGCTCCGGCTGGGGTCTTAAAAGTGTTTTATGCTAAGTCTGGGGGCATCATCACAGTTCTGTTTTTAGAAAATGTTTTAAACTTTATATTTTATGTCTTATTACATATATTTTATACAGTATTTTCGACGGCCGTATCGATCAATGTGTAATTAAAAACGGTTATTGTACGTATGAAATGAAATTTACGGTAGATGTATGGTCACCAATACTATTTTTCCAAAAATATTTCAAAAAGGGTCTGAAATATTTCTAAAGTGTTTAGAATTGTGGGGATCGTAACAATCAAAATAGGTACTTACAAGCAGTGTTATGGAAGGGGTTAAATTATTCCAGGATTCTACCTATTCGCAGCCGGTTTTTGTCCCTAACCCCTGCGAATACGGGGGACTCACTGTATTTCAATTGGGGATTTTTAAAACAAGCAGAAATAGCAATGAATTCAATATAATCTTTCAACTTCATGTCAGCCGAGAATGTTAGCGGAAGAAGTCGCAACGAGTCACTTTTATGGAGGTTAGCATCAGCCATTATGATGGAAGGAAGGAAGGAGTCTTTCAGGTGAGAAAAAGTTTCGTTTTAGAGGCGTTAAAATTAAGACATTCCTTATGCCAGTTAACAACATATTGCAGATCACTTTTTAGATCAGCGCCCAATTTGACCTTATCGAACTGATCAGATAGTTGTATCATCAGGTATTGATATCAATTTGAGAACACGTGTCATCAATATTTTATTGTATTTTTCGAATAAGATGATCGAAATTTTTGATAAATTGTCCTAAGTTTATGTTTGAATTGTTATTTTTATTCGCCTACTTTCGACTGTCTCAGTCATTATCAAGAACCTTGTGCTATCTGTCAGGTGGGCAAGATTCTGTTGGCTACATCCTGATACGTAATAGCTGAAAGTTTGAATATCATTATGTTAAAAAAAAACAAACAAAAAAACTCACATTAAATGAAATATCCGACGCCACTGGAGGCAGCATCTTGAAGTGTGTATAAAATATTTAGTATGTGGACAATAAAATGAAAAAAAGAAGCATAATATTCTATGCATTCTTAGAATAGTGTCGCTCCCTTTCCCAATTACACATGACACCACCGTGGACTGTATTAAACTATCAGCTCTCTATAAAATACTTGTATGTTACCATGAAAGGCTTACCTTCTACACAAATATACACACCGACACACTGGACAATGTTTTCGAAATTCATGTTTTTTCTGCCTTGATTAAATACTTCAAGTATAGAATAATAATAAAAGAATTTATTTTTTTTTTATTTCGCATGGCATTCCCCGTATATTGTAATGTGTCTTTGAAGATCTTCAAAAAACTATAAAAATACATAGATCGTGAGGTCGAAATCTTAACATGTGGTACATGAGGACATCAGTAATTACAGATCTAGTTGAAGTCCTAGGATTGATTGAAAAAGGTTCCGATAGACTCACTGAAGAGATTCCTGGTAGCCCATACCTTAAAGAAATACAAAATATTTAACTCATACATTACGAAGAGCTTTATTTATGTAAAATGTGTGTGACCAGCGTAAAATGTCATGAAGCCATTTCTAATTTTAGGACTGTTTTCACATAAGATGCATTGAGGGTAGTTTTAAAAAGAGATGGTACAATCAAAAGTCATCTTTTAAGCAAGGAAGCCATAGAGATTCTATTAAACTAGCCAACCATGTGCGGAAATTAAAATGAAAACTATCTGATTGTAAAGTGGAAAATTTAAAAAATACAAAACCTTAAAAAATCATGGCAACATCTGAAACCTTTGCCAACAAGAAAAATTAGCTATAATAACATTTTTTAAAACAAAAAAGAAAACCTTTTGAATCAGAGATCGGAAATTATGACCTGTTCTATACATAATAAAAAGTTCCTTTTGAGTTCATATGAAGTGGAATGAAAAAGTATGTATATTTCATTTAATCCTGCACCGATACATATCCAATACACTTGATTTCCCTCCTCATCCTCCTTCTCACCCCCCTACCACACGTCACTTCATGCGCTTATTCATTTAATTTTTAAAAATAGAGCGTTAGGAAATCAATTAACAAAAAAATCGCCTGAAGAAACCGAAAGAAACCAAGATAGCGGAATCAGCTGATCTAATTTAATATATATATATATATATATAATATATATATATATATATATATATATATATATATATATATACAAGTATTGAGATACGAGCGTACCACCATACGAGTTTTTTTTTTTTAGATACGAGCCGGATATCGGCCGATTTTCTCATTGAGATACGAGCGAATTTCAGTTAAGCATATGCTAGTTGGCGCAGCGTACGCCAAGTTTTGAGAGTATTTCTACTTGCAGTACACGTGTTCACATGGAAGGATCTCGTGTTGTGCTGTGTCTTTTTTGCCTTTATTTTCTTTTAGTGACGTCATGGGTCCGAAGAAATTAACTGTAAAGAGCAGTGGACAAAAGACAAAACGCCTGATTTCGCTTGAGGTAAAGCGGGAAATTATAAAAAAAAACATGTGGAAGACGTACGAGTAATGGATTCGGCGAGAAAGTATGAGCGTTCTACATCGACGATGAATAAAAAAAAAATAAAATAAATGACTAAAATTCAGATGTTTTAAAATATTTAAAAATTCTTCGGTATCGTAGACTAGGCCAGCCATTGCCAGGCTGGGTTAACGGTTGCTAGGCTATCTGTCGTTGTTCCTTTCTGTCTCTACTCCGCCAGTTGGCCTATGGCTCGTCTGCAATTCATGGTTTAGTACAGTTTTTTTCTTTTCTTTTATTGCTTGTAAACTAGATTACCATACGTTTTTTTCTTGTAAGAAACCAACATATACAAAAATAGGGTGATTTTTTAGGAAAATAAGGGTGATTTTAGGGGACTGGAACAGATCAAAAATAATTAATGAAGAAAATTGGCTTGAGATACAAATTTTTTGAATTACGTGCTCTGCCTTGGAACGAATTAAACACGTATTTCAAGGCATTACTCTCTCTCTCTCTCTCTCTCTATATATATATATATATATATATATATATATATATATATATATATTGATATTGACGTGCTTTACCGATTTAGTCCCAGAGGAGCGTTTCTGTTAGCAAGGTCGATTTTACTGTTTAAACTACAATTCTCCGTGACACTCTCTCGTAATATTCATATCTGCTCATGGCGTATCCAAATGTAAACAAATGACGTCGCACATTATGAAATGGACAAAGTCCGACAATTATTTTAAGACATTTTTATATTTATACGTTCTTTTTTATAGATACAAATATTTAAGTAAATGCTCATTTATAGTAAATATTTGTATCTGCAATATCATTTAAGTAAAGTTTTAAGTTTTGTTCGGGTGTATTTTGTTCTCTGGTGCGCCGACTACATGAATTTAAACGTTTTACTAGATTGGTAGCTATGTCTTAACCTTTTAGTGTTGAACTAACTAGATGCAAACGCCATTTACACTCTAACATTTTTCGCGCTTCCCACCTGTGGAACTCCCTTTTGATTTTTTTGCTTCCCTAATAACTATAATCTTCAGAAATTTAAATGCAACGTCAATCGTCATCTTCTGTTTTTTTTTTTCACACACTGTAACCCCCGCATTATAGTGGTATTGCTGCCTTACTTGGGGTGAAACGATTAATTTATTTTTTCTATCCGTATGCAGGCGGTTATCTGCCAATATCGGTTCGGTATTATTTTAATATCCTTTCGAAAATATGTCGTAGTTGCCTAGCAGTTCCATCAGTTCTTTGTGACGTACTTTATCACACACATTTTACATAATCTATAAAACATAGGTATATATACTTTTGCATTTGTATTGACTTTCCACTATAGACTATCTTTTTTTCAGAGAAATCTTATGTAGGAATTGGCACTGATTTGCCAACAGACCCACATCATCGGGACATTTGTTTATTTTTCTTTTTTCTTAGACACACTAACATTAATCTCTGATTTTCAAACTCTGAAAATTCAACGAAATATCGTTGTTCTTGTAAGCCGAACCATTATATTAAAGTGGAAGAAGAAAAAACAAAGAAACATTTTTCTTCATGTTATGTCTGTAATTCTTTGCTTTCCCGTTTTAATATTGGCGAAAATGTTCTCTTGTTTCTCACCTGACTAGACTCTACTTTATATGCACACAGGAAATTTTAATAAATAAACCTAAATTAAAACTTATTTAAATACTGAAAGTCTTACAAAGGGCACTGCACATAGAAGATAGACCCTAAACTTACCTATGTATCTTTCATCTTCATAATTTCGTTTTTGACACAACACACACACACACACACACACACACACACACACACACACACACACACACACACACACACACACAGAAAACAAAAAAAAGAGAGAATAAATGGTTTTGCGGTAATCCTTTAAATTTTCAAGCCTTTTAAGCTTACAAACTTTAGCTTTATATCTGTACTTGAACACCAACACAGCCGCCGATAATCACCTTATATAACCTACTAAACAGGTTATTCAATGATCAAAATTATTATAACATTTATGGCAACAATTAGAATATGTTATATAATAATTATCAATGTCTATTTATTAATTTATATCCTTCGTGTCACGGCCTTTGTTGGAAAGGGAGATAAATCAATTTAAGGTAGTACATTTTTGATTGATTAATTTCCTTAGTCATTTTAATAATCTACGCAAATAATATATTTATCTTTATTTAGACAACATTAGGTTCCCGAGGAAAATTAATCATTTAATTAATCCGTTTCCTTATTACTGCGTTTCTTAGACTGCAATCTTATTTGGTCGAGCCTTTTGTGTGAGGTACTCAGATACCTTTGTCTATTAAGTGATCGTCTTGCTTCGACTTGTTCTTGAAATAGACTTTGTCCTCGCTGTCTTTGTCGTTCTGTTGCTAATCTCTTTATCCCGAAAGATATTCTCTTTCACTGTTTTATTAAACACATGAAATGTCTAACATGAAAATATATTAAGCAAAAAGCGATTTATATAACGCCAAAAAGTAATCAACGAGTCATAAGTAATTTCCGTTTGAGGGAACGAATTGTAATGACGAATGTATCCTCCTAACTACTAATCATATGAGGAATTTAAGACTACATTTGCAGCACACTAGCACACCTCACGTTTGCGCGGAAGTGGCAGCGTACACAGTGGATTAAAGGGAAAATGTTGTTTTCCTCCATGACCACACAATGTCATATACAGTAAGAACAACACCGGAAACACTCTGGAATTTATATATCATATATTCGCTGGTACTTATTGAAAAAAACGCTCAATATCAGTGATAGAGTTAACATATTTAGTTGAATTGATGTGAGTTTGTGAACCTGGGTTTCACGCTATTTGCGATCGTCAGACAAACAAAAATAGTTTATTAACAATTATTGCTGAAAGAGTCAAGACTTGAATAAGAATGGTGAATTTCGGGCTGTTGCTTTGGCCATCTCGAAAACGTTCGACAGGTTTTGTCATGCTGGTCTTCTTCACAAGTTGATTTATTATGTTATTTCTGGGCGAATGTTTGAACTAATTCCGTCTTTCTTATCAAATCGCGAAGTGAACGGTTAATTTTTGCACTAATGCAGGTGTCCCCCGCCTTGTCTCTATCGTTGAACCATACGGTGTTCTTTATTTTCCTCAATGACGTTCCTGATTGCATCAGTTGTCAACTCAGTATATCTGCTTATATCACAACTATTTACTCCTGTCTCAAGTCTGAGCGGTTCGATAATGTTAAATCTGTTGTTAAATGGAGCAAGAAATGACTTGTTAATTTTAACGCCCCCCCTCGAACGAACCTTCTCTTTATTAGTAATCTGAGGGCTCACTTTCAGCCTTCTATTAGGATGGCTGATGCTAACCTTCAGGAGAGTAACTTGTTGCATCTTCTCGGGCTAAGATTATCTTCTTTCATGAAGTGGAAAATATATTGTCTCAATTGCTATGTCTGCTGCTAACAAAGGTTGTTCACTATGTTGTAGTAGACAGTTTTTCTTTCCAGAATCTATTTAATATATTCATAGGTCTACCATTCGTCCATGCTTTGAATATTGCTTCATATGGTCTGGTGCGCTTGCTATATATTTAGGGATTCTTGATAAAATCCAAAGAACAATCCGCAATATTATTGGCGTCTCAGCTTCAGCAAGTTTCCCACCGCCATAGCCTTTTCTATAAATACTTCCATGGTGATTGTTCTGAGGAACATTGTTCTATAGTACCTAGATGCTATGCACAGGACTAGATTAGGTCCCATCAATTCAGAGTTGAATTGACTAGATCTAACTGTAAGTTACATGCCTACAATTTCTTCTCTTGATCTTCTTACTTGTGGAAATCTCTTCCCTGCTCCATGCTTTCCAGACGCCACTGATCTTCAAATATTGAAATGCAATGTCAATCGTTATCTACTGTCTTCTTCATTAATCTTATTGCTCTCGCTCTTTAATAATGTTTCTCTTTTTCTTTTTTTTCTATTCTTTCACACTCTGTAAACCCTTTCGTCTTAGTGGCTTTACTGCCTTGAATGGAATGAAATGATTAAAAAATATCTGTCATGAAGGAAGATGGTATTAAAACAGTTAAAACTAATCCCTCCTAATACTATCTCACGACTGAAAGAAGAACAGCGTTTTCGCCAAGCAAATATGATAAGCTATCTTTTCTTAACATTATAGAAAGAAATATGGAAAGAGATTAAACAAAATGGATGCGTGTTTATAAACGTTGGACCTCCGGTGATTTTTGCCATTTTTCGTTGAATTCGTTACAGCTTTGGCTCTTTTCATTTGAGTCTGAAATATTTCACCGGGCGCTTTACAAGCGAACATATTTCTTTTCTTTTGTGTTTGAGTTATCGTTCCTGGCATCGTCAATCACATTTTTGTAAGTAAACTTTTTCTCACGTACGTTGCCGCCAGGGAATTCGAATACTTTTTTTTCCTTGCATTCTTTCCTTGCCTTCGTTTTGCTTAAATCTTATATTTTTGTCAGTACCCTCACCTCCATACATATCTGCATACTGTAACTACACACACACACACACACACACATACACACACACACACACACACACACACACACACACACACACACACATATGCATTGTATTCTCAGTTGTGCGGTATATTTGTCTATATTTGCTTAGAGTATTTTCTTGGGCATAATATGAAATGAGTATAACACGATCCCGTATTACAGCCATCCGTATGTATATTTTTTATTGAAAAGTTGTACCATTAAAATCTCAATGTCGTTTCCACATAAATTATCGTAATATTTTGCTATTAAAAGTACCAGTGTACATTATTTATACAGCGACACACTTATGTCGGGGCTGTATATGCATCTATTTTGTGTTGTTTTATTTTTCTGGAGTCGTTTGAAGTTTTCAAAATGATTACTTTGTGTCAACAAATGAAGGTCTATGAAACAACGACCTCACAGCATGTGAATTATCCCCCCCATTGTTCTAACTGAAAAAAAC